>JAJHSJ010000005.1:36614352-37074527 GCA_021015155.1 Magnolia officinalis | reverse complement strand
ATGGGTTAGGGAGCTTACATGTTTTTGAGCTCCAAATGGGGCATGTAAGAGCCCAAATGAGAGTGAATGGAGAGGGTAGGGAGGTAGGGATGGCTGTGAACGATGGATATGGATGGGTTGTGGCCGAAAATGAGGGATTGGATGATTGGGAGGGAGATTTGAGAGAGAGGACAACAAGTTTAAAGAGAAATGAGAGCTTAGAGGTGGAGTTTATGAAGGAGAGAGGTGTTTGGGAATGTTTTAACGAACGACCCATATACCAGGGGGTCCCACTAGACCCCAAAGGCCATCGGCCCGAGCGGCCCGCCTGGCCGGGCTCACTGACCGGCGAGGCCTCGCCACCCTCTGGACTAACCGGCGATGCCTCGCCATTTGGGAGAGGTCCTTGTAACCCCTAGGCCCCAAAAAGGTATGGGTCCCACCCTGGGTCTCCCTGTATGTGCTCCGTTTGGCCCCCGACTCCATTTGAGGCATTTTCGGGGCCATTTTATAAATCGGAATGAGTTTATATGATGTGTAGCATATGATTTTGGGGTAGGAGGCGCTAATCTATCCAACTAACCCATTTATTTGGTTAGATTCCAAAAGGTTAAGGGTCAAAACCCATTTTATTAATTTATTTCCTATTTATGGTAAGTTTTAGTTTTGGTATTGTTCTTCATCATTTATACCTTAGGATTGGTGTGTATTATGAATGTGCTTAAAAGAAATGAAGAATACAGTGGTGGAGGGTGAGATTTTGAAGGAATTGGATAAAAAGGGATTTTAGGCTTTGAGATTAAGGGTAAGGTGTTGTGGTTGACCCACAACCTAAGGACATTCATTTCTAAGGAACGACTTAAACCTGTCGACTGACGGTCTAGAAGTGATTCAGGATCGTTTCGCATGATCATGGGTGTGTACGGGCCCAATCTCAGCGGTCGATTTCGATCGGTTTTGCCGTTCGGTGAATTTGGAAAATCTTAAGTTGGTTTCTACGTTCCGTCGCTCCCTCCTAAGTCAGAGTACGTCAGAGTGCATCGTGTGACCATAACCCAGGTCCGGTTTAATCCAAATCATGCTCTGATACTATCTTGTAACGCCCTGAAAATCGGGGGTCGAGCATAAACTCAACTCTCGAGTTCCAACGCATCACTTATGCAACATAATGAATGATTATGGAATGTTGTTTGTATTAGTGCATCGAACATGAGTGAGATTAAGCCAAGACAGCATATCATACTCCACAGACGATTAAATTATGCAAGCGGAAGACTGTGATAGATATATACAATATATAAACTATGGTATGTCTTCAGAGTGTGATAAAGTTATTAGGTTAACAAATTGCAAGTATAATTTCAAAATATACCAAATTGTGTAGTGTCATCTAGTCAACATCCCTGTAACCCCGTTGATCAAGGCACGGCTCACATGAAGCCGCTAGAAAACAGTATATATGAGAAAACATCCTCGTCGTCACAAAAGTCCAACTCCGTCTCAGGAATAGCGTTACCATCTGCAATTAGACCAAGTCTGGTGGGTGTCCGGAACGCCATCCCGTAACGTGGGAGTGAGTGATCAACTCAGTGGAACAATAAAGGATAGGTTAACATGTTATCAATTCAGTTAAGCAGTAATGATAAAGCAGTACAATCAAACAATTCTAAGTACTCTTGTTAATGCAAGTATGAAATGCCGTCATGATGCATGCCCTCACCAACATTCTTTCTCATGTGACACCATCTTACGTCCGCGGCATGCGTTCATCCCTCAGTGCTCCATATCTTCTAGGCACATGCAGTGCGATGATGAGCATGATTACCGAGTTGTTATTAGTCCTTTTCATATAGTAGTATTGGGAAACTAAGGTACCTTCCTTTTATCATTCCCAAACAATGATCCATTCTAGGGTCGTCAATCCTAGATAATCTCATACGATAGTGTGGTTCTAGGTCACTGCAAGGGCTGCCAGGGCTGTTACAAGGAATCGTTGCACCACTCCCCCATCACCTTATCAATACAGGCCTAGTTTATACTCTGTTTACTATAGGAAGGCTTGTCACCTCTCCACAGATTCAGAGTATGCTCGAGGTCACTACACCGGGTATGGTAAGGGCTGTCAGGGCTATTACACGGAATCATTGCACCACTCCCCCATCACCCATCAAAGCAGTATAGGCCGACAGCTCGTATACAGTGTCCATACCACCATATTCAGCTCATGAGTCTGGGTTGCTCACTGGTCACTACGGGGAGGCACATCACCCCAGCGTATGCCGACAACTCGACCACGGTGTCCCATACCACCATGTCCGGCTCATGAGTCTTAGCAGATCGAGGTACCAAGGTTAACGGGGTTGAACTGGTAAGTTCGGTACCTTAGGTTCAGGCAGTAGCGTCCAAACATGGTGAACACATATTAGATAGATTAGGTTACTTAACGAGCTCGGCTAGCTCAAGCGCACGACAAGTTGAACGACATGAAGTGCATAAACACTTCACGTGGCCAACCACTATCGCCAACCGAAGTACGACTCGGGTTCGTCGAACACATCTCACGTGGCGAATGAATCTCAGCCACGAATTCAATCTCGTTACCGATTGCCTGGACTATACAATAGCCCCAATCACATTCAATTACGAAACAGTTAAAGCAGTAATGGATCAAGATTTCAAACCATACAATCAAATATCCAATATTGTCCGCTTAGGGCTGCCAGGGCTGTTGCTCAGAATCGTTACACCACTTCCCCATCACCCTTCACGGATTTTATGAAATACAACTTAACCATATGACGTAGTCAGAGTAGAATTAAATAAACAAGTAATTCAAACATATTAACAAGCATGTTATAAAACACAAGGCAAGCAGGAAATCCAAACACATACGTTTCATAAACCAGTAAGTGATTAAACTATACAACTTACATGAAGGAAATCATACACGTCACTAAGGTAGTTGAGAATCCTATCTTAACACCTACTCAAGGCACTACTAGATTAAGTACATACCTATACAAGCATTTTCACAAAAACTTAGACTAAACATTCCAACATACCTATAATATACTAGTTAAAACACGAGTCGTAGCGAATCCTTTCAAAAAGGATTGCCACATGAACCACGATCATACATTCACGACCAATAGTCCTGGCAAGCATAAATCATAGTTCCATATTCATTTGAACATTTCTGCAAACACTTAGGCTACAACTAGTACATACACGACGTATGTTAATATAACAGGTGTTAGGCTAATTCGTTCACCCAGAAGTTGATACACATGTATCTAGCATACCTAGACAACAATTAATCATGGCAAGCACAAATCCGTATTTCATACGTATATGGTATTTTCTACAAATACGAAGAATACAGTATATTCAACATAGCTAACGTATAACTGAAAGACGAAACGGACAGCACTTTGTACATGTGCAATTGCATGCAGATCATGAATCTATCATTATCTGACATTGAAAGTTTTGAAAACCATAACCTATACGTCTAAAGTCCGCACCTTTTGTCGTAAAATCGTAACGAATACGCTAGAATCTCTAAGCCTTCGTCTACGGTGATTAGGCAACCTGAATCATGAAACAGGTCAGCTATTATATCACCTACACTCTTGGAAACCCTAAAACAGCTTAGGGTTAGATTTTCTTACCTAGAAATGAAGTCGGAATCGCCGGAAAGGCGATTAGATCTTGATGGTTAAGCACGTATGATGGTAGGATAAAGCACCAGGATCCTTCACCCACTTCTCCCACACTTTCTCTCTCTTTTCTCTCTTCTCTCTCCTAGGTTTTCTCAAATTCGTATGGAATGAGAGAGTGAGGGTTTAAGGTCCTTATATAAGTCCAGAACTCACCAAATTAGACTCAGGGCCAAGTTATACTTAGGTTATGTCCAAAGGGAGACTGTTCCGTCTCAACGGAGCACTTCTGGAAGCCCCCTTGAACCAAAGGTCGGACTTAAGCTCTCAGACATTGGATCTAGGTCGAGTTACGTTTTCGGTCCGATCGGATTTACAGATTGCCCGTGGCGGACCAGTTTCAGTTCAACGGTCACTGAGATCGATTAGGGCCACAAGTACACTGCCATGTGTGTGAAATTTCTCCTGATCCAAGGGTGTATTTGGGTCAGATTCCGACAGTCTGATTGCTTATATTTGGCCCGTAAGCGACAAGTTTCAGATTACTTAAATTCAGAATTTATTCCTAAATATTTTCACGTTTCTCACACTTTTCGCTCCGGACTCAAGCGAATAGCCTCAGGACATTAGCTGGATTTGATTTTCGAGATGGTTGTCAAGCCTAGCAAGGCGGTCCTAACCGTTAAACTTTGCCTCAATCGGACTTTCGATGTGCGGTCCAGATCTGATACGGAGTTTCATGATGCTCCCGAGAGCAGCCGGGTAATGAGATTGATCCTAGATTTTAGGGTAACCTAGCGTCAATGATTCTACAAGTTTTGGGTCTTGCAGATCATATTTAAAGTAGATCAAGCGGATTTCGTAGCTAATCTAATTTAACACTTAGTTACTTTTGAAGGATAAGGTAGTGAAAGGTGAGATTTGTGAAGGAAAAGGGTTAACAAGCGATTTTTAGAATATGGGATTGGGTTCTGACAAGTTAATCAGGTGTTAGGAGCGACCCATTGCCTAAGGACGTCTAATTCCAGGTTGGCAAAAATCCGGGATGTTACGGTCACGCTTTAAATTCGAAAAACGGGCTCATAAAATTTTCAATCACCGAATCTGGCTCCGACAGCCCCCGTAGTGCCTCATTCTCGAATCCCCTCTCATATGCCAGATTTTCGATCTTGGGATCTTACAAGGAGGATTTTCAGTATGATTTTTTTTTTAATGTAATGGAACATAACCACAAGCATAACCAAGTGACAAAACAATATCACCACATATCCACTACATCAAAAACTTTAAGTACAAAGAGGGAAGGAAAATACAAGGTGATAAAAAGGTTCGAAATAATCTAATGCGCGCTCCTGCCTCAGCGCTGCTGCGATCCAATGACACCTGCACGCAACGGTTGTGCATAAGCTTACGAAAGCTTAGAGGGTGGTGTAAGTGTGTGCGCAAGGTGAGATCCAAGTATACAATATCAGAGTAATGCAGAAATATGCAGGTAAGTCCATAAATGCTATTAGTTGTACCAAGGCTATGCAATGCAAGGCATGAATACTATCGGCCATACCAAGGCCATGCGATGCGAGGCCTACGTAGCCAAATGCCATATACGAGATGCAAAGCAAGCATGTCAGTCCTCATCAAGTACACATATTAGTACAGTTGCTCTCTGAGATATCATCGGGGTCTAATACACCTCACATTGACTGTCACCTCCCTAGCCGCATAGCCCAGCAAGTGGAAGAGACCACATTATCCGCCTGACCAATAGTCTGCCAATACCTACCCGGCTCGTCGATAGCGGACTCATTTGCGAGCTGGTCAAACTCAGCCTAGCTTACAACCCCCTCACTCGGGTGGATAAAGCTACACCCCCTTCCAACCGATCACAACACAGTGAGAGACTCGGCCTACTGGTATTCGGCACTCAGGCGCTCGTGTATCCACTCGGTCTAGACGTTGGAGCATCTCCTGATACCAAAAAGGTTCTGGGACTTTCACCTAAGGACATCCTAAGTGCTCACAGTGTTAGAACCAAGTATTTTCGGTATCTAATACGGCCATCCACGATGTACCCATGGGGCCACAACTCTGATGTCACTAGGGCGTACAATAATCATGACACATAAATGCGAGATGCATGAATCACACCGTCAAATCATGTAGCAATCCATCGCGTACCGCGCGATCATGTGGGGCACTTCGTCTCATAAGGAGTCTCGTAAATGTCTCAGCCCAACCGGCTTATACTATGATCAAATATTCCTCATATCTAGCATATATATGATGTGTATGGGCATGAGTCATGGAATTATTCTAAGCGTGTTATATGGTGATGAACTATCCTTCTAACGAGGATGAGCCTGGACAGCCTACACATAACAAGTATGGGCCTATCAATGGGCCCTAGGGAGAGTTATAATGCAGACATTTAACCAACATTATTCTTACAATGTGGACGTCAAACCATCATTACTCCCAAGGCACGACCCGTCATGAACATCATCACACAAACCATGGTGGAATCACACATTACAATGGACCTTAAGGACATCCCGTTGGGCCTCGACCTATGGGCCTTAGATACATCAAATGGGCCGCATCAATGAGCCGCACTAATGGGCCTTATGTACATTGCAATGGGCCATAACCCATGGGTCTTGAATACATCACAATGGGCATCATAACATGGGCCTTATATACATCAAGGTGGGCCTCAACGGAAGCCCATAAATACATCAAGATGGGCCTAATCATATGGGCCTCATATCTACACCAAGGTGGGCCTCAACGGAAGGACCACCAATACATCAAGATGAGCCTCATACATACCCAAAAAGAGTCATATTGAAGGATCATTTGGACCATACCACAAATAGCAGTGGAGATAATAATTCTCATTGTTAAATAAATCACGGGGCCCACCATAAAGTTTATTTTCCACCCAATCTAATCATAAGGTCTTAAAAACCTGGATTAAGAGGGAAAACAAATATCATAATGGTCTAAACCCTGTAGTCCAAGGGTTTTAATGGTGGATGCTCAATCCCATTATTTTCTGTAATGTGGTCCACCTGATCCTAGATCTGTCTCATTTTTAGTCTCATGTCATAAAATTATCTTTCAAAAATGGTTGGACGGTTTGGATGCAACACAAGCATCATGGTGGGTCCCATAGAGGGACGACAAGGGTGAAACAGGTGGGGCCCACATAACTTGGTGACATCACGTACACCAGCTATATAGCTGGTGTGTGGCACTCCAGCCAATCTGCTTCATAAGGTGGGTCCACACATGTGGCCCACCATAATATTTATTTTCCATCCAACATTGATAAGGTCACACAGACCCAGATGAAGAGGAAAAATAAATTTCATATCAATCTAAAACTTCTGTGACAACCCAAAAGGGTTTCAATGGTAGTCGTTCAATCCCACTGTTTTCTGTGACGTGGGCCACTTGAGCTCCATATATATGGCTGATTTTTGGGGTGGCCCACTGCCCCAAAGGGGCCTACCAAATGCACGGTGTGATGTTCAACACACATCACGTGGGGCCCATGGCTGGGACCATGTCCCTGCCTCCAGTGAGCCGTAGAAGCAGGACGCTGCTGCAGCATCCTCTGGACGTGCAGCAGCAGCGCCTGGTGCACAAGATATTTTTAATTTTTTTTATTTTTCGGTAGTTTTTCCTAGGCGGGGCCCGCATCAGAAGAATCCACCCCACCCATTGGTTCTACAGTTCATAAGAGATCCATCAAGCCCAATATTGAGCATGTTTCGGTGTATAGAAACATCAGAGTGAGTTTCAATGGTAGAAAACACTGTTTTCTAAGAAATGGCCCGCCAGATAATCGGATTGGCTCCATTTTTCGGCTCAACGCCTAAAATGAGCTGAGGAATGGAATGGATGGCGTGGATAAGGTTCATACATCAAGGTGGGGCCTGCAGGGGCAACCCTTCCCAAAAGCTTTGAACCAAAGCTAATATTTGTGTTTTCAGTTAACATCCAGCGTCCCTGGACGCTGGATGGTTTCGGCACACCACGTATATAAGGTGGGCCCCACCTACAGATGGCTTGGATAAAATACATGCTTCATGGTGGGGTCCATCCGGGTGGGCCACACGGCCACATCTTCACATACAATAGGAAAATGAGAGAGAGAGAGAGAGAGAGAGACGTGTGATGGAGGGACCCCGACACTATGGGTCCTCCTTTTCAAGCATTCAATCATACATCAAGTGAGTCCCAATACATGTGGGCCCACCAAATCAAAAATCAATGGTGGAGATTACTTCTCCACCAAAATGGAAGGTCTAGATGACCTCTTTAAATCTTCGAAAAGTAAACATCATGATGGGGTCCATGGAGAATGGCCCCATCATGGAACGGTCATGTGAATCAAGGTGGGCCATCGGCCACACCTAGGGTCCAAAGTGAGATCCATACCATCAATCGGTAGACCTCACTTTGTCCATCATCACAACAATGAAATCTAAGCTTATAGAAGCACCCACTGTTTGATATTCTTAGTCTGATGGAACGCCAATCTTCTTGTGTCTCACTTTCATGGAAAGTGATGAGAGATGAAGGGCTAGGAAGATTGATCTAGTGATAGGAAGTGGGCCACACGACACATTTTTCTCTCTTGAAATTCCTTGGACGTGCACCTCTCTTTTGCTCTTTGTTGCTTGGAAAATGTGAAGAGAAAGAGAGAGAGAATGGGTAGTTGTAAGAGAGGTGATGGATGTGAGGTGATAGGTGTACTTGACTTGAGAGTTGACTTAGTGGTTGCTTGACTTGGGGAGAAAGAAAGTATGGTGGTGTACTTTGATTGATTGATTGATTGATTAATGGGATGGGTTGTAGAGATTCTCTTGGGATTGCAAATGCACAGTATTTTTCCTCGAATTGAACGTGGGTCCACATCTCCTGGCTAGGGTATCGGATCAGTATGCAAGACGCGGTGTTGGAACCGCAGCGATGGTGCGGTCGCAATGATACAAGTCTCGGATTAAGCTGACTCAAATCTACTGGATACAACTTAAGGTCATGTGCAAACATCGATTATAGGTCGCAGGTTACCGGAATTCAACTGGAACGATCGCAGGAGTCGACGGAACAGTACATACTAGAATACGGGCCTTATAAATATGCATTCAATGGTTTTACTATTAAGTTTACCTCTATGCAGAGTAGGAAGCAAAACATATCCCAAAGATCCCTAAGGGCGTAGGTTAGTTAGAGAAGGAATCCTCCTAAACTACATCTCATATGAGGTCTTAAGAATGGATTTGGATGAAACTCTATTAAGGACGTAGACGGCTATTAATAGTGCGTCTCCCCAGAATATGGTAGAGAGATTGACTTGTGCCATCATCGATCTAATCATGTCCAATAGTGTCCTATTCACTACGTGAAAAATGGACTGATTTAGAGACGGTTCTGGACCGTCTCTAAAATCGCTTGGTTTAAAGACGCTTTAGAGACGGCTGTAAACCGTCTCTAAAATTTTAGACGGCCCGTGACCGTTCTTAATATTGTCTGAAAAATTTAAACGTTCGCAAATTATTTAAGACGCTCGTTGACCGTCTTATATGGGTCATCTGAGATGGTCATTGGCCGTCCGCATTAGAGACGGTCCTTGACCGTCTTATATGCGATCAGCTGAGATGGTCACTAGCCGTCTGCATTAGAGACGGTCATTGGCCGTCTTTTACTTGTAATCTGAGACTGTCAAAGACCGTCTCTATTAGAGACGGTCCTTAGCAGTCTTATAGCCCTGTCAAAGACCATCTCTATTAGAGACTGTCAAAGACCATCTCTATTAGAGACTGTCAAAGACCGTCTCTATTAGAGACGGTCCTAAACCATATCTAATGCTCATGTCAAAAATTAAGAAGCTCAAAAAAATTATGAATTTCAAAAAAAAAAAAAAAAAAGTTGAGAAGCTTAGAAAAATAATTAACAATGTTTAAGAAAATTTTAAATTTTGAAAAAAAAAACTGTAATTTTATAAAAATCTAGATTTTGAAAAAAAAAATTAAGAAATTTGAATAATGTAAAAAAAATTAAGAACTTTGAATAATTTTGAAAAAAAAATTGATAGAAAAATAATATTTTGAAAAAGAAAATTTAAAAAATTATGCAAAATTGTTAAAAAATTGATAAATTGTGAAAAAATATATATTTTAAAAAAGAAAACTAGATTTTGTATTTTGACAAGAAAAATTAAAAAGTTGCTTAAGGCTCTCTACGAATAAAACATTCTCAAATGGAGAAAGATTAAAGAGTTGAACCGTACCTTGGCCAACAATTTTGTAGTTGCTACCATCACCGAATGTGACTGAACCATCAATCATATCTTTGAGATTGGTGAACAAATCTTTGTTACCTGTCATGTGTCTAGAGCAACCACTGTCTAGGTACCACTTTTATTGACTCGAAGCCTTGAAAGCGGTGTGGGCAACCAGACAAGCAACCTTAAGGACCCATTTCATTACTGTTTTGGGTTTTGGAGCATAGTTAGTTTTTCTATGCTTATAGTTGTTATACATTATACTATTTGAGTTATATTTTAAAAGCTCTTTGACTAAATCTACAATTTTCTCAGTTAAAGGCTTATGATTCAAATTTTTATAATTGATATGGTTGCTTTTAGGTTTCATAGCCTAAAACGTTTTAGGATTTTTGAAACTATTTTGATTCAGACTTTTCTCTTTTGAGTTAGACGACTCCCCTTTAACAAACTTAGGAGGAGTGAACTTACTTTTAGGAGGTGTATTCTTATCGTAGCCCAAACCAGATTTATCACCACATTTCCTTGATCCGGTTAGCAATCTTTCTAGTTTAGGATCACCCTGGGCATACCTCCAAGTATCCTTCAAACTCAAGAGAGAAGAGACTTCTAGTTTTAATTTTTCATTTTCTGATTTAAGGTTTTCAACTTGGAATGTTTTGAAATCTAAATGACACTTAGCTTTTTTAAAACAATCAGAAAGATGCGATTTTTCTAGAACTAAGTTATCAAAATTTTCTTTTAACTTTAAAAACTTTTCTTTTTAAAGTTTTAGTTTTACAACTATCTTGCAACTTTCCCTGTATAGGGCATTATAGGCATCTTGTAAATCATCATCATTTTCAGGGTTGCTTCTCAGATTTTCATCATAAATTGAATTACAACTGTCTGAGTTAGTGACTCTGGTTAGAGTCATTAAGGCCTTGACCTCATTAGTAGACTCGGGTTCAGAATCATCTGACTCAGAAGAAACTTCAGAGCAAGATGACTCATCCCATGTGGCCAACATACCTTTCTTCTAAGGTTTATCCCTCTTTGGACATTTGTTTGTCAGATGCTCGTATTCATGACAGTTGAAGCATTGGCTTTGTTTAATACATTTCCAATTTTTAGATCTATTCCTTTTCTTTTCATAAGGTTTTTGAAAATCTACCGCTTTTTGCTTTTAAAAATTTTATAAAACTTCTTGGCTAATAGTGCCATATCATCTTCAAAATTTTCACAATCAGAATTACTAGCATTATCATGAGAAGTATTTTTAGAAGACTTAAGGGCTATGGACTTACCTTTAGGAGCCTTAAAATTTAACTCATAGGTTTGTAAAGAACCAACAAGCTTTTCAACCCGCATATTATCCTATCATGAAGTTCCTGAATGGCGGTGACCTTAGAATTGAACCTATCAGGCAATGAGCGTAATATCTTTGCACAGGCTTTACTTTCTGGGATACTATCACCAAGACCCAACATAGAGTTGACTATATCATTTAACTTAGTATAGAAGTCCATGAAAGTTTCACTTTCTTCCATACGTATTTCCTCAAACCGAGTGGTGATGATTTGAAGTTTAGATTTCTTGACTATAGTCATACCCTCATGTGTCATTTCTAGAATGTCCCAGGCTTGTTTTGCAGTATCACAAGATATAATTCTTTTGAATTCATCAGGTGATAGTGCGCAAGTGATTGCATTTAAAGCCTTTACATTGACATTATTCTCATTTTTCTGAATAGTGGTCCATGAAAAATAAGGTGTAACTTTAACAGATTTAGTTCCATCAGCGCTTAGAACTTCAGATGTGGGTGGGTTCCATCTAGTTACTGTGGCTTGCCACATGCTCTCATCTATTGCAAGCCCCGTATCCTAGCCCGTATTGTTCCGTCGACTTCCGCAATTCTTCCTGTCGAATTCTGCCAACCTGCGACCTATAATCGACGTTTGCGTGAGACCCCAAGTCGTATCCCGTAGATTTGGGACGGCTTAATCTAAGACTTGTATTATTGCGATCGCACCTTCGCTGCTGTTCCAACGCCGCGTCTTGCACACTGATCCAATACCCTGGCCAGGAGATGTGGGCCGGCGTTTATTTTGAAGAAACTTTATGGACCCCATCATGATGTTTACTTTTTAGTTTGAAAAAGGTCATCTAGACCTTCCATTTTGATGGAGAATGAATCTCCATCATTGATTTTGATTTGGTGGGCCCACATGCATTGGGACCCACTTGATGTGTGATTGGATGCATGGAAAGGGAGGGCTCATAGTGGCAGAGCCCTCCATCATCACGTCTCTCTCTCTCTCTCTCTCTCTCTCTCTCTCTCTCTCTCTCCTTCCTTTATTTTGTGGCCCATTTAATGAGTATATGTGGCGTCCAAACCATCCATCAATTAGACCCCATGCCCGTCCAAACCATGTGGGCCCTACCTTAATGGAGATGGGATAAACACAAATATCAAATTGAGGCTATCAAGTGGGCCACGTCCACGTGGGACCCACCATGATGAAATGTATACCCACACAATCCACGTCCAGCATCCCTGGACGCTGGACGTTGTGAAGGGTGAACAGACAGTGGGTGTACTAACAAAAATAATATATATATATATATATATATATTATATATTTGATTTAAAGCTTTTTAGGTGGGCCACTCCTATAGGCCCCACCTTGATGTATGGATTTAATCCACGCCGTCCATCCTATTTCTCATCCCATTTTAAGCGTTGAGCCTAAAAATGAAGCCAATCCGATTATCTGGCGGGCCATAACATAGAAAATAATGGTTTTTATCGTTAAAGCCCAGCATGATGTTTCGATACGCCAAAATATATTGAATATTAGGCTTGTTTGGTCCGTCTTGAGTCCTAGAATCCAATGGGTGAAGTGGATCCACCTGATGTGGGCCTTACCACGGAAAAACCTTCGAAAAATAAAAAAAATAAAAAAATATATAACAGGCAGTAGGCGCTGCCGCTGACGACAGAGGACGCGTAGCAGTGTCCTACTGCTGCATTAGGCGGTGGGCAAGGGTCCCAGCCATGGGCCCCACTATGATGTGTGTTGATCATCAACACTGTGCATTTGTTGGGTCCCCTTCGGGATAGTGGGCCCCCCCAAAAATCAGTCGTATACGGAGCTCGGGTGGCCCACACTATAGGAAACAGTGATGATTGAGCGTCTGCCATTGACACCCTTTCAGATGTCACAGAAGTTTTGGATCATTAGGAAATTTGTTTTTACTCTTCATCTGGGTCTAGGTGACCCTATCAACTAGTGGATGGAAAATAAACGTTATGGTGGGCCCCAATGATGTATGTGTTCTATCCACACCATCCACACCACTGGATGGTGGGACCCACCAATGATGCATGTGTTCTATCCACACCGTCCACACCACTGGACGATGGGACCCACCATGATGCATGTGTTGCATCCAAACCATCCAACCATTTTGAAAGCTCCTTTTTAGGCTTGAGATAAAAAATAAGAAAGATCTAGTATCACGTGGACCACACTATAGAAACAGTGGGATTGAACATCTACCATTGAAACCTTGGATTCCAGAAGTCTTGGACCAATAGGGAAATTGTCTTCCTTTTTAATTCAGGTCTGTGTGACCTTATAATCAAATTGGATAGAAAATAAATGTTATGGTGGGCCTTGAGGATTTTAATGGTGGAAATCATTCTCACCACTATTATTTGGAGTGCGGTCCTGTTGATCTTCTGATATGATTCATTTATAAATATATTATATATACATATTGATGTACTTGTGGCCGTCTATTGATACCCACCTTAATATATACATGAGGCCCATGTGATTAGGCCCATCTTGATGTATTTATGGCCGTCCGTTGAGGCCCACCTTGGTATATATATGAGGCTCATATGATTAGGCCCATCTTGATGTATCTAAGGCCCATGGGGCGAGGCCCAATGGGATATACACAAGTCCATTATAATGTGTGATTCTACCATGCTTTATGTAATGATGTTTATGGCGGGTTATGCCTTGGGAGCAATGATGGTTGACGCCCACATTGTAAGTACAATGTTGGTTAAATGTCCGCGTTGTAACTCTCCTTAGGGCCCATTGGTAGGCCTATTCTTGTTGTGTGTAGGCCATCTAGGCACATCTTCGTTGTGAAGATAGTTCATCACTTTATAACGTGCTTAGTATAATTTCATGACTCATGTCATACGCATCATATGTATGCTTGATATGAGTAGTGACTGATCATAGCATATGCTATTGGGCAGATTTTTTATGGGACTCACTGATAGGAGTTACCCACATGAGTGCGTGCTTTGCGCAAGATTGTTGCATGACTGGACAGTGTGATTCATGCATCTCGCATCTGTGTGTCATGATCATTGTATGCTCTAGTGACATCAGGGTCATGGCTCCACAGGCACATTGTGGATGACCGTATCAGATACCGAAAATACTTAGTTCTAGCATTGTGGGCACTTAGGATGTCCTTGGGTGAGAGTCCCAGAACCTTTTTGGTACCAGGAGTTGCTCCAATGTCTAGACCGAGTGGATACACGAGCGCAGCAGTGCCGAATACCAGTAGGCCACGTCTCCCACTGTGTCGTGGTCAGTTGGAAGGGGGTGTGGTCTTATCTGACCGAGTGAGGGGGTTGTAAGCTAAGTTGAGTTTGACCAGTTCGCAAATGAGTCCGCTATCGATGAGCCGGGTAGGTATTGACAGACTACTGGTCAGGCGGATAATATGGTCTATTCCACTTGCTGGGCTGTGCGGCTAGGGAGGCGGCAGTTAGTGTAAAGTGTATTAGACCCCGGTGATATCCTAGAGAGAAACTGTACTGATATGTGTACTTGATGAGGATCGACATGCTTGCTTTGCATCACGCATATGACATTTGGTTACATAGGCCTCGCATCACATGGCCTTAGTATGATCGATAGTATTCATGCCTTGCATCGCATAGCCTTGATACGGCTAATAGTATTCATGGACTTACCGCATATTACCGCATTACTCTGATATTGTACACTTGGCACTTGCCTTGTGCACACACTTACACCACCCTCTAAGCTTTTGCAAGCTTATGCACGACTGTTGCGTGCAGGTGTCATTGGATCGCAGCAGTGCTGAGGTAGGAGTGCATATCGGATCATTTTGGAGCTTTTGATCACCCTGTATTTTCCTTTCCGCATTCTACTTAAGTTTTTTATATAGTGGATATGTGGTGATGTTGTTTTGTGACTTGGTTATGCTTGTGGATATGCTCCATTAAAAAAAAATTATACTGAAAATCCTCCTTGTAGGGTCCCAGGATCGGAATCTAGCATATGAATGTCAGGAGCCGAGAATGGGGCACTACAGAGGCTGTCGGCGCCGGACTCGGCGATTGAAAATTTTGTGAGCCCATTTTCCGAGTTTGGGGCGTGACATCTATGGACCTTAAAAAGATACTCATTCTAGCTTTCCAATAGGCATAATTGGAGCCATCAAAAGGTGGAGGCCTAGTAATTGAGAGGCTATCAAAATTTGACATCTTATAAGCTCAGATCGGTTAGCCCAGGAAATAAATCCAAATAATAAAAAGGAGCTAGTTGGCTCTGATATCACTTGAAAAGGCCGAGCTTAAAATCCTAGGGGGGGGGGGGGTTGAATAGGACTGCCGAATGAAAAAATAAATGCGGAATTACAAAGATAAACAAAGATAGACAAGAATTGATAAAATAACACAAGTAAATAGCAACCTCAAATGCAATAGTCTTGAGAGGTTGATACAAACTGAGTTCTAAGGACAACATAACACCAAAAACCAAAGGCTTATGGCAGGACAACCTTACTAGAATGTTTGTAGGTATCAAAAACCCAAACTAAAAAAGAGGCAAAGGAAATAAACTAAGTTATTACAACATTCACCACAAGTGCATAAAGTAAATTACACCATTCACCACAAGTTTATAAAGTAAATTACAACATTCACACACATAAACAAATACTATCATCCACCACAACTCCAGGAATTATAATGGTTCCTTTGTGTGTACACCAACTAGTAGAAAAATAGCCACACAACTACTCCACTCCCAATATCCACACCCACGGGATATTGGCTTTCACTATGAAATAAGGTTTTCCAAGGTTCACCTTAAAACCTTCACAATTGTGTCTTTCAAATGGGCTTACACAATTCAAAAAACCCCACAATGAGTTTTTCCTGGTTGAATCTCACAAACCACAAAATGTAGAAAATTAAATTATACTTATCTGAAGATTCCTCTGCTGATGAAGCAAGGTAGAACCAATTCGATGTAGACGAAGATGTTCAATGTTTAGTCTCACAAGTGAAAGGGTTCTAGGTCTAAATTAATTTTAAATTAAATCTACCTGGGCTAGCTTGATTTGATTTTGATCTCAAAAGAGGGTAAATCACAATTCCCTTCTTTAATAAAATAGAGTTGAATGGAGATCATAAAATCAAATAATAAAAGCTATTAAAATGAATCTAAAATGAGCACAATATAGCTTAACAAATGCAGGGACTTATCTCTCAGAGCGATGACTTGATTTAGCTTGGAATGAATGAAAAACTCTGAAATTTGTCCTCTATTTATAGGTGAAAATATTGTTCTCTCGACTGGTCTTAGGGTCGGTTCGACTAGTCGAAGGACCAACCAATTTTTAAAATTTCTGGCGCGATAAGATAGGATCGTTACATGACTGGTCGAGTGGCTTGCTCGACTGATCGAGTGGCCTGCTCGACTGGTCGAATAATGCACTTGACTAGTCGAGTGGGACCATAAAACCTTGCTAGACTTTGAGTCGAGCCTGCACGACTGGTCGAGCACTGTTCACTCGACTAGTCAAGTAGTCTCCACGATTGGTTGAGGGTCCAACAAAATTTTTTAAAATTTGCAACTAATCTTGGACTGGTCGAGAAACTCTTGGACTGGTTGAGCTAGAGCTTTGACTAGTCGAACAATGACTAGGACTAGTCGAGGAAATGACCTATAAACTTATGAAATGACCCACATATAATATGCAATGAATATGACTCAACCTATGATCAATCTAGGGTCATCCATACCTTGTTTGTGAGTTTGAACAATTAAAACATCGTTCACTCTGCTAACTCATTCACTTGCAATACTTGAAGCTTGTCTTCAAAACTTGAACTTGAGCTTGAGCTAGGGCTTGAGTTCTTGAGTCTTTAAAGTACAGAACTTGAAGATTAAACTTGAACTTGAGCTTGAGCTAGGGCTTGAGTTCTTGAGTCTTTAAAGTACAAAACTTGAAGATTAAACTTGAACTTGAGCCTTGAACTTGTACTTGTACTTGAAGATTAAACTTGAACTTGAGCCTTGAACTTGTACTTGTACTTGAAGATTAAACTTGAACTTGAGCCTTGAACTTGTACTTGTACTTGAACTTGAAATCTTGAACTTCGACAACGCTCTTGAACTTGAATATGTAGAAAAGTTTGACGAAGACGTGGACAACTTTAAAATGCACGAAGTTGATCTATTCATTTCATCAACACATGATACAGATTCTAAATGATTTAACACAACAAAATTTGACAACTCTGGGTGCTAGATTTATAATATAACATTTACAATCTCCCCCTTTGTCAAATTTGTGACAAAACCAAATAAGGAATCATGCACCAAATGTGCAACAGTTACTCTCCCCCTCAATCCATTACTCCCCCTTAATCTAGGCGAGGTGATATGTAGAACCTGTATAAATCAAATACATGTCCAATAAAAAAAAATACACCACATTCTACAATCACACATCCCTAATCATCAAAAAGTATTAAAATCAATCCACATTTTCTCCCCCTTTTTATTACAATATGACAAAGGAAAGAAATACAATCAGATGATATAATCAAAGAGATATGAGAAGTATAAGAAATAAGAGAGTAAATATCATAAACATGTTCATCAAAATATATTCAGGAAACATAAAATCATGTTCACAAAAAAAAAAGTCCAAATACTATCCAAGCACGAATAAAGATAATAGTTAATACATGCCCAAAATGAAAAGACTAGTCAGAACCAGAAGGAGCAGGGATAGAAGGATCAATTTGATGTAATCCTTTGTTAATGCGCCTACGATATTTGCGCATATACTTGAATTGAGATTCCATGTGATACATGCAAACCTTTCACCTTTTCCTCTAAGGTTCTCAACCGCTCATCAAACTCAGATGGCTGAAAGTCAGGATCAGCCTCAGAATCAGATTCTAATTCATCAAATAAATCATTCATGTTCACATCATCAGGAGGTAAAGCATCTTCCTCTCCAGCTTCTTCACCAGCTCCTCCATCATCCCTATCAACTTAACTAGGTACCTATCTCAGATTCATCTTGTTAATGTTGGAATTGTAGAAGGGTAGATGGGAAATTGGAGCTTCTCCAATAGGCATGACCACAAGACTATAAATAGCTAGGGTGGTCATCAAATATGCAAAAAAAATATCACTATGGCCAGGATGGAGACGAAACTGAATTATGATATAACAAATAAGAGACAGAAGACAAACTTGAACACCAAAAACTACTGAGTGAAGAATGCGAGCCATGAAAGATGTTAACTCAGTTTTTTTTTTATCAAGCCAAGGATACACATTTGAAATAAATATTCGATGAAAATTCCTGTATCTGGATAACATATTTTTGGAACTGAGTGCAATACTAGAATTCCATTCCGTATTCATGTTGCATAACACTCTAGTTAGCATACATTTTTCTGATTCAGATGGTCTCGTAACTAACGTAGAGATAGGTATTCCTTCATCATTCATAGGAATATCCATCAATCCAGAGATCAAGTGACGGTCTACATCAACCGGACCTTCTCTAGTTGTTACAGTAAAGGTTAAGTTTTCAACAGAGAAGTCACTGATACAAGCATACATGGTCTATGCAATGGACCGGTATGCAGGACTGCCCCAATTCAATATGTTAGCCCATCCTACAACTTCAAGGAGGGGAACTATATTGAAAGGACTCAAATGATTGGAATTAACAGTCCGCTGAACAATTACATTGCAGAGACGAATATCCCTTCGGGTGGTCGAAGAGTACGCACCGTAACCGGTGTGGAATAAGAAGAAGAGGGACCACGAGAGGATCTCTTCTTGTATCTACTACCCATTACACAATGCACAAAAGAAATACAAGAAAGGAATGGAGGGTTTCACCCAAATCAGATTTTTTGCTAGAAAACCAAAGAAACAACTAGAAACCTTGAAAGAAACCTCAAAATCAAGGAAATAGAAGTGTAAAGATCCTAAATCCAAAAGAAAAATGGAAAAGATGCACTAACCAAGTTGCAATCGAAGGTGGGTTCAACCGGTCGTCGAAGGGCTCGTTGGAGAAGATGAGAGAATGCAGGAAAAAGTGTTTTTTCCACATTTAAAACCTTTAAACCCGAGCTGCTCGACTGGTAGAGTACATACTCGATCGGTCATGCCACAACTGGTCGAGTGTGTACTCGACTGGTCGTGCAACCTTAAAAATTTCCATTTTTTAATAATTTTTTTATTTAAAAATTCAAAAAAAAAAACATGCAATATAGTACAAGAAAACACAATTAACTCAGATCACATTACACATACCAATATCTAATTTCAATTTAGCAAACCCGTTTCTATCAAGTGATTTTGTGAAAATGTCTGCAAGTTGATTTTCAGTTTGAATATAATCTAATGAAATAATTTTATCTTCCATTAATTCATGAATATAATGATATCTAATGTCAATATGCTTAGTTCGTGAATGCTGGATTGGATTTTTAGAAATGTTGATTGCGCTAGAATTATCGCAATACAGAATCATAGAATCTTGTGCAAATCCGTAATCGTTTAACATCCTCTTCATCCACACAAGCTGAGTGCATGCATTACTAGCTGCAATATACTTAGCCTCAGCTGTGGAAAGTGATACAGAACTCCGTTTCTTACTATGCCACGAAACTAGACAATTCCCGACATAAAAACATCCACCGCTGGTAGACTTGTGGTCATCAATATTATCAGCCCAATCAACATCCGTATAACCAGCTAATTGAATATTAGTATCATGTGGATACCAAAGACCAAGATTGGCCGAACTTGCGATATATCTCAAAATACGCTTAACAACAATCAGGTGGGATTCTTTAGGGCCAGATTGATACTTAGCACAGATTCCTACGCTGAATGCAATATCAGGTCGGCTCACAGTTAAATATAATAAACTACCTATCATACTGCGATACAACTTAGGATCTACACTTTTACCAGTTGAATCCTTAGAGAGCTTCAGAGTCTTACTCATAGGAGTATCGAAGTTTTTACAGCTCTCAAATCCAAGCTTTTTCCCCAAGTTTAGAGCATACTTGGTTTGAGAAATAAAAATTTCATCTTCAAGTTGTTTCACTTACAGACCTAAAAAGTAGTTCAGTTCTCCAACCATGCTTATTTCAAATTTGGACTTCATTAAATCTATAAACTCAACAGACATGTTAGAACAGGTAGATTCATAGATAATGTCATCAACATATATCCGTACTAACAGTATGTGATCATTATTTTTCTTTACAAACAGTGTCTTATCAACACTCCCCATTACAAAGTTATGACTCAATAGAAACTTAGTCAATTTCTCGTACCATGCCCTGGGAGCTTGTTTTAATCCATAGAGTACCTTTTTCGGGTGATAAACATGATCAGTATGTTTAGGGCCTTCAAAACACTTAGGCAGTTCAACATATACTTCCTCATGCAGATCACCATTCAAGAAAGCACTCTTAACATCCATTTTGATAAATTTTGAATTTTTTGTAACAAGCAATGGATATGAATAGTCTGATAAATTCAAGACGAGCTACCGGGGCAAAGGTTTCATCATAATCGATGACTTCGATCTGAGTGGACCCTTGTACAACCAGTCTAGCCTTGTTTCTTATAATCTTACCTAATTCATCAGACTTATTTTTAAAAACCCATTTAGTTCCAATAATATATTTATCATTAGGTCTAGGAACTAAGTACCATACATCATTCCTTACGAATTGATTAAGTTCATCTTGTATAGCCATTATCCAGTTTTCATCAGCAAGCGCTTCTTTTATGTTGGCCGACTTAATCTGGGATGTGAAGCACACATAGTTACAAATGTTTTCTAATTGTCTATGAGTGCGCACACCAGTGAGAGAGTTTCCAAGTATTTGATCAGTTGGATGGTCTTTAACTGACTGCAGTTCAGTGTTATTTTGACTGGATGAAGAGTCTGGTTTATCAAATAAAGAGACTTCATCATCTTCTGAACTTGAGACAGGTATATTCTAGTGATCATCTATAACCACATTAATGAACTCCTAAATTACACCAGTCCTCTTGTTGAGAACACGATACGTTCGACTGTTTAGAACATACCCTAGAAAACTCCCTTCGTCACTTTTTGTGTCGAATTTTCCTAGATTTTCCCGGTCCCGTAGAATATAGCACTTGCTGCCAAAAACTCGAAAGTATTTGACAGTAAGCTTCCTATGGAACCATAGTTCATATGCAGTCTTATTATTTGACTTTCTATTATAAACATGGTTAATAATATAACAAGTCGTGTTCACTACTTCAGCCCAAAGATTTTTAGGAAGCTTCATGCTATTTAACATCACATTAGCCATTTCTTGAAGCACACGATTTTTTCTTTCAACAACCCCATTATGTTGAAGTGTCTTAGGAGCAGAAAATTCATACGATATACCATGATCGCTACAAAACTTCTCAAAACTGTTATTGTCAAATTCAGAACCATGATCATTACGGATTTTGGAAACATGTGATTCCTTCTCAGTTTAGATACGCTTGAGTATCCTTTTCACTTTATCGAGAGTTTTAGATTTCTCTCTCATGAAAACTATCCATGTATACCTGGTAAAATCATCTACTATTACCAAAATATATTTCTTACCGCCCCGACTCTCCGATCTAGTAGGTCCAATGAGGTCCATGTGGAGGAGTTCAAGGGTTTTGGATGTGTCACTGGAGTTCACTTTCTTGTGAGCACTCCTAGTTTGTTTTTCAATCTGACATTCGCCACAAATTTTATCTATTTTCATTAACTTGGGTAGACCTCTTATTACTTCACCCTTGCTCAGTCTATAAAGATTAGGTAGTGTATATGTCCTAGGCGTTTATGCCATAAATCGGTCTCATTGGTTTGAACCATGTAACACGATAACATAGACGGGCTTGAATCACTGACTATATAGCAGTTCTCAGATGTTCTGTGACCAGTTAATATTACAGAACCATTCTCATTAGAAATCTCACACCCTTGGTTGGTAAGTTTGACACTATGTTTATTATCACAAATTTGAGAAATGCTTAAGAGATTATGCTTAAGGCCCTCTACGAACAAAACATTCTCAAATGGAGGAAAATTAAAGAGTTGAACTATACCTTGGACAACAATTTTTCAGTTGCTACCATCACCGAATGTGACTCAACCATCAATCATATCTTTGAGATTGGTGAACAAATCTTTGTCACCTGTCATGTGTCTAGAGCAACCACTGTCTACGTACCACTTTTATTGACTCGAAGCCTTGAAAGCGGTGTGGGCAACCAGACAAGCAACCTTAGAGACCCATTTCATTACTGTTTTGGGTTTTGAAGCATAGTTGGTTTTTCTATGCTTATAGTTGTTATACATTCTATCATTTGAGTTGGATTTTAGAAGCTCCTTGTGTAAATCTACAATTTTCTCTGCTAAAGGCTTATGATTCTGATTTCTATAATTGATATGGTTGCTTTTAGGTTTTATAGCCTGAAAAGTTTTAGGATTTTTGAAACTATTTTGATTCAGACTTTTTTCTTTTGAGTTAGAGGACTCCCATTTAACAAACTTAGGAGGAGTGAACTTACTTTTAGGAGGTGTATTCTTATCGTAGCCCAGACCAAATTTATCGCCACATTTCCTTGATCCGGGTAGCAATCTTTCTAATTTAGGATCACCCTAGGCATACCTCCAAGTATCCTTCAAACTCAAGAGAGAAGAGACTTCTAGTTTTAATTTTTCATTTTCTGATTTACGGCTTTCAACTTGGGATGTTTTGAAATCTAAATCACACTTAGCTTTTTCAAAACAAACAGAAAGATGCGATTTTTCTAAAACTAAGTTATCAAAATCTTCTTTTAACCTTAAAAACTTTTTTTTTTTTTGAAGTTTTAGTTTTACAGCTATCTTACAACTTTCCCTGTATTATAGGCACCTTGTAAATCATCATCATTTTCAGGGTTGCTTCTCAGATTTTCATCATAAGTTGAATTATAACTGTCTGAGGAAGTGACTCTGGCTAGAGTCATTAAGTCCTTTACCTCATTAGTAGACTCAGGTTCAGAATCATCTGACTCAGAAGAAACTTCAAAGCAAGATGACTCATCCCATGTAGCCAACATACCTTTCTTCTTAGGTTTGTCCCTCTTTGGACATATGTTTTGCCAGATGCCCGTATTCATGGCAGTTGAAGCATTGGTTGTCTTTAATAGATTTTCAATTTTTAGATATAGTCCTTTTCTTTTCATAAGGTTTTTGAAAATCTACCTTCTTTTTGCTTTTAAAAATTTTATAAAACTTCTTGGCTAATAGTGCCATATCATCTTCAGAATTTTCACAAACAGAATTACTAACATTATCATGAGAAGTATTTTTAGAAGACTTAAGGGCTATGGACTTACCTTTAGGAGCCTTAAAATTTAACTCATAGGTTTGTAAAGAACCAACAAGCTCTTCAGCTTGCATATTATCCATATCATGAAGTTCTTGAATGGTGGTGACCTTAGAATTGAACCTATCAGGCAATGAACACAATATATTTGTACAAACTTTACTTTCTGGGATATTATCAGCAAGACCCCACAAAGAGTTGACTATGACATTTAACTTAGCATAGAAGTCCATGAAAGTTTCACTTTCTTCCATATGTATTTCCTCAAACCGAGTGGTGAGGATTTAAAGTTTAAATTTCTTGACTATAGTCGTACCCTCGTTTGTCATTTCTAGAATGTCTCAGGCTTATTTTACAGTATCACAAGATATAATTCTTTTGAATTAATTTGGTGATAGTGCGCATGTGATTGCATTTAAAGCCTTTGCATTAGCATTACTCTCATTTTTCTGAAGAGTGGTCCATGAAAAAGAAGGTGTAACTTTAACAGATTTAGTTCCATCAGTGCTTAAAACTTCAGATGTGGGTGGGTTCCATCTGGTTACTGTGGCATGCCACACGCTCTCATCTATGGACCTTAAAAACATCCTCATTCTGGCTTTCCAATAGGCATAATTGGAGCCATCAAAAGGTGAAGGCCTAGTAATTGAGAGGCTATAAAAATTTGACATCTTATAAGCTCAGATCGGTTAGCTCAGGAAATAAATCCAAATAATAAAAAGGAGCTATTAGGCTCTAATATCACTTGAAAAGGCCGAGCTTAATGTCCTAGAGGGGGGGGGTGAATTGGACTATGACAAATTAAAAAAATAAATGCAGAATTACAAAGATAAACAAAGATAGACATGAATTGATAAAATAATGCAAGTAAATAGCAACCTCGAATGCACTAGTCTTGAGAGGTTGATACAAACTGAGTTCTAAGGACAACCTGTCACGCCCCAAACTCGAAAAACGGGCTCACAAAATTCTCGATCGCCAAGTCCGGCGCCGACAGCCTCCGTAGTACTCCATTCTCGGCATCCAGCGTGCATACGCCAGATTCCGATCCTGGGATCCTACAAGGAGGATTTTCAGTATGATTTTTTTTTTTTGTAATGGAGCATAACCACAAGCATAACCAAGTCACAAAACAACAACACCACATATCCACTATTATAATCATTCGCGTACAATACTGAAATGGGAATACAATGTGAAGATATCAAATAAACTCCAAAAGCTCTACCGCACGCTCCTGCCTCAGATCGGCTGCAATCTAACATCACCTGCACGCATCTATTGTGCATAAGCTTACAAAAGCTTAGAGGGTGGTGTAAGTGTGTGTAAGGTAAGTGCCAAGTATATAGTGAAGCATATGAATCATACATCATCGGGATCAATGAAAATTCTAACAAGATCATGAATCATATGATATCAGAGTAAGCGAAAATAAACTGGTAAGTCCATGAATCATTTAATAACAGAATATGCAATACAGATCAACTATACAAATGAGGAACAATATCAGAATACGCGATACAGATCAACTATACAAATGAGGAACAATATCAAAATACGCGATACAGATCAACTATACAAATGAGGAACAATATCAGAATACGCGATACAGATCAACTATCCAAATGAGGAACAATATCAGAATACACGATACAGATCAACTATCCAAATGAGGAACAATATCAGAATACGCGATACAGATCAACTATCCAAATGAGGAGTCATAAAGAGTCAAATATCAGATGTCGTATCTAAACTATATAAACGCAGAAACACAGGTAACCCAAAATGCCATATATGGTGCGAATGGAATGACCATGTTGGAGTGTGAAATCGGGATAATAGTACGTAGTATCGCAGGCTATGGGGTCCATCACAAGGGACTTCTATCCAAACCAGTCTCATACCTAAATTTGGATAGTCAAACTCAATGTGGTAAACTCCTGATCTCATGTTAGTCGCGCGCCCCAAACGAAATCCTGGCCATACGAAGGTACATAACAATTAGTTGCGCACCACCAGCCCAAGTGGATAGTGAATGAAATGAATGCATAAGTATGCAAATCCTGCTCAATAAGTCCACATATCAGTACGGTTCATCTCTGGGATCATCACCAGGGTTTAGTACACTCCAAATGGCACTGCCGCTCTCCCAGACACATAGTCCAAGTGAGCATAAGAAACCTCACTATCCGCCTGGCCAATAGTCTGTCAATACCTATTCGACACGTCTATAGCGGACCCATTCCTCGAGCTGGTCAGACTCAGCCTAGTAATGCCCCCTACGCTCGGGCGGGTAAGGCCACACCCCCTCCCAACCGACCATCGCATAGTGGGAGATGCGGCCTCCTGGTATTTGGCACTCGGGCACTCATATATATCCACTCAGTCTCGACGTTGGGGCGTCCTCTGGTACCAAGAGGGTTTTGGGGATTTTCACCCAGGGCCATCTATGACAGCCCAATGCTCGAACCAAACATTTCCGGTGTCCCATCTGGCCATCCATGATATGCCTATGGAGGCTACGGCCCTGATGCCACTAGGGCGTATAGTAATCATAATGCAAGATGCATGAGTCATACAATCCAGTCATGCATCAATCATGCGCATGTTGTGCGCTCATGTGAGATAACCTCCGCCTATCAGGGAGTCTCATATCATCCTGTCCAATGACATATGTAATGGTCAATCACATCTCATAACAAACATGCAGATGATGCGTGTGGGCATGTATCATGATGCTATGGTGTCACATACTCATAATCGGTATCAACGATCGGCCTTGACAATGCGGACATTTAACCAACATTGTCCCCAAGGAATGGTCCACGTAGAGTCAAACATATAATAGGCCCACGACCTCACACAAAGGCCTAATATACAACACGATGGGCCTTACTCAAGGGCCACATATACACAACAGGTGGACCCTGCTCATGGGCCTAATACATATCACAACGGGCCTTACCCATAGGCCATGAATATATCACAATGGGCCTTGCCCATGGGCCATGAATACATGACATGTGGGCCCTGCACATGGGTCTTGAATATATCAAATGGGTCATGCATCATGGGCCGAATACATATCACAATGGGCCTCATCACATAGACCTCCTTTTTCTCACATTAGGCCTTAAACACATGCTGCATATACATCACACAGGCCGAATACACATCACTACAGGTCGTATATACATCATATAGGTCTCGATAATTGGTCTTGGCAATTGAAAGGGTTGGCCACGACAATCGGAATCGATCGATAATCGGCCTCGATACTCAGAACCGGCAATCGGTCACGATAATCGGCCTCGATCGCAAGGCGGGGTCCCTATGTGGACGACCGATGATGGACCAAGCAATATCAATGGGGCTCATTCGTTTGGGTTAACCCACTAGAGGATGATGAGGATGGGCCTTATCAGGCCTAAGGAAAAGTCACAATGTAGAATCTAACCATCACTACCCAACAATGTGGACATTTAACCAACATTATTCTTACAATGTGGACGTCAAACCAACATTGCTCCCAAGGCATGGCCCGCCATAAATGCCAACACATAAACCACAGTGGAATCACATTCAATGGGCCTTATGTACATCCCATTGGGCCTCGACCCATGGGCCTCATAACATGGGCCCTATTCACATCACAGTGGGTCTCAACCCACGGCCCTTTATACATCACAATGGGTCTCAACCCATGGGCCCTAATACATCACAATAGGCCTCAACCCATAGGCCCTAGGATACATCCAAATGGACCTTACAACATGGGCCTTACATTCATATCAAGGTGGGCCTCAACAACGACCTCATACACATCAAGGTGGGTCTCAACAATGGACCACGAACAGATCAAGGTGGGCCTACTCACATGGGTCATATGCATATCAAATGGGCCACCCAATGGGCCTTATGTACATTACAATGGGCCATATCCCATGGGCCTTGAATAAATCACAATGGGCCTCAACCCACGACCCTAATACATCAAAATGGGCCTCAACCCATGGGCCCCAAATACATTATAATGGGCCTCGTAACATGGGCCTTACATTCACATCAAGGTGGGCCTCAACAATGGGCCACGAACAGATCAAGGTGGGCTTACTCACTTGGGCCTTAGGTATATATCAAGGTGGGCCTAAGCAACGGGCCATAAATACACATCAAGGTGGGCCTCAATAACGGCCACAAATACATCGAATGGGCCCCATAACATGGGCCTTATGTGTATCAGATGGGTCACACCATTGGGCCCCATGTATATCAAATGGGCCGCTCCAAATAAGTGGTGATAATGATTTCCGCCATTTAAAATTCCTAAGGCCCACCATAACATAAATTTCCCATCCAACTTGTTCCTAAGTTAACATATGGATAGATGAAGTGGAACAAATATCAGCTTAATTGGAAGCTACTATGGCCCTTACAGATTTTGAACGTTGGACGTCATTGTCCACTACTTAGATGGTGGGGTCCACTTGACTCTAGATCTGCCTCATTTTTAGTCTCAAGCCTGAAAACAAGCTGGCCAAATGGTTGAACGGTCTGGATGCAACACAAGCATCATGGTGGGGCCCATGAAAGCCCACCATCAGATATATTATATAAAATATAATATACATTGTATATATATATATATATATATATATATATATATATATATATACACACACATACACACACACACACACACACACACCCGCACACACACACACACACGCATACACACACACGTGCACACACACGAGCACACACACATGCACACACACACCTACACACACATGCATACACACGTGCATACACACATACACGCCCACCGTCCCCTGGACCGTGGGGTTAAAACAAATACATCACAGTTGGCTCCACCATCCAGGCGGACGGTGGAAATAACATATATCATTGTGGGTCCCATGTGGGGCCCACCTTAATGTTTACTTTCCATCCATCCCGTTCATAGGGTCACACAGACCTAGATGAAGGGTAAAAACAAATTTTAGTTTGATCCGAAACTTCTGTGGGCCCAAAAAGGGTTTCAATGGTTGGCCTTCAATCAGCATTGTTTCCTATGATGTGGGCCGCCTAAGCATTGGATCAGCCTGATATTTGGCGGGGGCCCACCTCAGGAGGTGGCCAACAAAGTGAACGGTGTGGAAATCACATATACATCATGGTGGGGCCCACGGCTGGAGCCGTGAGTGGGCCTGTCCCTCGCTAAACGCATGCAGCAGCGTTCTGCTGCAGCGTCAGCTGCAGCAGGCGCTGCCTACCTCTTTTTTTTTTTTTTTTTTTTAAATATGTTTTTCTGAGGTTTTTCGTAGGTGGGGCCCTCATCAGCAAGATCTGATCCCGCCATTGGTCTTCAGGGCTCAAGACAGACCCATCAAGCCCAATATTGGGTATATTTCGGAGTGAAGATAGATTTAAATGCGTTTAAACGGTGAAAATCATTGTTTTTAACGCCGGGGCCCACCAGAACATCGGATTGAGCCCATTTTTCAGCTCAATGTCTAAAATGAGCCAGAGAATGGGATGGACGGCGTGGATTAACCACAGACATCAAGGTGGGGCCCACATGAGCAGCTCACCTAATGATCTTTGAATCAAGCTAATATTTGTGTTTTCATTTCAGTCTACGGACGTCCCTGGACGTCTGGGCATAACACATGCTCAAGGTGGGCCCTACTCGAGTGGGCCACCAATTGATGGATGGTGTGGGTACAACACATATGTAAGTAGGCCCCACCTATAGCTGGCTTGGATAAAATACATGGCTCATGGTGGGGTCCATCCAGGTGGGCCACATGGCCACATCAACACACACAATGAAAGAGAGAGGGAAAGAGAGAGATCGTGGGACACGTGTGATGGAGGGACCCCGACATTATGGGCCCTCCCTTGCATTTGATCATTCATCAATGGTAATCCAAGTGGGCCATTGGCCACATCTTAGGGTCCTAAGTGAGATCCATACCATTGATCGGTAGGTCTCACTTGGCCCATCATAAAAACATGAAAAATCTAGCCTAATAGACACCCACCTTTCGATCTTCTTAGCCCGTTGGAACGCCGGTCTCCTTATGCTTTACTTTGATGGAGAGGATGAGAAATGGATGGCTAGGATGATGGATTTTTGGGAGAGGAAGTGGGCCACACAAACTCACTTTTCTCTCACTTGGAATGCATGGACGTGTAGTGCTCTTGCTTGGCTTGGAATTGTGTTGGGAAATGAGAGAGAGAGAGTTATAAGAGAGAGAGGGAGATGGGAGATGTGAGTGATGGAGTGATGTATACTTGACTAGGTATGGGTGTGTAAGAGAGAGGGTGAGAAAGAGTCGACTTGGTGGTTGCTTGGGGATGGGGTGAAAGGTGATGTGTACTTGACATAAAGTGATTGATTGATTGATGGGACATATTGTAGAGATTCTCTTGGGGTTGCAACGCATGGCATTTTCTTCAAAATAACCGCCGACCCGCGTATCCCTATCAGGGTATCGGATCGGTGAGCGAGTTGCAGCGTTGGAACCGCGGCGACGGTGCGGTTGCAATGGTACAAGTCTCAGATCAAGCCGACTTAGATCTAAGGGACACGACTTAGGGTCGATCACAAACGTTAATTTTATGTCGCAGGTTGCCGGAATTCGAAGGGAAGGATCGCGAAGGTCGATGAAATAGTACAGACTAGGATACGAGTCTTACACAACCTAACACAAAAAACCAAAGGCTTATGGCAGGACAACCTTACTAGAACGTTTGTAAGTATCAAAAACCCAAACTAATAAAGAGGCAAAGGAAATAAACTAAGTTATTACAACATTCACCACAAGTGCATAAAGTAAATTACACCATTCACCACGAGTGCATAAAGTAAATTATAACATTCACACACATAAACAAACACTATCATCCACCACAACTCAAGGAATTATAGTGCTTCGTTTGTGTGTACACCAACTGTTAGAAAAACAGTCACACAACTACTCCACTCCCAATATCCACACCCACGGGATATTGGCTTTCACTATGAAATAAGGTTTTCCAAAGCTCACCTTAAAACCTTCACAATTGTGTCTTTCAAATGGGCTTACACAATTCGAAAAACCCCACAATGAGTTTTTCCTAGTTGAATCTCACAAACCATAAAATGTAGAAAATTAAATTGTACTTATCTGAAGATTCTTCTTCTGATGAAGTGAGGTAGAACCAATTCGATGTAAATGAATATGTTCAATGTCCAGTCTCACAAGTGAAAGGGTTCTGGGTCTAAATTAGTTTTAAATTAAATCAACCTGGGCTAGCTTGATTAGATTTTGATATCAAAAGATGGTAAATAACAATTCCCTTCTTTAATAAAATAGAGTTGAATTGAGATCACAAAATCAAATAACAAAAGCTATTAAAATGAATATAAAATGAGCACAATATAACTTAACAAATGCAGGGACTTATCTCTCAGAGTGATGACTTGATTTAGCTTGGAATGAGTGAAAAACTCTGAAATTCATCCTCTATTTATAGGTGAAAATACTGTTCTCTCCACTGGTCTAAGGGTCGGTTCGACTGGTTGAAGGACCAACCAATTTTTAAAATTTCTGGCACGATAAGATAAGATCGTTACTCGACTGGTCGAGCAATACACTCGACTAGTCGAGTGGGACCAAAAAACCTTGCTGGACTTTGAGTCGAGCCTGCACGACTGGTCGAGCACTGTTCACTCGACTGGTCGAGTAGTCTCCACGATCGGTCGAGGGTCCAACAAAAAATTTCAAAAATTTGCAACCAATCTTGGACTGGTCGAGCAGTCTCCATGATCGGTCGAGGGTCCAACAAAAAATTCTGAAAATTTAAAACTAATCTTGGATTGGTCGAGCCAGAGCTTGGACTAGTTGAACAAAGACTAGGACTAGTTGAGGAAATGACCTATAAACTTATGAAATGATCCACAAATAACATGCAATGAATATGACTCAACCTATGGTCAATCTAGGGTCACCCATACCTTTTGTGTGTGTTTGAACAATTGAAACATTGTTCGCTCTGCTAACTCATTCACTTGCAATACTTGAAGCTTGTCTTCAAAACTTGAACTTGAGCTTGAACTAGGGCTTGAGTTCTTGAGTCTTTAAAGTACATAACTTGAATATTAAACTTGAACTTGAGCCGTGAACTTGTACTTGTACTTGAACTTGAAATCTTGAACTTCGACAACGCTCTTCAACTTGAATACGTAGAAAAGTTTGACGAAGACGTGGACAACTTTAAAATGTACGAAGTTGATCTATTCATCTCATCAACACATGATACAGATTCTAAATGATTTGGCACAACAAAATTTGACAACTCTAGGTGCTAGATTTACAATATAGCATTTACAATCTGCCCATCAGTCTGTGGGTGGTAGGTGCTACTGAATTAAAGTTGTGTATCGAATCGAGTCCATAAAGTTCGGCAAAAGTGGCTAATGAACTTCATGTCACGATCAGAAGTAATGGTCTTAGGGACCTCGTGTAGCCGTACAACATCCCTTAAGAATAGATTTGCCACGTGTGTTGCATCGAGGGTCTTCTTGCTTTGGATAAAGTGTGACATCTTGGAGAAACAATCTACCACCATGAACACTGAATTAATGCCATGTTGTGTTCGTGGGAGACCAAGCATGAAGTCTATAGATAAATCCTCCCAAGGACCGTCAAACACAGGTAACAAGGTGTAGAGGCTCGTATTCTGAGATTGTCCCTTGGAGGTCTGACAAATATGACAACATTGTATGACTCTTCCCATATTACGTATCAATTGCGGCCAATAATACCGCTCTTCCACAAGAGCTCACATTTTGTCTCACCCAAGGTGTCCACCGAGGCCACCTCCATGTAACTCCCGAATAATCTGCTCTCTCAGCGAACTTTGGGGGATGAACAATCGATTCCCTTTGAAGAGGAAACCGTCCTGTATATGAAGGTCACTGGGGTGACCTTCTTGGCACTTCATCCAAGAATCTTTGAAATCCTCGTCCTCGGCATATAACTCAAGAAGTTAAAGCCGATCATCTCGTTGCTCATCGTAACAAGTAGTGATGCACGACGGTTAAGTGCATCAGTCACCTTGTTCTGCTGCCCTAACTTGTGCTTTAGAACGAACGTGAATTCCTATAAAAACGCAACCTATCTAGCATGTACTTGATTCATGTTAGTCTAACTATTAATCAATTTTAATGCTTGATAGTTAGTGTACAGAACAAACTCTTTTTAAATCAGATAATGTCGCCAATGTCGCAGCGCCTGAACAAATGCGTACAACTTTAGCTCATAAGTCGGCCACTTCTTTCAGGCTTCGCTGAGCTTCTCGCTATAGATGGCTACTGGCCTGCCTTCCTGTGATAATACTCCTCAATTCCAATATATGGAGCGTCACACTCAACCTCAAACAACTTGTCGAAATTAGGAAGCACCAAGACCGGTGTTGTGGACAAACGATGCTTGATCTCATGAAAGCTCTTGTCAGCTTCATCGGTCTACTGAAATGGTCATTTTTTCATGCAATCTGTAATAGGTGCGACTATTGTGCTAAAATTTCGAATGAATCGACAATAAAAGGTCGCCAACCCATGAAAACTCTTCACCTCATGAATGTTTGTCGGGATCGGCCAATCCCTAATGGCTTGCACCTTTTCATCGTCCACATGGATGCCTGTGGACATTACAACAAATCTTAGAAACAACAGACTATCCGTTAAAAAACTACATTTCTTCAGGTTGAGGTACAACTTGTTAATTTGTAGGACATGCAACACCTGCCTGGGATGTTTCCTGCGCTCCGTCTCATCCTGACTATATATCAGTATGTCATCAAAATATACTACCACAAATCGGCCAGTGAACGGTTTTAGAACTTGATTCATTAAACGCATAAAAGTACTTGATGCATTTGATAGGCCGAAAGGCATGACCAGCCACTAATACAACCCTTCATTGGTCTTGAATGTCGTTTTTCACTCATCATAGGGTCGGATACGAATCTGATGGTACCCGCTCCTTAGGTCTAGTTTAGATAACACCTTGGCCCCTTCTAACATATCGAGCATGTCGTCCAACCGTGGTATTGGGAACCGATATTTGATGGTAATTTTGTTGATTGCCAGCTGTCGACACACATGCACCAGCTTTCATCTTTTTTTTTGCATTAATAATGCTGGTACGACATATGGGCTCATGCTCTCTCTTACGAGACCCTTACGAATCAATTCCTTGACTTGCCCCTGAAGTATCTTGCACTCCTTTGGACTTGGTTGGGTAGGCTAGCCCCAGGGACAAAGTCTATGTGATGCTGGATGTCCCTCATGGGGGGCAATCCATCAAGTAAATCTTCAGGCCAGACTTCTTTAAATTTGTTTAACAATAGTCTTAAATTTGGAGGAATGTTTGAGGGTTCCGATTTCTCGCTCTTCGCCACTACAGCGTATACCTCACCGGTTTCTTTGGATTCCTCCATGAATTCCCGAATGGTTAAGAGGGCTTCAGGGTGGTTCTCTAGTTCCATAGGGGCAATGATTATTTTTCTACTATCCTTAACAAATATGTAGATATTGTCTTGTCCTTGATGGGTCGCATCACGGTCCGACTGCCACGGTCGACCGAGTAACATATGGCATGCTTCCATGTCAACCACTTCATAAAGTATTTGATCCTTATAATTTTTGTCAATTGAAAATGAAATAGTGCATTATTCAGTTACCTTGGTCTCGTTCACCTTTTTTATCTAGCCAATTGAGTAGGGGGAAGAATATTTTGTTGTTGGTAGCTGCAACTTATCCACCATTACTCTTGAGACAATGTTCTCGCTACTACCACTGTCTATGATTACAACACAGACCTTTTCATTGATAGTGCACCACGTACGAAATATATTGTGTCGTTGTGGATGTAATTCCTTCTGTGGGGTATACAATAATCATCTCACAACTAGAGATTCGCCACAATCCTCGCTCATCAATTCATCGCCATCTGTTATTTCTTCAGTAGCTTATTCATGTTCATCAAAGCCAGGGTCTTCTTCTGCGGCCTCACATTCAGTGCCCCCTTCGTTTATGGTCAAGTGTGTTGTGGAACGTTAATAACAGGTGTTTGATAAATGGCCCGGTTGGCCACAACGATAACAATTGTTCGACCTTAGCCGAACGTAAGGATTTGGAATTCTACTCGGGCCTGCTGTTGTGGGTACTACACGTTGAGGCCTAGATGAGCTACTCCCCATATCACGGTTTGCGGTTGCAGGAGGTTGAAGACGTTCTCCTACTGGTTCTTTTCCTCGTGCCAACACTGTATCCTGCGCGGGACCTGTTATGGGGGGTCGAGTTGAAGGATAATGTCGATTCGAAACTATTGCGAGTTGCATTTCTGCCCTACCTGCCAACTGAACCGCTTTATCCACGGTCCCGACTGGGTGCATCTGAACTCGATCCTGAATTGTCGATCGTAACCCTCTTATAAATTGTACCACTTTCTGTGACTCAGATTCCGATAGATCGTTTCGTGTTGCCAACCTCTGGAATTCTTTAGTGTAATCTGTAACGCTTCGATTTCCTTGTCAAAAATTTCGGTATTGCTGGAATAATATATGCTCATAATCACTGGGGAGAAATCGTGATCGAAGAAGACGTCTCATCCGTGGCCATGATGAGAGGGACGCCTTGTCCTGGCGGCCTCGTAAGAGTTGTAATTGCTCCCACCATGCAGAAGTAACAGATTTTAATTTAAATGCTACCAATTTTACCTTTTATGATCTAAAACATCCATATAATCAAAATATCGCTTTACTTCGGCTAGCCAATCGAGGAAATCTTCTATGCATAATAAATCATTAAAACTAGGAAGTTCAGCCTTACCTCGATAGTCTCTTTCAGCACGATCTAGATGATCGCCTCCATGGATTGGTCGTCGGGCAAAACCTTCATTAAGGTCCTCGTCGCTAGAACTTGAATAATCTAGTATAACCCTACGGTTTTCCACTGGTAGTGCTCTACGGAAATCAGGGTTGTGTCGTATAGCAACCACGGGTGATGCAGCAACCATAGGTGGTGGAGCACCGCCTATGGATAGGGGCGGAAGTAGCGCATCCACAAGACGGTCGAGGGTTTCCTGCAGACCTTGCATGGTCAACTCACTCTCCCGGTGGAAAGCTACCATTCTTTCCACAAGATCATGAATCCCTGGATCACCGTCCATAGGATTTTGGCTCATACCTTCGTTGTTTGCCATCGGCTCGAGGGGAATCCTCGCTTCGATACCAATTGATGCAGGGTGAACATGATGAGGTCGAGTACCGTCTCCCTCAAGAGGGGAACTGTTCTGAATCCACAAAACTTCTTTGGACTCCTCACAGATGCTTCTTGAATCCACGAGAAAGAAAGCAAGCAAAATAGAAAATAAATTCTATAAAATTCGAATTTGATTAATGAATGAAATAAATAAGTTCACAACCCTTTAAATAGGGATACCAAGCAATGTGAGAGAAATTAGAATTAAACTATAACTAAAAATCCTAGAATTTGCAACTTACTATAAATAGTCAACTTGCTATTTATAGACGATCGTGATGTCTACTAGTGCGCAAGGTTTTCAGCCAAAAATAGTTAGTGTCCTATTTGGCTTCACCAAACCGTTTTCCTTATTATTCTAAGCTCTTTTCACGTTGGGCACAACTCCTAAAGCCCGACGGATGAAGAGTTATAATGAAACTAAAACTTACTATTTATAGAAAAAACGAAACTAAAATAGAGAAACGACCATCGATCCAGGGGTATTTTGCAAATCCGGCTTACGTAACCCGGCGTAGCGGGATTGGTTGCCTAAAGTAGCTTGTTCCACCCAAAAATCATATATTTTACGCCCGATAACTCATTCCGGATTGTGAGATACGTCTAATCTAAGGTCCGACGGTCCGGATCACTTCTATCATTGACTGGGCCTTTTCCGATCCATCTTGGCCATGAAAATGTCTGCGACCCACACTACATCACTTACTGACTGCAAGAAAGGTGGCTGGCAATTCGCGGCTCCATCAGAGCCATGCAAAGAATAGAACACTAAGTGGCCTGCATTTAAACTGAAATTTACACTTTAGCTTTTCAGATGATGGACGTTTATTGGGCGGTCCGGATGAAAAGAAATTTCACAGCTGAAACTCAACTAGTAAGCTTCCGATCATAACAGCATTGTATTGCTGGATCATTTTGGCTTTTGGATGAGGACAAAATGAATTATGCGAAATTTATTTACCTAACCAAATGAATGGTGGGTATTTAATGGACGGTCAAAATGGATGAAAATATAATAAAAGGAAAAAAATTATCACAAGGCATGCTCTATAAAAATAACTAATAAAAAGCGACCCAAGGATGGGAAATTACCAAAAGGGTTACTTTATAGTTGGACTTCCTTTCTAAGTCCTTATTTTGTCTTCGTGGCTGATCACCTACATGTGATCATCTACCACTTCTTGTGGTACATCAAATTTTTAGCCATTGGATGCACTGACATGTACCACAGGGAGTGGTATATGTGGTACAGGTAGGCGATTGGGTGGTTCAAATGGAACAAAAATGTCCTTAGAGAGCCAGGTGATTGGCTCTGCCTCCTGTGAATTTAGTGGTGAAAGACGGCCTGTATGGGTACGCCTATAGGGTCCAATGATCTACACGATCTTAAGACCTTGGCAAAGTTAAAGATGAATGATGAACATTTAATGGTCGGCGTTACCATTGTAGGGTAGAGAAAGGGTAACCCCTCCTGATTCTACGGTTAATATAACTCGGGATTACAATTGCTAAACATAAATATTATAAGGAATGATCCAATGAACAACATATTATATATATATATATATATATATAATATATATATATAGAGAGAGAGAGAGAGAGAGAGAGAGAGAGAGAGAGAGAGAGAGAGAGAGAGAGAGAGAGAGAGAGAGAGAGAGAGAGAGAGAGAGATGCTCACATACAACTAGTTCGACTGTGAGTTTTGGTCCAACTAGCTGGGCATTAAATGACAAGAATGCCTTTTTGATTCACATGTAATGCCTTTCGTAAAAGATGATGTAATACAATGTCCTACTAATGTAAGATGGTAATAAGTATTAAAGATCCTCTCCGTTCATCAAATAGGACCCATTACTTAGATATTATTTACAAAATTTTATTAAAATATATTAGTTATTTAAATCACATATGAAAGTTAAATTTAAATTAATATAATGTATTTCTAACCACTCCAAATTTCTCCTAAAAGAGTAGTACTCTAATCAACTATTGATTAGAAGAGAAAAAAAAATTGCCCTCTCATATTATCATAAGGTGTTGTACTTGATAAACTGATCAAATTTATGAGGCATGTAATGTATTGTACAAATGCATCACACATGTAAAACTCCTAAAATATAGCCAGACAGTCCTTAAACAAGACTATGCTCTCACTTTCTCTCCCTTCATTTATTACTCTCTCACCATTTAAATCTCTCCTCTTTTCTCTCCTTTTAAAAAGGAAAGCATAGTTTAAAATTCTCTCTCCAAACAGCACAGAGGAGATGTGGGTTTGGCGTCCCATCCTAATATGCGCGGTAAATCCACTCCAACCATTATGTGAATAGTAGAAATTTAACCATAGAGCTAAAAATACAAGTAGATTTGTGATTAAGTAGGCCAAACCAAGAGACAATAGAAGAGGTGGATGTCAATCTTTGATTTTTATGAGGCCAATGGTGATGTTTATGGACAATCCACTCTGACAATCAATTAAGTCAGATATAGCCATGTCTAGATCCTAAAATTCAGGTTGTCATGCAAATTAGGTAGGCCACAAAAAATAAAACAATTTTGATAGGATGTTCACTATTAATTTTCTACTGGGCCTATCATAATGTTTATGTGAAATCCACTCCAACTATTAGATTTATTTTAATAAGTTATACATTCGCACCAAATATTAGGGCCATGCGTGATTTGTGTGTCATATCTAATAAAAAAGTTTGGATGGTGATTGTCTCCCTACATACTTATTTTCACCCGTACAACTTACCTAAACCATAAAAGTTGCTGATTTTTTTTATTTTTTATTTTATTTATTTATTTATTTATTTATTTTATATATATATATATATATATATATATATATATATATATATACCTTATAGTTAACATTCCATGGCACACCTTATGGTCAGATTAGATTTCACACATAAATCAAGGAGAGGCACACCATTTGCTACAGACCACGTCATTATTTGTGTGACTCGGAGACTAGTGGCTGAATTCACGTCTCAGATTGCATGGGAATGCAGAGGCTGCACGTCAGCCATGCAAATAATAGGGGGTGGATTAGGGTGGGCCCACATTGACTTGTATGTAAAATCTACTTTGATTATATGGTGTGTTATAGAGATTTACCAAACTCGGCATAATTTTTGACTTAAGTGTAACCTTATCCAAATCATGTGTCGGCATAATTTTTGGACCCTTAAAGTAATAATGGATCACGACACTCTTACTATTGGATAGAATATCAAGAGAGAGAGAGAGAGAGAGAGTAATAAATGAATTGGGAGAGAGGCTACATTTTCAATAAGAAGGATTATAGTTTGGAGTTGTACAAGTGTAATTTATTTATATAATGGATCAAATATGTAAGGGATCTGGTCCATTGAACAAATATAGTACCTTGTAATCATGTAGTGTAAAAAAAATAAAAAATTTATTTTCTATTTAGTAGTTAAAACAATTATAGTAGAAATTTAGACAATTAAAAATGCATTACGAGAGTCTAGATTTTACTTGCACTTGTAGGTAAAGAAATAAGTATATTTCGATAATTTTTTATTATTATAAATAATATCCAATTAGCGGGCCATTTGATAAACGGTCCATAACCTTAATATGTGTACCCATCTTTATTAAGTAGGATATAGTATACACAATTTATCCGAGAGATAATTTTGTATTCACAACAAGAGTTTTTTCCCCAATTTAATGCCCAACTAGTTGTGTGTGAGCATTTCTCATATATATATATATATATATATATATATAAAGCTCTCTTTCCTCTTTTATCTTTTCTCTTAAAGAATCGTCGAATACATAAGAGTATAAGAGATCCCTCTAACTTTTATACTGAGGGATCGAAAATTTTGGATTAGAAAAGAATACATTTATATTATCCAATATCTCTAACTCATTCAAACGAAATTAAAATCGTATTATTTAACCATCAAAATTAAATTTAATTATCTTCATCTAAAAAAAATAATCTCCAAAAATAAAGTAGAAAAAAAGTTATAAAAGGAAACTTGTGTAGGGCCCACCCCACTAGTGGCTGGTCAGAAGTGAACCACATGCCCATATCCAACAAGTGGCTCATATGGACAAAAAACATGCCCTTAGAGAGCCATTTAGCATGCGGGGGGTAGTGAACATGCATATGGGAGCGTAAGTGGGATAACTTGAAATGTGTGAAATAGAAATTTGTTCATCATGTGAGATACATTCTATCATAAAAATCAGTCCATTTCATACCTCACTTGGGCCACAATATATCTAAACAAATGAATAGTTCAAATCCATGAATTTTTTCAGTACGCCGTGCCCCTGTGAACAGTTAAATCATTTAATTTCTTTCACAAAAGATCAGAGAATTATTTCCAAAGATCTCACTCATGGTTCATATTTGTACATGTGCCCCCATGCTTTAGTATGTGCATGGTTTATCATGCCAATGCAACAAAAAGTTTAATGGGTCCTACCATGATGTGTGTATGGCGGCATCCACACCATCTATCATTTGTGCCAGTCATATTAGCGCGCAGACCTAAAATCAACTCAATTCGAAACTTATGTGGACCACAACACATTGAAAAGTGGGGATTAGACGCTTGCCATTGTAATCTTCTTAGGACCCACCAAAGCTTTATATCAAGTTATTTTTGCTTTTTCCCCTTGAATATGTTCTTGGTGGAACTTGCCTTATAATTGATAGATTGTTTGGCGTATCTCACGCTCATGTTTCATATTTGTAAATATACCCAGCATGTAGACATGTATGACGTAAGACATAGGATTAGCAAACCTTTCAGAGGATTTGAAGGTTGATGACCGCTAAATGCGGCAAAAGGCTGTGTGGGGACTACATGATGTGTGTCATTTGAACTTAAAATCAACCCAATTCAAAACTTAGTTGGGCCACACACTACATTGAAATGCTTGCCATTGAAGCCTTCTTAGGACCCACCCAAGTTTTATTTCAAATAAATATTTGTTATTTTCTTCAGCGAATCTATTCATCCTTGTGGGGGCATGCTTTATTAATAGATGGTTTGGCATATAACCATCATGGTGGACCCCGAGAGGTGTTTCAATGATGGGTGTCCCCATCCCCACTATTCCCTATGGTGTGGGCCCATATGATTTTAGGATGGGGCTGATATTTGGGCCCACGTCCTAACATTAGATGGCACAAATGGACTGATTGGATGTCACACGAACATCACCCTCTCTCTCTCTCTCTCTCTCTCTCTCTCTCTCTCTCTCTCTCTCTCTCTCTCTCTCTAAAATGGCATTTTTGTTCCCATGAGTCAAAAAAACTCACTGGCAGACATGATAAGGACCCAAAAGAGAGTCCAACTAAAAGGTAACTCATATTACTAATCTCTCATTCTTGAGCCCTTTTGGAAATTATCTTCCAATAACATCCCTTTTTGTAATTTTCCCAAGACTAGAAATTACAATTCAACAAACAAACACCCATTAATCAAAGGATTAGATAGTTCAATTAATTTGAATTTTGGATAATGATCTATCTATAATGGGTGTGCAATCTCAAAAATATTGTTGCGCAGCACGCCAACAACGCAGTGAGCCTAGATCCAATCTAAGGCCTCACCCACAAACGATAGACAGAAAGAAATATAAACTAGAAATAGATCAAAGCAATTCAAAACAAACCACAAGACAAGATATACGTGGAAAAACCCCAAACTAGGGTAAAAAACCACGGATGCAAAATTCCACTATGAAGAGAAACGAAGATTACAAGGCAATATACTAACCTTTCCCTTGGAAGTACAGAGAAAATCCTTTGCCCACACCTCAGAATAATTTTCTAAAATTCACCTTAACCTAGAATAGCCCTAGGGACCCCAATTTATAGTTTTGGCAACTTCCCTTTCCGCATCCCAGTTGTGAAAGGACTTGCGACACGAAATCCGCGAAACTCCTTTCGCATCCCAGTTGCGAAAGGACTTGCGACACGAAATCCGCGAAAATCCTTTCGCATCCCAGTTGCGAAAATCCTTTCGCAATTGCGACACGAAATCCGCGCAACCTCGACTGGTCGTGGGCGGCCCCGGATGTGGCTCCACTTCTCAACAATCTCCCACTTGGAGACACATCTCCATAAACCTTTGTCTTCTTCATCCGGAGTGCACCACCTCCCTGTCTTCAAGCCTGAAGACCAATCAAAGCTGAACAGAGCTTCAGCTTCTCCCTTGTGACCGCCTTGGTCAGCATATCCGCAGGATTCTCACTTGTATGAATCTTCTCCAGAGCAATCGATCCATCTTCCAGTAACGAACGTATGAAGTGATATCTGATGGCAATATGCTTGGTCCTTGAATGAAAGGCTGAATTCTTAGCCAAGTGTATTGCACTCTGACTGTCACTGTACAGCTTGCAATCTGCTTGCTTCTTACCCAACTCTTCCATAAAACCTTGCATCCACACCATTTCCTTGCATGCTTCTGTAGCCGCAACATATTCTGCTTCTGTCGTACTGATAGATACTATCTTTTGTAACTGAGAGACTCAACTAACTGCAGCACTACCCAGAGTAAAAACATAACTCATAGTGCTTCTTCTGCTGCTGATATCTCCTGCCAAATCTGAATCCACGTAGCCTTGTAAATTGATTTTCGATCCACCATAACACAGCCCTACGTCCTTAGTACCTACCAAGTACCTAAGGATCCACTTCACAACTTCCTAATGTTCCTTCTTGGGGTTGTTCATGAACCTGCTAACAACTCCCACTGCTTGAGCAATGTCTGGCCTCGTGCTCACCATAGCATACATGAGACTCCCAATAGCTGACACGTATGGGACTTTAGCCATGTAGTCATGTTCCTCCTATGTCTTTGCACCTTGCTCCTTAGATAGCTTGAAGTGGTTGACTAATGGAGTGCTAACCGGCTTAGCACCTCCCATATTGAATCGATCAAGTACCTTGGCTATGTACTCTGCCTGTGACAAAACTAATTTCTTGTTTTCCCTGTCACTTTTTATTCTCATGCCTAAGATTTGTTTTGCAGCTCCTAAATCCTTCATAGCAAATTCTCTAGACAATTGTCTTTTGAGATCTGAGATGTCCTTCATGCTTGAGCTAGCTACAAGCATATCATCAACGTACAGAAGAAGGATGATGTATGACGTATCAAACTTCTTCAAGTAACAACAGTGGTCTGTATTACATCTCCTAAAACCGTTTCCCGACATGAAACTATCGAACTTCTTGTACCACTGCCTCGGGGCCTGCTTCAGGCCATATAGACTCTTCTTCAGTCTGCACACCTTGATCTCATTACCTGGTGCCACGTATCCTGTCAGCTGATGCATATATATCTCTTCTTCAAGGTCTCCATGAAGAAAGGCAGTCTTAACATCTAGTTGTTCTAGATGTAAGTCCTCTGAAGCCACTATACTCAAGACCATGCGAATCGTAGACATTTTCACTACTGGTGAAAATATTTCAGTGAAATCGATACCTGCCTTTTGTTGAAACCCTTTCACAACCAATCTGGCCTTGTACCGTTTCGAACCATCGTGCTCCTCCTTCAGTCTGTAAACCCACTTGTTATGAAGAGCTTTCTTACCCTTGGGTAGAGTGACTAGCTCCCATGTACGATTAGACTCAAGAGAGTCCATCTCATCATCCATGGCCTGCTCACACTTAACCCGTATATCTGACTGTAACGCCTCTTTAAAATACTCTGGCTCACCATTATCCGTCAGTAATAGATAATGTAAGGAGGGTGAGTATCAGACCGTGGGTCTCCTCTCCCGAGTAGACCTCCTCACAACCGGTGTATGCGGCTCTGCCTCATCCTGTGGCATTGTAACACCCATGTCCGGTAACTCTTCCAACTCTACGAATTCCTTTTTCTCGGCCTTATTTTCTTGCACACTGTCCTTATGCATCACTTTTTCATTAAAGAGTACGTCCTTGCTTCTGATGATTTTCCTGTTTTCTACATCCCAGAACCTGTTGCCAAAATCATGCTACCCATAGCTTATAAACGTGCACCTCCTGGACTTCGCATCCAGCTTGTTTTTGTGCTCTGCATCAATGTGAACATATGAAGTGCAACCGAACACTCTGAGATGTGCAAGGTTCACTTCTTTCCCAGTCCACGTTTCTTCTGATAGCCCACCATTCAATGGTGCTGAGGGACTTCTATTGATGAGATATGCGGCAGTATTCACAGCATCTGCCCAAAAGGTCTTGGGCAACCCTGCATGTAACCTCATGCTCCTGGCGCGCTCAAGGATGGTCCTGTTAATGCGCTCAGCCACACCATTCTGCTGTGGTGTCCCTGGAATCGTTTTCTGATGTTTGATTCCATTTGCTGCACAATACTCCTCAAACTTCTTATCACAATACTCTCCCCCATTGTCAGATCTGAGACACTTTACTGTTTTACCTGTCTCATTTTCTACCATAACTTTCCACTTCTTAAATACATCAAATACATCAGATTTATGTTTTAAGAAGTAGACCCACAGTTTTCTACTAGCATCATCAATAAAGGTAACAAAATAACGTGAGCCACCAAGAGATAATACTTGTGCCGGTCCCCACACATCAGTGTGTATAAGCTCCAACAAATGTGTCTTTGGAGCGCGTCCCGTCTTCTTGAATCTTACCCTCTTCTGCTTGCCATACACGCAGTCCTCGCAGAATTCCAAGTCAATAGACTTCAGCCCTGGTAGCTTCCCTTTTTACAATAGCACTTTCATCCCTTTCTCACTCATATGTCCCAGCCTCTGATGCCATAACTGCCCATTCACTCCAGTTGATGCGACTGCGAGTGAACTATACGATCCTGAAGTCACGTACAAAGCACCTTCCTTTTTGCCTCGAGATATTACCAAGGCACCTTTTGTGATCTTCCAGGAGTCACTGGTGAATGTCGTCACATAACCGGTATCAGCCAACTGTCCCACTGAGATCAGATTACGTTTCAAAATCGGTACATGTCTGACATCCTTCAATTTCAAGACCGTTTCGTCTTCTGATTTACATGAACATCTCCCTTTCCAACAATATTGCACGACTCATCATCACCCAGGTAGACTCTCCCAAAGTCACCTGACACATAATCACGCAGAACTTCCTTACACGAAGTACCATGAAACGAAGCACCCGAGTCTATAACCCAAGACTCATTCCTCGCATCAAGAGACAAGATCAACGCCTCTGTGTCGCTCTCCTCAGACAGATTCACCGAATCTTTCCCACCTTGAGAGCTTCCTTCTTGTTTCTTGAGCGCCCTGCAATCACGTTTCATGTGCCCCTTCTTGCCGCAATGCCAACACCCGTCTTTGTCTTTCGGTCCCTTGGACTTATTCCTTGACTTAGAACGCCCGTGTTTATTGTCTCCTTTGTTCAGCGATCTTCCTCTTCCTTCAACGTTTAGAGCATTCCCTGAATCCCTGAATCTGAAACTCCTGATGCCTTCCTTCTAGATTCTTCGCTGAGAATTAGACCGGCCACATCATCAAATTTCAGCTTTGTCGATCCTGAAGAATTGCTCACAGCAATCACAAACCATCCCAACTGTCTGGCAAACTGGATAAGATCAATAACGCCCTGACCTCATCCTCAAAAGCAATGCCAACGGATTCCAACTGGCTCGTGACTGTATTGAACTCGTTTAGATGTTCAGCCACGCTCCCACCATCTGACATCTTCATGTTGAATAGCTATTTCATAAGATGAACCTTGTTGGATGCTGAGGGCTTTTCATACATGGTGGCTAGGGCTTCCATTAATTCTTTTGTCGTTTTTACCTTGGATATATTGAAGGCGACGCTCTTAGACAAAGAGAGTCGGATCGTTCCTAAAGCCTTCCTATCCAGTAAAAATCATTCATCATCTGTCAACTTTTCTGGTTTCTTCTCTTTTCCTCCTAGATGAATATAGAGGTCCTTCTGATACAGATAATCCTCCATCTGCATCTTCCAGAAGGCAAAGTTTGAACCATCAAACTTCTCAATTGTAGTTTTCCCATCTTCTGTCATCGCTCCCAATAGAACTAAACCAATAGCTCTGATACCAGTTGTTGCGCAGCACGCTAACAACGCAGTGAGCCTAGATCCAATCTAAGGCCTCACCCACAAACGATAGACAGGAAGAAATATAAACTAGAAATAGATCAAAGCAATCCAAAACAAACCACAAGACAAGATATACGTGAAAAAACCCCAAACTAGGGTAAAAAACCACGGATGCAAAATTCCACTATGAAGAGAAACGAAGATTACAAGGCAATATACTAACCTCTCCCTTGGAAGTACAGAGAAAATCCTTTGCCCACACCTCAGAATAATTTCCTAAAATTCACCTTAACCTAGAATAGCCCTAGGGACCCCAATTTATAGTTTTGGCAACTTCCCTTTCCGCATCCTAGTTGCGAAAGGACTTGCGACACGAAATCCGCGAAACTCCTTTCGCATCCCAGTTGCGAAAGGACTTGCGACACGAAATCCGCGCAACCTCGACTGGTCATGGGCGGCCCCAGATGTGGCTCCACTTCTCAACAAATATAACTCTAGTCAGTGTCATGTCTAACCCTTAAACTCTACACTTGGGGAGGTGCCAGGTATTTGTCTTAATGGAAAGTCTTCGCTTGGAAACTGGGGCGAAAGTTCGGGTGGGCGAAGATCTTGCTGTCAACAAATAGGGACCATCCTTTCTATAGCCATTAATTGTATTGGTAGACATTCCCACCCATGCATTCTTGGTTTGACCAAGAACAAGGTTTTGCAATTAAAGAACCAGTTCATATGCCAACCTCTCAACATACAGTTTTGAAATCCAAATATACAACGCGTGTATTCTTAAATAGTTCGATTAGGAGTACTCAGTACACAGATTTAAATTCAAATATATAGATTTATATATATATATATATATATATATATATAATATATATATATATATATATATATTATATATATATATATAGATAGAGAGAGAGAGAGAGAGAGAGAGAGAGAGGAATACTCACCTGTGCACCTTCGCACAATTGTCATGGGCACAGAATCTGAACAGTCCACGTGATATAGCACCCCTTGAAACTTCACAAGCCCAACTTTCAGCCCAATATAAAACTCTAATGGGCCATGGCAAAAGGAAATAATTTCCTCCCTTGATTTGCATTTCTCTTTGTTACGGCCACTAGAGTTTTGAATCATGCTGAAAATTGAGCCCATGGAGTTTCTGTATCCATGACATGTGTGTAAAGGACAGGTACTCACGTGCGCAGGTGAGCATTCCTCTCTCTACTTGTACATGTGCCCACATGTGGACATGTTTGATATAAGATACACAGTTTATGCCAATGTAATAGAAAGCTTACATGTGGATGGCATCCATTCCATCATCATTTGTGCCAATTATATTAGTGTGCAGACCTAAAATCAACCCAAATTCAACACTTATTTGGGCCAGACCACATTGAAAAGTGGGACCAAAATCGTCATTTAGGAACGGTTTAAAACCGTTCCTAAATGAGGCATCCCAAAAAAGAAGGGACGGTTCAGAACCGTTTAGGGTACCGTTTCAAATTTTAGGAACGGTTTTAAACCGTTCAAGTGCCAACGGTCACATTTTAAGAACGAAATTTTAGTAACGGTTTTAAACCGTTCTTAATGTTGCCAAAGGTCAGATTATAGGCTGGAATTTTAGGAACAACTTGAAACCCTGATAAACACAAAATCTAGGATCAAGGAAAATAAATTAACATGAGTTTATTGCATTCCATCAAAATAGAGATTAATCCAAAGAAAAAAAATAATGTGCTTGAAGATGTTTCATTGCAAAATCAAATTTACAAAAAGCCCCAAATAACTTATCAAATAAGGAAAGAATAACTTAAAACTTTCCATTCTGAATGCTCCAAAAGCCTTTGATCCTTTCCTATTGTATGACAACATCTATTTCTTTCAAAACTAAAATTTCTAACAAAGTCAAATTTTCATACGCAATAATCATTTTTACGAACACCTACATGTTACTTAATTCTCTTTGTAGCCCATATAAATTAAAGAATCATATACACAACCTTAACACTCTTATTTCTCCGTGGAACTGATCATACACCTATTGCAACATTTGAATATATATGATTCTACTAACCAAATGGTGGCAGCACCAACTGCTATTTCCGGATTTTTCAGAAGCCCGGCTAACAAAATCATTACCATCAAATTCCAATACTCGAAGCTGCAATAATTTAGAAAATAAGAAGGAAAGAAATGGAAATCTTCCAACTTGTGAGAAAGGCGAATGAGTGCTATGCACATCACCATGACCAAAAATCAACTTCTCCAACTTCCTAAAGAAAAGAACGAAAGAAACAAGATCGAAGGGTTTCAATTTGTGTGAATGATTATGAAATTTAGGGGAATCATTCACAAAGATTACCCAATCAAAGACAATGCTTAGAAAACATCATGAAACACCAAAAACTACAAATACCTGGATCATTGAGCCATGGTCCCCACTTTTAGAATTGGAAAGCCGGATCACTGGATCACTACAAACAAACTGAAGAACTGAGAAGCATAAAAAATCAGAGTCAATCACTTACAACCTGATAATCTGAAAACAAAAATAAATACCAACCAGTTAACTCAGATTGCAAACATATTCACATTCCATTAGAATGAAAAGTAGAATGGTAAATTTTAAAAATAATAATCAATTTAAGAAAATTGTGGTACCCAATAATTTGAAATATGAAATCTTTACAAAAAGCAACTTATAGATGAATATCATTGAAGAACACACTATACATTCATTGTAAGTTAATGAAATTAGGACCTCACATCCAAGATTTAAAAACTCAATAACTTGACTCAGACTAGATGCTTGAGTACTCAATCTAGTATTTTGGATTTTATAAAGTTGGTTAGCACCTGCTATGGAAATCAGTCAATATTGAGTCAAGTTGATTCAGCAAGTTCTTTTGAGTACTCAATGTAACACTAGCACCAGCGCGCATAAAAGCACGACATTTTGTTAACGTATATCACACCATTCAGTCTCTAACTGTAGAAACTGCATAACAAAGTTTTCAGCAAATGCATAGCAATATGTAGCAAAAACATTAGAAAAAAAAAAGTGTGGCAGAAAAATTAGTCTGAAAAGCTCAAAGATATTTTGATATGTGACAACCACCATATACAGGCATATGATTGTGAACAGAAATTTAGAGGACTCCAGGCTCAGTAAAATGGACCATCTTTAACATAGTCTGCTAGCTTCTACAGACAGCAACTACATGGGTAATCAATCACTAACCATTAGTGTCATTGACACCAAGAGCAAGAAGCACTTCCAGGTTTGTTGGGTCTGCTTCATGTGCCCACATCATTGATGCAATAGCCTGCAATACAAACAGATTTCTTCAGATGAATGCTTCTAAAACGATATCCTTGCTGAATGACAACAACATCAAAACTTGTTTTTTAATTTTTTGTTTCATGAGAAGATGATGAAGAATGGAGAATACAAAAGTTGCCAAGGATTTCATTTACGAATTTGTAGTGCGTGTTTATTACCAAGTTCCACTCGTTCAAATAATGAAAACTTGCCAAGTTTGATGACTCAGTTTGGACTTGGTATTCAGAGCTGCTGAACTGAGTTAAACTTGAACTCCAAGTTTGGAATGCATCACAAGTTTGGAAAGTTCTGCCAAACTGCATATGGAGATATGTGAACCTCCAAGGACTAGGGAGTTTTGGGACCTACGTGAAAAGAACCTCCAAGGGCTTGAGGCAGCTTCCTTTTGAAAATGTTAATATTATCATGTCTACAAACTATGCTATGCTGCTGAAAATTACATGAGACAGTACAAGAAGCCACAACCATCGGTGCCTAGGATAGCTAGATTATTTTCAGATCCTGTTATTTAGTCAGGCTCATAAAACACTCCATGGAAACTCCGACAATCATCTTAACTTTTTCTGCAGGACAGGAAACCAAAATAAAGCTTACAACTTATACATGTTATTGAAATTTAATATAAATCAGAAACAAACTTCAAGAGTCAATAATAGCTCAGTGACCACAAATCACACAATTGTTATAGGAGCCAAAATGTGGAAACCTTCACTAAGTCGGATGCAATGCAATTGTGTGAGCATTATATCAAACCTCACCTGAAGCAACTCTATCTCGCTCTGTAATAATGTGACCTTATCTTACCTCTCTTGAATGATCTTTTCCATCTTTGCAATGCTCTCAGCCTTGTTTTTCAATTCTCGAGTTTATCCTCAATCGTTGATTCTTCAAAGAAAAGGGCAAAAGTAAGCAATCTTAAGTCACAGAACTATGCGCCTACTTGTACAATGTCAATTCATCAACCCAATATGTAGGTCCTAATGCACCAGCCAGCAATAATACCTCTGTGAGGGGAGTTCTTAAACAAGTTTTTTCACTTGATTAGATAAGACCTGGCAAGAAGTTTAAAAGAAAAGAAAAGGAAAAAAGAAAAAGAAAAAAAGAAACAAGTTTTTCACCTTCTGTGCAAGTCCTCATAGCAATGGTTGAAGGAAGCTTGGACTCACTGAGTATGTTTTTCTTTTGCCATATGTTCAACATGGTTAGTGGCCTTGACAATTGCAATATCCAAGTCCTGGGAATACCAGACAAGCACTATTAAAGAACTGTCAAATTTATAAGTTTTGCAATTAGTAGAGCCAAAACAGATAATGTGGAAGGTAAATTTAAAAATAGATTTTGAGTTTGGGGCATGACCCACCCATCATCTGTACCAACGATCAGGAAAACTATTGATAAAACAGGCATGTATAAGACCAGGCATTTAATCCTTTGCTGGTTATGATAAACCGGGCATGTATAAGACCATATAACAACTCTGCTGCAGATTCAATTTCACTGTGTTCCTTGCCATCCATCTTACCTATAACAACAAACCACCTAAAATGCTCACTTCTTCAGCAGCCTTTACCCAAGCCAATAGATTTTATCAGAGATGTATATACAATCAGTACCAGTAACCTTACCTTAAAGAATGGAATTGTCCATCATGGCTCAATTAGGACTTCAAAACAACATAAGAAAATTTTTTTAAAAAAAAAGCTCCAAAATGAATGGAAATGTTATAGCACATACCTGACCTTTGGATCTTGTAGAAGAAACTAATGCTTGGATAACAAAACTGCCACACTAAAAACTTTCATGAAAAGCTTATCATACAAAGTCTCAGGTGCTGCTACCAAGATAACCTGCAAAAATCAAGAAAAAAAAAAAGTCAAATCATTTCACTTCGGTGGCCAAGAAGGACAGGAATTACACATAGCAACTCTTGCTCATCCCCTGCTAATAACTTCAAAGCAGTCTGTCAAAGAAAAGAAAATCTCAATCGACACATCGGTACAGATTAACATTTCAGTACACAATTATGAACTCAATTAAGTATTCAAGACTCGTTCACGTACTCGAAAAAGATATTTACGTAGAAGAAAAACTTGCAAAATCAGACGACATACTCTTTTAAGCTCGAAACAGAACAACTGAGTTCTGGGCTGACTGAGACTCGAGTTCCCATCATGTCTGAGTTGAGTAATGAGTTTCGAGAACTATGAAAAAAGATGCAGCTGATTGAAGGGAAATTACAAGATACCGTAACTTCTTAGAAGAGTTGTACCTAGAATTTTACCAATAATGACTTGTGCAAAGCACTAGAATATGCTTTTTTTTAGCAAAGGCCTCGGTTTTGCAAAACTTTATTTCGAAGCATGAGTGAGCCTTGGAACATGCCTTCTTAAGATGTAAATGGATGGGCTTTGGTCTGAAATCAAAGTCTCAAAATTGTCTGTATTTATAAATGGAGTCCTAACTTTCCCCATATGAGTTTCAAAATTAAGAACATCTGCCACTCCCCATGTTGCATTCAACGAAATATCATGACAAGAAACAAATGATAACATGGGATCAAATATATTCCATGATCAACAAGGGCTAAAGGCTATAATGTTGCCTCCAAAAAATCAGCATATATTGCATAATCCACATGAACCAGGTTATTCCGCGCATACCTTAATAAAATCACAAGACTTGAGAAATTCTCTGTATTCCATCAGCAACTAGTTCAGAAAGAACAAAAAACTCTCATATAACTCCAGACCTTGCTTTCCACAAAATAAATCAAGAAATGGAAGAAACAGAAAAAATAGCAGAATGTTAACCTCTGGTTCTGCTTCCTGATGCTTTCCACATAAGTTTGAGAGCTGCCTCTCGAGTCTTCCTGACCAAGTTGTCCTTAGGCCAATTATTCTTCAAATCCATCTGCTGTTGTTCCAAAGGTCTAATGATCTCTTCGTAAAACCTTTAGTACAATGAGATCACCAAATAACCAAAATACATAAAAATACAATAGCAAGGTTTCCCAATGTCAGCACATGAGACAAAGAAATACACAGAATATTACCGACTTGCTGTGCGAAACTGCAAACAGATTCTCGTAACAGATACAACAGTAAAACCCATAACACTCAAATAAATAGGAACTACAAAACTCTTGATATCATACATACCAAACAAAAGATAAAAAGAAAACAGAATTAAGAATAAAATAAAATTGACAAACCTTGCAGCAAGAAGTGATGAAACGCACTCATACGAACTATTCACATTAGGAAATCCTGCTCCGGTTTTCATAAAACCGCAGCAAATACCTTGATATCATCTCTAGTGAGTTGATCACTGTAGCATCACAAAATAAACAAAAGACTCATTATTAAGCTTAAAAATAAGATACCTTGGACACACTTAAAAGTACAATACAAACCTAAGAACAGATCACTGCTAGTTTTCAAATTAGAAAGTATATGATTTTAAGCTCTAGAAACTGCATTAAAAATCTGTCTACCACTCTTCATTGCCTAGAATAAGAAAACTCATCAACAAATGCTTCCTTAGGTTTTACATCTCGTGGGGGCTCACACTATTGCCTAATATAAAAGAACTCACGTAGTAAATGTGCAGCCAGTCCTTACCAGATCGATGGATATCAAACTCTATTACCAGCTCTCCCTGTGCAGCCAGATCGATGGATATAAGCTTTTACATCTCGTGGGGGCTCACACTGAAACATAAGAACTGGTAGTTCACTCATCTTGAAGAGAAATAGAATGTTAATTACCGAAATCCTAGGCACATTGAGGTCATACTCTGATAAATAAAAAAACATTGAAATAACATCTATTTCTCAACTCTAAAACAATCATCTTGAATTTCAAATGTAGATTTTTGTACGTCTTCTGATCTATGATTTAGAAGAGGAACAACTTGAAGAAGCAGAAATGCAACCAACTGCCCAGTTGTGTGGCACTAAACTGTAGTACTTGACCTAGAACGTCCATATAAAAGGAGCGGATGTTATTCCAAATTCATGTAATTCTCCAAGAAGAAAAAAAAAATTAAAAAAATTAAAAAAAAAAACAAACAAACAAACAAACTACTGAATGACAAAATGGAGCCCTACCTGTGTCCGTTTTGCAGAAATAGAGCAGTTTGGCAGTTTTCCCTGAAAGTCCACATCCATAAAATCCACATTTACCAACTCAAGATCATATCTAAAGATAAGGTATTACAATCCAAATAAAACATTCCTTGTTGAGCCATTTCATCAAACTGTTAGCACGCATGAAATACAGGAAGTATTACACAATGGCTCTTTAAAATCCAACCATAAGTATGTAAAATCATGTTCAATCTAGACTGAAAATCACAACAGGAAAAATAAAAAACCATGAGGGCGAGCAGCCTTTGAGCTTCATACCTAATTTTTGAGAACACGCATGCCAATGCTGAAGTTGCTGTGCACATCAAAACTGTTGGGGTTCACGCCTTGGAAATCCCTAATCCTTGGAAGCCCCAAATTTACGAGCCGATCCAGAAATGAATACATCATATTTCATCTGAGTGTGACTGCGATACCAACGGGGAAAAGTAACCTACTGAGAAGGGGAGAGTTGATCCCACAGCCTACTTCCCAACTAGGAAAAAGAAAAACAGATACATTTCTACCAAAGAAGAAAAGAGAGAGAATTCAGTAGCAGTTAGCATTGGAGCTTCTGAAATAAAATTACAATCCTTCAAAGCATTTATACAAGAGGCCCAATCCACAACATATAGCCTCGCCTTACTAGAGACCCGCTCCACTTCATTGGTCCCATTCCGCAAGATCTCTTCCAACTTATAAAAGAACGATGCCGATATGAGTAGATGGCAATTTGTAGGACACTTCACGACATGAAATTAGGGAAAAACGACAATGAGAAGCACCAAATGTAATGCAACTGTCTGCAAAATCAAGAGGGAAACCCATTGCAAGAAGCCATTATACTTTACAGTTGTATAAGGCCTGGCGGGGACACCCTGACGTCATTAAAAAAACAAAAGAAGAAGAAGAAGAAAAACTGCAGTCTACAACAGTCTGGTGAGGTAATGATTCCAAAGAAGATCAGAACTATAGGAATATAACGTAAAACCATCAGTGCCCTTCAAATTGAACCTGATCGCCCAAAAATCTGCAGCACTATTAGATTCATTGTGAATGTAAAAGACCTAAATGAACACAATATGGGAAACCATCAAACAGTATGATGACAATAGGACAGTCCGTGGAGATAAAGTTTCTTCCCCTTTCAACAATTGGAGTTCTGGTAATAATCATCAAGCCTAGCCAAAAATGGCAGATAAAAAAGATATAAGAAGATAATTAGCCCATGTCACACCTTAAGACCTCTACCTTTGATACAAGAAGATAATGAACCCATGCCACACCTAAAGACCACTACCTTTCATGGTGTTGCACATGTACACCAATATGACACAAAACAACTTCACTTAATTGGAATCATTTTAAGCACTAAAGAAACAGCAGAGCAGATTGGGAGTGCATATGGCTTCAGAGTTCAGACATGCATATCCGTGTGCACATTGTGCACGGAGAAGGGTGCAGTATTATATGTATGTACAAATGGTGCAAGAATGCATTAACATGTTTATGCAACTATGTATTCTACGCATGGTTATAAACAGAGAAGGAAACTGACAAACAGTTGCAGGACAAACCTCCTTAGTTCCAGGAGTCCGATGGATGTTTCCCTGAGTCACATAATCTCCTCCTGGAACCCAAAACCAGTAGCCATTACAGATCCATATTGGAACGACAACAGAAAGGCATGCCACCATGAGTGGAACAGTCAAAGCCAAGCCAAGTAAAACAGAAGATTTGCTGCACAAAAAACGTGGAAGTATAAATGTAGACAGAATACAGAAAAGAATGCAGGTAAAATCCAGAACAAATGCATTAGAATAGTTCAAGCAAATAAAAATTAAAACCTCTAGAATGTAGCCAATGAAGATCATGTGCCAAGCCTTTTTTATTATTATTATTATTTTTTTTATATTTTTTACCCACGCACACACCCCCCCACACACTCACGCCCTAGTGGAATTTCATGTGCCAAGCCTTAGAAACACATGAATGGCCAAATATACCTGTCGCAGGTTGGGAAACTCATGACAAAAATCTACGTGCAGCATACAAATGTCAAAAAGAACTCATGTGACAGACAATCTCAAGCCAAACTGGTTACACGAAATAGATTATCATAATTTTCTATACCAGAACCATTATGAAAATTTCTAAAACGGAAAGCCCTAATCAAAAGCATAATCAACATGCCAATCCATCAAAAACCCCAAAATGGAAAACCCAACTAAAAAGCTAATAAAAACCCTTAAAAAATCTGAATAATAATTCCCAAAATAGAAAACCCTAATCAAAAGCCTGACCTAAATGCTGATCCACCAAAAAACTGAAAACAGAAAACTATAATCAAAACCCTTCAAATCAGAACCCTACCAATCAAAACTCTAATGAAATCAGTACAGATCCAATACAACCTGTATATGAAGCGACATCGATGAAAAACCATGCTTGGCCGTAGAGAGAGAGAGAGAGAGAGAGAGAGAGAGAGAGAGAGATCTAAGAAAGAGAGCTCCCGTGTTTGGTGATGATGGCGCAGTTCCGCTGTCGAAGATGATAAGAAAGAGGGGGGGGGGGGGGGGGGGGGGGGGGGGGGGGGGAGAGAGAGAGACGGTTTTGTTCAAATGATCAATAGCGGATGCATCTTCATTACAGGCAGTACTACAAAAGCACCACAAATATGGGTTATAGCGTGAAAGCACAAATACTAGCTTATCCGGAACCTCTGCATCTCCCAAGAAATTTTCAACGGTAGGCATTAAATCCCTACTTTGTGGTCTTTAAACCTTAGTTTTATCTCATTTTTTATATCATGCCGTAAAATGAAATGAGAAAGGGGATGAACAGTGTGGATAAAACCTTTACATCACGGTGGGCCCCACGCTGAGTAGGAATAAGGCTTTAGTGTAAAATTGCTCCCATTGCGTACGGCTGTAAGCAGTACCTAAACCCAAAAACTATTCGTACGGCTCTAAGCCGTACCTAAACCAAAAAATAACTGTTCCTAATCAGCAAATTTGGTGTAGTGGGGGATTGGATACTTTCCATCCTTTAAGCTTCTTAGGACCCACCAAAGCTTTATGTTGGTTATTATTTGTTTTTTCCCTTGAATTTGTTCATCTGGTAGAATTTGCCTAATTAAGGCAAATGTTTGACTTATCTCACACTCGCATTTTGTATTTCTAAATGTGCTTGGCATGTCGATGACATGTACGACTTACGACGCACATGGGATTTGAAGGTTGACGGCTGCTTGATGCAACAAAAATTTCAGTGGGGCCTACATGATGTGTGTTGTTTGTATCAATCATGACAAGGCATGAAACTAAAATCAACCGAATTCGAAACTTAATTGGACCACATACATTGAAACCTTCTTAATTAGGACCTGCCTAAGCTTTATGTTAAATTAATATTTGTTATTTTCTTCATTGAATCTGTTCATCCTTGTGGGACCTGGGACGTCTTTCATTGATGGGTGTCCCAATGGGAAGTCTTTGCATGGAAATTCACATGAGACCCTTTTCCATAGCACTTGCTGTCAACAAATAGGGACTGTCTGATGCAGGGATAGACGTGATGAGGTCAAGCACCATCTTCCTTAAGGATAACTACTTTGAATCCACGGAGTTTTTCTAAACTCCTCACAAATATTCCTCGAATCTACAAGGGAAAGAAATAAATTTTAATAAAAATTGAAAATAACTTGATTGGTAATTGTCCATTCCGTATGTGTTCCCATTACACTATTAATAAAGAAAAAAACTAAACCAAAATTTGTAATTACCAAAAATAGCAAAATTCTAATTCTAATAAAAATCCTAATTCTAGTAAGACTCCTCTAAAAATAAAAATTCAAAATAAAATTTTGCTAGAAGCATCTTAGCATGTTTAAAAGTTATTTCTAAAAAAGAAGAAAATTTAAAACTCTAAAAATAAGAAAATATTACAAAAATCAGAATTATTAAAAAAGTAATTTTTTCTTAAAATTTTATTTTTGAGTTGAAAGCACACGTTTTCTAGTGAAATGGACAGATGCAACCCACTTTATAGGTCGGTTCACCTCAAATGACCCGTTTCGATAAAGATTGATAGGTTGTGCGCCCCATAATGATACCTGGATCAAAAGTTATGGCTAATTTACGGTTCACCTTCTTTTGGTCCAACCGTGCTAGGAATGTATTGGTGCCATGTCCTAAATCACCGTCCTTTCTATAGCGATTAATTGGGATGGTAGACCTTCCCACCCATGCTTTTGGTTGGACCAAACACACGCTTTCACAATTAAAGAACCAGTTCATATGCAAACCCATCAACATACAGTCTGTAAACTACTCAACATGCGTCTTCTTAAATAATTTGATTAGTAGTCAGTACACAGATTGAAATTGAAATATTTCTTCAATTTCCGCTTCACTTTTAGGATTTTTCTACAACACTTGAATTTTTAGATATAGTGCTTAGTGTCATCAAAGCTTACCAATTGAAGGCTTGGATGGATTTCAAGTTAATCCATTTACTTAGATAAGATTTAAAAAAATAACATCAACATGAAAGTTGAATAAACCTCAGCTTGTTAATCCATGAAATTCAAAAATACACATTCATTTGTTAAGGAGTCTTTGAAAGATTTGAGCCTTGAATCCCCAGCATGTGTCCTAATGGCCAAAGCATAAAATACACAATAGCCTTCGTCGGTAGTCTAAAAATATGCATTTGCTATCCAACAAAGTTCTAATGCTGACTTATTTAATACTTTGATAGGGCATGATGGTTCTCATGCATGGACTAATGGACCACACACATGATAGGAAATCTGGATCATAAAACCTGTTGTAGATAGATCATAACCCAAAATTAGAAAATTGGGAAAATCCTAGCATTTGAAGAGTGGACAATTTGCTTATCAAATTTTAGACCATTGACTATTTTTCATTTTAACCATCAGTCAAGTGTATGCCTGTGAATTAGCCATTGGTGGCATCACTTCATTGGAATTGTTGGTCTATTGCCATTGAAAGTGGACCCGGGTTAGTAACCACCCTGATTTTTTCTTGAGAACATCTACATAATCAAACCTATCTATTGAATGCCATGGAAATTGTCCATGCCTGTAGACATTATGTGAATAGTATGCTTTGCACCAGGGCAAGCATACATGCCACATGTGGCCAGTTCTAGGCATTAGACGAGATGGGTTGCACTATTTTGGATCTCAATTCTTAAGTGGACCACACTATTTAGATCTTCATCCAATAGGTGTTTTGTGAGCATGGCATTAAAAAATATAAATAAATAAAGAATAAGGCTGGACCACCCATTGGGCATACTATTAAAGTCCCTTATATGCATTGATACGTTATTCTCTAACAGTTCCAGCTTTAGAGCAAATAGTTGTCTAACATGGTATTAGAGCAGAAAGTCGTGTTGGAATCTCGGGAGATCCAAATAAAGCAAGTGGTTGTTTGACATGGTATCAGAACGTTGTATTAAAACATGAAGAACTCATAGGCCTCCATTGGGAGAGTGGTCTGGATATGCATGACTGGGTCAATATTAAAGCGAAAAACTTTAATACACTAATAGTGTGATGGATGATAAACAGGCACTTAGAATTTGTACACATGGAGCATGCAAGTCAAGTTAAACTGTCCAAATTTTCGGGTCCCGATGTAGTATGTGTGCAGTATTAAGTCTTAATTGATATAATGGGTTGGCATTGGCCCCAATGCTGGAAGAAAATATCAAATGGCAAGATTGCTTAATTGATATAATGGTTCTAGTCCAGTAGGTTGAATTCTAGGGGTGTCTACAATTCAGGTTACAGCTGGGCCAAGCTGTCCAAACCAATCTATATTATTCAATGTAAGCTCAAGCCCGACTTAAGCCCATGACAAGCCAAAATAGTCTAGCCTGAAATATTTATGCAGCGCAAGTTATGCAGGGTAGAAGGAGAGCCCCTTCCAGGGGTAGCGTTGGAAGGAGAACCTCTTCCAGGAGCAGCGACAGAAGACATTCAAGAAGAAGAGAATCCGGCAGGCCTATTGGCAACACTGCTCCGAGAAGAGGAAGATCGCTTATGAGAGGGAGGTACGTCATGTATCGAAGGTTGGGAGGTAAGGTATATGGATTCAGTATTTTTGCAGGTAATATCCCCTTCGACTGCTCCCAGCTGGATCTAATAAAAATATTTCAAAAATTTGGAAAGGTGACAGACGTTTTCATCCCAACATTCCCAGATTCAGGGCGTCCTATGGGATATGCTTTCATTCATTTCTTATATGAAGCTGATGCAAGAGTGGCCATGGGAGTGTTAGACGGTCAGAGAATAGATGGGAGGGTAGCATCTGTCAAGGAAGCCAGACCCAGACGATCTTCTTAGAGCAATATAAGTCTACCAGATCCTGTTCCCAGATATCAGTTCCAGGGTTGCCCTGATTCCTATGCAGGGGTGGTTGCCCATGGAGGCCAGAGGGATAGGGCCATTGCAGCAGCCAGCCCAGACCCGAGGTACGATAGGAATATAACAACAGTAGCGGATGCAGATGCGGTTTCTACCAAACTTCAGAGCCTCAAACTGAGTCTGGTAGGAGTTGTAGCAGACTACTCTGTTTCCATCCTTAAACTTACTGAAGCCATCAGAGGATCCAAATATGCGGCCTCATAGATTGATGTTGTTAGAATCTCCCCGGTTAAATTTCTGATAACGCTCAAAACGGGAGAGGAATATGGTGAATTTAAGGGCGATAAACCTCTTCACCTACAGATGGGCCTTGTGGATCTACATCCATGGTCCCAGCAAGAAGCAGAAGAAGGCGAGGGAACCTAGGTGCAATTGTTTGGGATCCCGCCATACACCTGGTTCGAATCTGTTGTTTTGGATCTGGGAAACTTCTTCGGCAGGGTAGTTCAAGTAGATTCCGTTAGCAAATTTGGTATTTTTCAAATGTTTGTCAGGATCAGAATCTAACTCCATCCAGGGGCTACTACGCCAAAATCGCGAATTTGCGATCAACCAAATCCATCGTTAAACCAAATAAATGACGGATTTCGTCCGTCACTTGGTTTGTGGCTGTTTATTGGGTCTTTTTTTTTGTGACAGATAAGATCCGTCTCTAAAATTCGAAAAAAACCACACGAATTATTTGTCATTAAAAATATTAGCAACAAATAAAGTCCGTCGCTAATATGAGGAGCGATGGACCTCAAATCTGTTGTTTACTTTCGAAATTAGCGACGAATTTGGTCCGTCGCTAAAATATCTGTAAAAAAAAATATCTTCAAGTTTTATTTTTTATTTTTTATTGAACTTACACCTGATAGTCATTCAAAAAATAATTCATACGATTGTTTAATAAGAATCACATTCACGAGATTCAAAAGATTGGGTTGAATATGAAGCTGGACTAAATATTAGTGTTTGGATGCTCAGTAGGCCTTAATAAGAAACTGAACTAAATATATAGTAAATAGTCAAAATTAGATCAGCTACTGATGAAATAAGGTAATGAAATAGCTATAAAAAAAAATCGACCATTACAGCTCATAAAACGGTTCAACAACCACCTGTTATGCTGCCCATTACCGTTATTGAATACCTTGGGAGTGACAAACCACCTATTCAATCTTTCCTAACATGAATCACTTTCAGATTGCCATGGCCTCGGTGGAACCTTGAAGGAGCATTCCTAAAAAGAAAATGTAGAGATTAATGCCTAACCGAGAGATTTACCTTGTCCATGGTGAATAGAGTTATCTTCCAAAAGCTGGTCAAAGCAGTGATGCCTTCTTCAATTTCTTTCTTCTAGACACACGAATGTATAGACAAAACTCCTAGAAACAGTATAATGGCAACCACTGCAACAGAGATTCCAGCAACAACTCCCATTGAAATTCCTGCTTAAAGGACATTGTGTATGCAATGAGTTTCAAAAGGCATCATAGATTTCAAAACCACGATTTATGCCAAACAACCTAATAATATGAAGTGAGCAAAGAAGACCCGACCACCTGTGTTGCAAAGGAAGACCATTTAATATCCAAGTTAGACAGCTTGAAAGGGCCTCAAGATAACAAATGAGTGCAAGCTCAGCTAGCAAAGCACATTCAGATAACACATTTTTACCTTGATTTCAGTGACCGGTAACTTCTGCTTGGATCTGCAAAGGATCAGAAGAAAATCTTTAGCAATGAAATTTCCAATCTCTTCATATGATAGACGATAATAACTGTATATATTCCTCAATTTCAATATTGGTACCGACGAGAGGTACACTAGTGGGGATTTAACGCCCACTATTAAAAACTTCTTAAGAGCTGCAAAAGTTTTGGATTGAGTTGATATTTGTGCTTTCACTTCATTCAGGTGTACATGACCTTATGAATAGGTTGGATGGTAAATAAACATCGAGGACTGTCATGCCCCACAATGTAGAATCCGCTGTACATAAGCTTGGATGAAAGTAAAAAAACAAACATCATCTTGATCCAAAATTGTTGTATCCCATTAATAGTCAATCACCCCTTTCCCATGATATGGTCCATCTTATAATTGGATGATCTGCTTCATTTTTGAAATAATGTCTTAAAATGATCTCAAGCAATGGATGGACAGTGTTGGATACATAATACATACATCAAGATGGGCCCCATGGCAAGGTCAGCACCAGTCTAAATTGTTAACTTAGCCAAACAGAGTCCTAGAACCAGATATTTCCAACGAAAAAGAGCAATGAATCTGGTGATGAGTTGGAATGAGCTGTGGGATTTACAGACAGTAAAAGTATAGAAACAAAGCAAAAGGATCTTAAAGCTGAATCAAAGATATTAAGAATTTGAGAGGTAATTATTCTCACTTTTGTCAACTCCATCAGAAAACAAGTAAAAGAAAAAAATAATGGGTGTATAGAATTAGAAACATGGCCTAAACTAAACCAAACCAATGGCTAAAAGACAATATAAGCTATACATCACACACAACACACCTCCAAACCCTAGGAAGAAATTATATGCTCTCTAAGCACACCACACCTCATTGCAGAAATGCAATTAGTGATAACTAAAAATGAATCAGACCTCAATTATGAGGTGGACCATACCAGAAGAAACAGTGGTGATTGACTATTAATGGGCCACAAGTTTTGGATCAAGCTGATATTTGTGTTTTCCCCTTCATCCAGGCTTATGTGAACTTATCAACAGATTGGATCTACTTCATTTTTGGTGTAATACCCTAAAATCATCTGGAAAAACAGAGCATTCTACCCGCTTCATTTTTAGCCTCACATGCAACCTCTATTTTATAGGTGTGATTTCTGGGCTATGAGACAACCATCAAGGGTTTTATGACTTGAAAGGTTTGGATCGTTGTGCATCTACACCACATTCGCTTGTCAGCAATTTGAAAAACTGTAATTATGAGTTGTCCAAAAACAAATGATCCCATTTCTCTATCCTTGTATAACAAACACCATCATTATATGCCTTAATGAAAAGTACCTTTTTTGAAGCATGGTTTCAAACCAAAATGCAAGTTGACACGGAACTGTTAATATCACTACGAAGTTCAGCACTTGAAATAAATTTCTAATTGCATGAGTACAAATAGATAAGAAACTGTCGTTTGGATTCTCACAACAGCACAACATGCATACTCTAAAATTTTAGACATAAAACCTAAAATGTTCCATCACATTTACGAACTGCAGCATTTGAAAACAGAAAATTGAGAAATTTTAGGGTTCTGCACATCAGTAAAGTTATGGTTTGCTGGTAGACAGGATTCCATACATGTGGGCTCATGGCTCAATAATCTAAACCTTGATCTGATGGGCCCCACAGTGGATGGGGAATGCATCAATCTTCAAGATTGGAAAATCCCATCTATTAATGACCTAAGAATAGACTGCTGAGAAGGAAATACAGAGATAGTCCACATTCAAAGAAAAATAGTCAAAGATCAAAGGGCATAGATCTAAGAGATTCTCGATCATCCCAGACATCCAATGTGGATCCCCATCAGATAAGTTTGGTAGGACCATTATCACGATATTTCATGATATTGGTACCTGATTAATCATGAAATATCATGTGGTGTAACCAAACACACTACTAAAAAAATGCAATGCAATGGAGTGCTTGTTACAGATGTTTGCTTCCTCAGTAAGGTCATGAGCAACTTGGCTTGAATTACCATAAGTCGCATTGAGTCGATTGAGTCATTGACTTTACAAGGAATGACATCAACTATTGCTTGACTGAAACAACTATCGAAATGCGAACAGCCATTGAGTTTACAAGAAATTTCACTAAATTCTTGGTCAACTGAACTTTTTTTTTGAAGATTTATGCAAATGAACAAATAAAAATCAAAAGAAACATATTTCAAAAAATATAAAATAAATAAATAAATAAAAATCTAAAGAAACAGAACTCATCAAATTTACAACTGCCACTCACTTCTCACCTATAAAAACACCAACTTGCACCAAATTTACAAGAAATGGTGTTGCCTTGTTCACCAACTTCAAGAATAAAAATTTATTTGGACAACTAGAGCTATAGAAACACCTAACAAATTTACAAGAAATTCCACTTCTTTTCATCTAACTGGACCCAACAGGCACACTGAGCAATAAGGTGCAGTACTTGGAGCCAATGCATTAATAGAGTAATCTGGAGTTTCCTTGCATAGGTAATTGGGTCTTCTACCTCTGATCAAATGGCTTTTCTAATCACATTTGGGCATTATAAATGTAGAGGGCATCTCTTTGCATTGCTTTCACATTCATAAACTAATAAAAAATCTATTTAGTGCTAGAACCAAAAACAAGAGTAGCAATTGGCAAGGGCAAGGAAACAGAGTACGTTAAATATTCTCTTCCTTTGTTGGTAAATATATACATTTGATTGGTAAACCAAGATCAGATTCATGTCTTAAACATTTTAGAATTTGAAAAATCACCAATGATCAACCCAAATATCACCTATGTTTGCATATCAAATTCTTTAGCTTGCCATGTACTCATGAACTTCCTCACAGATATGATTTGAACTACATGAGTGTCATTTCTTGTGTGGATAAAATAATATGTCTCTGATCACTGTACTGTTAGCTAAAGTACTTTGACCTGTATTTTCTTTTCTAATTTCAGTACAGTGCCATGCTCAGAACCTTTTTTGATGTTATTAATTTAGATGTATGGTGTCACGCCCCAAACCCGGAAATCGGGTTCACAAAATTCCCGATTGCCAAATCCGGTGCTGACAGCCTCCGTAGTACCCCATTCTCGGCTCCTAGTGCCCATGCGCCAGATTCCGATCATGGGATTCTACAAGGAAGATTTTCCAATGTACATTTGTCTCTTAAGAAGCATAACCACAAGTTTGCCCAAATCACAAAGGCAACATCATCATCGCATATCCACTAATATAAACATTTGAATACAATGATGAAAGGGAAATACATATGTCAAAATCAAAGCTTTAGAAGACCGCTGTATGCTCCAAGCTCAACACTACTGCAACCTAACGCCACCTGCACGCATCTATCGTACATAAGCTTATAGAAAGCTTAAAGGGTGGTGAAAGTGTGTGCACAAGGTAAGTGTCAAGTATGTAATACAATGCCATAAATTATACAATATCGGAATAAACGAAAATACTGACAAGATCATGAATCATACGATATCAGAGTAAGCGGAAATGTACTGGTAAGTCCATGAGTGCCATTAGCTGTACTAAGGCTATGCGATGCAAGGCATGAATGCTAACGACCATATTAATGCAGAAATATGGCAACCCAAAATACCATACGCCGTGGATGCAATACAATATGCAGTGTGAATGAAATGACCAGGCTGGAGTGAAGTCGGGATGATAGTACGTAGTATCACAGGCTATGGGGTCCATCACAAGGGACATCTATCCAAACCACTCCCATACCTAAATTTGGATAGCCATACTCAATGTAGTAGACTCCTGATCTCAGGTTAGTGGCGCGCCCCAACCAAAATCCTTGTCATTACGAAGGTACACAACAATTAGTTGTGCACCACCAGCCCGAGTGGATAGTGAATGAATGAATGAGTATGCACCTCTTACCCAATCAGTCCACGAATCAGTACTGTACATCTCTAGGATCATCACCGGGGTCTAGTACACTCTACGCCAGCTGCCACCCCATCAAGCACATAACTAGGTAAGTGGAAGAGACCTCACTATCCGCCTGCCAATATCGGGCCCGACTCGTTGATAGCAAACTCATTCCTCAAGCTGGTCAGACTCAACCTAGCTATGCCTACTCCCTCAAGCGGGTAAGGTCACACCCCCTTCCAACCGACCACGATACAGTGGGAGATGCGGTCTACTGGTATACGACCCTCATGCACTCATATATATCCACTCGGTCTCGACGTTGGAGCGTCCTCTGGTACAAAGAGAGTTTAGAGATTTTTACTCAGGGCCATTTATGATGGCCCGATGCTAGTAACAGATTTACGGTGTCCCATCTGGCCATCCATGACATGTTTGTAGAGGCTACGACCCTAATGTCATTAGGGCGTACAGTAATCACAACACACAATGTAAGATGCATGAGTCATACAATCTAGTCATGCATCAATCCCGCACATACTGTGTGCTCATGTGAGATGATCTCCGCCTATCAGGGAGTCTCATAACAATCTACCCAATGACATATGCAATGGTCGACCACATCTCATAACAAACATGTAAATGATGCATATGGGTATGTGTCATGATGCTATGCTGTCACATACTCATAATCGGTATCGACAACCGGCACCGATAATCAGCCTCGATAATCGGCCTCGACAATCGAAATTGGCCTATACAATCGGCCTCGACAATCGGAATCGGCCTCGACAATCAAAATTGGCCTCGATGATCGGCTGAACAAGGCCTAAGGGAAGGTCACAATGTGGACATTAAACCATCATTGGCCATCAATGTGGCCATTTAACCAACATTGCTCCCAAGGAGTGGCCCACATAAAGCTAAACATATAGTGGACACATGGCCTCACATAATGGCCTAATGTACATCACGATGGACCTCACTCAAGGGCCTAATACACATCACGACGGGCCTCACTCGTGGGCCTAATACACATCACGATGAACCGAATACACGGGCCTAATATACATCACCATGTGCCATGACCCATGGTCCTCAAATACATCATAATGGGTTACGACCCATGGGCCTCAATATACATCAAGTGGGCCGCATCAATGGCCACACCAATGGTCCTCATATACAATGAGTGGGCCACACCATTGGGCCTCATATACACAATAGGTGGGCCCTGCTCATGGGCCTCAAATACATAACATGTGGGCCCTACACATGGGTGTCATATGCATCAAATGGGCCACGTATCTGGGCCTCAAATACATCAAAAGGGCCACGCATCATGGGCCTAATCATATCACAATGGGCCTTGCCCATAGGCCACGAATACATCACAATGGGCCTTGCCCATGGGCCTCAGATTCAAGCAGGTGGGCCCCATCATATGGGCCTTAAATACAAGTCAGGTGGGCCCCATCATATGGGCCTTAAATACAAGGTAGGTGGGCCCTATCACATGGGCCTCAAATCTACATCATGATGGGCCTCATGGATGGGCCGCGCCAATGGGCCTCAAGTGGGCTTGGACCACACCAAAAATCATTTCAATAGTTGTAGGTGTAACATGTGTATTACTGTACACTGTCATTCCATGGGGTACATGGGCCACTAATGATGATCGGCACTGTCCAAACATTGTCCAGGTAAATCAGCATCATCTAAACACTTCCCATGTAAATCAGCACCATCCAAACATTGCCTATGTAAATCACACCATCCAAACATTGTCTATGTAAATCTGCACCATCCAAACATGTCCAGCACCGTCCAGCACTGTCTGGACGGTGTGGATGAAACAAATACATCATGGTGTGGTCCACCATCCAGATCTACTGGACAGTGTGCATGCACCACATACATCAAGGTGTGGCCCACAAAACTGCTGACGTGTAGGGCAGCAGCAACTGCCTGCTGCACGGGACCCAGTAGGTGGACGGCTTGCATATACAATACATCATGGAGGGGCCCACACGACTGGACGGTGTGGATGATACACATACGCCGCGGTGGGTCTCATCGTCCAAGTTACTGGACGGTGTGGACACGCCACACACATCAAAGTGGGCCCAACGTGATGGATGGCATGGATAAATCACACGCATCAGGTGGGCCACACGACATTAAAGGGAGAGAGAGAGAGAGAGAGAGAGAGAGAGAGAGAGAGAGAGACGGTGAGGAGGGGAGGGACCCCACCACTATGGGCCCTCCCTATATAATACATACATCAAGATGGGTCCCACATATGTGGGCCCTCAAATCACAAAATCAAATAATAAAATCACTCACCTTTGATCATGGACTTCTCCTTCCATCAACGCATTCTAGAGCTCTAATGGATGAGACTCAACGGTCGAGATGAAGCTTGGATGGTGGAGATGGGAGGTAGGAAGGTGGGCCACACCAAGCTCTCTCATGGAGGTTGGGACGTGGATTGCTTGGAGAATGAGAGAGAGAGAGAGAGAGAGGTTGTAAGAGAGAGAGGGATGGGGTGTGATGGGTGAGTGAGTGATGGGTGTACTTTGTTGTAAGAGAAAGTTGACTTTGGGGAGGGTGGTTGTACTTGGGGGATGGGTGTGAGTGATGGGAGTGATGTGTACTTGATTATGCGATGTTCTCTTGGGTTTGCAATTGCGCGACATTTTTTTCAAACTGAACGCGGGCCCACATCTCTTGGCCTGGGTATCGCCTCGACACGCGAGATGCGGCGTCGGAACTGTGGTGACGGTGCGGTTGTAAGGGTATAAGTCTTGAGTCGAACCGACTCAGATATACGGGACACATCTCAGGATCATGCTCAAACTCCGATAACAGATCGCAAGTCACCGGAATTCGACCGGGAGGACCGCCGAGGCTTACGGAACGGTACGAGCTAGGATACAGGTCTTACATTGCTCAAGAAGTGCACTTTGCAGGTGTCTTTGTGGAAATAACAAAGGCCTATTTTGCAATCAACTAGGTCAATTTTTACAGGAACTGTGATCTCAGGACATGTCCAAGATATATCTAGATTTCACTAGCCTTTTGACTAGTCAAAATTCAATTCCAATGGAACCAATAAGGGAATCTTCAACAAGCTGCCATTACGCTGCGCTATCCTGACTCCCATGGGCATTGGATGGGCTTGCTTGCTACAAGCTAAGTGCTTGATGTGACAAACGTACATTAGATCCACCGTTTTCATCAGGCGAGTCACCAGATTTTCGCCATGAGTTCTTAAAAATCATTCCAATCCAAAACTTAGGCCACAACACAAGGAATGTAAAAATTAAGCCTTTAAAAAATCATGCTTATTTAACTCCAGATCCAAACTAGACTAGATTCTATATGAATAATGACTGAAATTAGACCAGATCGAATTAATGCTTAAATAAGGATTTTGATCTAGCACCTGATTGTTGTTACTCATATCAGTACCCAAAATGTGGGGTTTTAGTACGAGTCATAAAATGTCAAACACCCACATCAATTAGCCAATGCTTAACCTTCAAACCCAAGATTTAAAACTTTTCTTTAATCCTAAAATCCAAAATTCCTAAAATCTTCACATCCCCGATTCCTAAAAACCCCAATTTGTAAAATCAGAAATCCCCAATTTTAAAAGTCCTCGAATCACCAAAATCTAAAATCCTTAAATCCCTAATTTGTAAAATTAGAAAAACCCAATTTGGGGTCCACATTCAAATTTGCTTGACAGACCCTAAGATCTGTTGGTATGATGTTTACATGACAACCCCATGAAATGTACCTTGGACCTAATATACAGTCTAGATCAATGGATTGGGGACTTCAAAATGTCAATAAAGAAAGAGAAATAAATAAATAAAACACAGAAGGTGAAATCCCTAATTTCAAAAATCCTCAGATCCCTAAAATCCTAAAATCCCCAAATCCCTAATTTGTAAAATCAGAAAAACCCCAATTTGGGGTCCACATTCAAATCTGTAAGCCCTAAAATCCCCAAAATCCCTAAATGAGGGTCCACATCAAATCAAGTTTTAGATCTACCTTATTTTTTGGGCTGACGTCTAAATGTGGCCCATAGAGCTTATGCTAAGGTACTCCTAGGCAGGAAATCGAAGTCCCATAAAAAATTGAATCCACCCTAAAATCCGATAAACCCTAAATCGGCATTAAGATTGAGAGAGATTGAGAGAGAGAGAGAGAGAGAGAGAGAGAGAGAGAGAGAGAGAGTTCCTGGAGATTTAAGCCTCCAACCACAGATTCAGAGAGAGCAAGAGGGCGTGCGTGGGTAGGGCGGTTGGCAATAGGATCTTAGGTGGGGATAGAGAGAGAGAGAGATAGTGGGAAGAGAGATCGAGTAAGGAAGAGAGAGAGAGAGGGAGAGAGATCGACAGGAAGAGAGGAAGGAGAGATCTAGGAAGAGAGAGAGAGGAGAGAGGCGAGCGTATGAGGGAGAGATGAAACAGAGACTGCTTAAGGGAAATTGAAAGTCAGGTGGTTGATGTCAGCAAGTTCTGTGGGTCCCATCATGAGGTATGTGTTATATCCAAACCATCCATCCATTTGACAAGCTCGTGTTAAGGCTTGAGACGAAAAATAAGACAGATCTAACTATCAAGTGGACCACACTGTAAAAATCAATGGGGGATTGAACGTTTACCATTGAAACTCTTTTGGGGGGTCACAAAAGTTTTGGATCAATATGAAATTTATTTTTCCTCTTCATCGAGGTCTTTGTGACCTTATGAATGGATTGGATGGAAAAAAAATGTTATGGTGGGCCCTACGAAATTTTTAACGGTGAAAATCATCATCCCTGATGGTATTTGTGGTGTGGTCCATTTAATCTTGGGATATGATTCGTTTTTTGGATAATTCTCTAAAACGATATCATAAACTTAGTTGGGCCCACCGTGAATGTATTTGTCTTATCCACTCCATCCATCCATGTTTTCAAATCATTTTAGTGGTTCAGCCCAAAATTGAGGTATATCTAAAGCTCAAGTGGACCATACCACAGGAAACTGTGGGCATAATGATTTCCACCATTGAAACCTTTCTATGGCCCACAGTGATGCTTATTTGTCATCCAACCTATTCATAATATCATAGAGACATGGATGAAGTGAAAACACAAATAACAGATTGATCTAAAACTTCTGTGGCCCCCATGAAATTTTTAATGGTAGATGTTCAATTCACACTCTTTTCAGTGGTGTGGTCCATTTGAGCTTTGGATATGCTTCATTTTGGCCCACAGTGATGTAAGTGCTATCCATGTCGTTCATCATTTTTCTCAGTTCATTATATGGTATGAGCAAAAAAAATGAGGTAGGTAAAGGGCTCCAATGGACCACACCAAAGGAAGCTGTAGTGATAATGACACCCAACGTTGAAAGCTTTCTAAGGGCCAGTATGATGTTTTTTTACTATCCAACCTATTCATAAGGTCATGTAGACGTGGATGAAGTGAAAACGCAAATATCAGCTTCATCTGAAACTTGTTCAGCTCCCAAGAAGTTTTTAATGGTGGACGTTCAATCCCCACTTTGTAGTCCACTTAAGCCTTGGACCCGCCCCATTTTTTGGTAAATATCTTAAAACAATCCGAGAAAAGCATTGAACAGTATGGAGAAAGTCAATCCATGACTTGGGTGGGCCAAGAGCTTAAAAATAAAGTCAATCCATGACTTGGGTGGGCCACACCACATAAGAGAGGGGTTTCCTTAAAACATTCATAATCATATATTGGGCCCACCTAAATGATATTCACAGATCCAGCCCATTCATTATGTGTGTCCCACTTGGATGAGGGGTTAGACCAAGTTTCAGCCGCATCCAAAACTCATTTGGGCCCCACCAAGTGCTTTTATATTTTTTAGGATGTCTTCACATAGTTTTAGATGGTATGGCCCACCTGAGTTTCGTATACGGATGATTTTTGAGATATCTCATAATCTAAAGGGGACACATCAAATGCACGGTGTTGATGTTCGACACACATCATGACGGGGCCCACAAAACTTACTAACATCAATTCTTAGGTTTTCACGAGGTCAGTAAGTTGGGTCACAAATTTGACCTGAAATATTTGGCTCATTTTAGATGTCTGGTCCATTCACTCTATTTTACTGATCAATACCCTCAATTTGACTAGTTACTCGCCCGATCAGGCTACATAAGAGAAAGATATTGGGCATACAAGATTGATCAACAATTTGAGTGAAATTTGATTTAAACATATGAAGTTATTTACTCTTCAATTTGGACTGATTAGAATGTCCAAAAACGGTTAAAGGTTTAATTAGTAGATGTGCCTAATAATTTAGTAAAAAATGTTATTTTTTTCACAGATAAATCTCAATTTCCATTTAAAAATCACATTTTTTTTTCAAAATGTATATTTTTTTACACTTAAATTTTCTTTCAAAACTTTTAACAAAATATCATTTTTATTATCAAATATTTCAAAAAAATTAAAATACAAATTCTGAATTTTTATTTGCAAAATCTAAAAATTTTTCTAAAATAATTAAAAAAAAATTATTAAAAATTTCAAAATGCCAATTTTTTTTCCCTCCAAAAGCATCATTTTGTTTTCAATTTTTCAATTTTCTTTTTTAAAATGATATATATATATATTCAAAATCTTTGTGTTTTTATAAATAACTTTTTTTTTAATTTCAAAATTTGAACATTTTCAATTATTTTTCAATATCAAAATTTTTTTCAACTTCTATATTTTTCGTTTCAAAATGTTTGTTTTTTTTGTTAAAGTCTCGATTTCTTAATATCGTTTTATCTTAAAATTTTCAATTCTTTCGAACTTCTCCATTTTTTTTTTAAACCATTTTTTCCAACTTGTTAATTTTTATCGAACTTCTCAAATTTATTTTATTTTTCAAAATACGAACTCTCATTTTCTTTTTCAAAATATTTTCATTTTTCAACGTTGTCAAAATTTTCATATTTGTTTTAAATCTTTTTAATTTTCTATTTCAGGATATTTTTTTTCTCAAAATCAAATTCTTTTTTTTTCCCCAAAAAATAGATTTTTGTTAAATCACGGTTTTTTTCTCTTTAAAATCTCAATTTTTCTCAGACGTTGTTAAAAATTTTAAACTTCTCAATATTCTTTTTCATGTGATTTTACAAATCATTTAAATATTAGTTTTAAATTAAAAAATTAATAATAAATATTTCCACTCATTTGATATAAAAACAAAATAAAAAATTCTTTGCATTCAATCAATTGTTAAAAAATAATGTTAGATACAAATATGTGCAATTAGACCACTGAAATTCTATTAAAAAACAATTCTTAGACTACAAAAAAAACACAAATTTCCACCATATTTTTTTTTTAAAATAAATGTTTTAAGGCAAAGTCCTTTACGACGGACCATGATTCGTCGCAAAAGCAACTAAAAACCGTCGCGAAGTGCTATTTTGGGAGGGAATTTGCAACTTATTTCGTCGCATAATAAAACTTTGCAACGGTTTTAATCCGTCGCATATTTACGACGGACCAAAATCCGTCGTAAATCAGATTTTAGCGACGGATTTGAGAATTTCCACGGACCAGATTTGCGAGAAGGGATTAACAATGGACATTTTCCATTAGTGACGGATTAAATCTGTCGTTAAACCAAGTAATTTTTGTTTTCGCAATTTTGACGTAGTGGGCCAATCTGAACCAAGTTTTGAGATTAATGGTCGGGAATGCCATCATCCCAATCCATGCCCAGCTAGAAGAAGCCCCTTCGGGTAGTGAGGGAGGCCTGAGAATTCATGATCCTAGGATAAAGTCGACGAGAGAATGGGTTACTAGAAGGTTCGGGCAACAGAATGCAGTTAGAGATGAATGCCTACCACCTGTTTGTTAAAATGTGGGAAAGACCAATGGTGATATTCCACAACATGCTTGTAGTACCGCCGACCCCAATTTGAGTATGGAAGGCAACCGGGCAATTAATGACAAAGAGAGTGAGGAGGGCATCCGAGTTGGAGGGCAGCTACCTGATTGCAGAACCACGGTTCCACCTATTGTAGAACCCTGCGGGGCCAACGTGGATCCTAATCCAGGGGAGGCTACAGATTGCGGAATAGTTAGCATGACAGATAGGCATCTATATACTACTTTAGGAGCAGATCACCTTGCTACAGTCTCTATTGAAGAGCCACGTGTGGCCTTTGCTCAACCCGCATAAGAGAATCCTAACCCAGGAGCGGCCACGGATTGCGGAGCAGTTAGCGGTGTAGATAGGCAACTAATTGCTATCTCAGGAACAGATCCTATCGGAGATGTCTCCAACACAAGCGATTCCACCCAGATTCAAAATACGAATCTTCTCACCTGGCTACCTGAGGACCCCATTAGGGAGGCCACCTCCTTGCCTCATTTGCCCCTGTTATCCCCTGTTGGATGCATCAGGAATAAAATAGGCTTGGGCAGATCCAGATCAGTGGGTTCATCACCATTGGTTCCTACTCCCAATACCCAAGAAGACACTGGTTATGAGACCAATAGGAGGATGGAATTGGAGGTGGATCTCTCTCCAAACTTTGCCGAGGTGACTGGAACCAGTATGGGGATTGTCATTCAACAGCATGCTACTCTGGACTGTCATGAGGATAATTTCTGCCAACTGCTCCTAGCTTCTCATGAAGATAGGTCAGTGACTCAACCCCCAACACTTAAAACTATGTCCGCACAGCATATGTTGGACATAAGACCCATCATCCAGGCTGATGAGGATTTGCGGGAGGAGTCCATCATAGGCTAGGTTGGACCACCCTCAAAGTCTATTATAAATGAGACTAAGTGTGAGAAAGCCAGAAGAAAGGTGGCGGTTAAGTCAATAGCAGATGTTGATTGGTACAACAGATTGTGAAGGTTGAAGAGAAGGGCGATGAATTCTAATTGTGTCACCGATGGATAAGGTCCTAGTGTGGAACGACCCGCGGGGTAGGAAATGTGCCGACGCTAAGAACGTTACAAAGGTTAATCAGAAAGCATAACCCCTCGATTGTTGCTTTCCTCGAGCTGATGGCTAGAGATGATTAAAGAGTAGGGATTGGAATCAAGCTGGGATTCCATTCCTCCTTGTCCAATTACATAGAGGGAGGGAAAATCTGGGTGTTCTATAAGAACCATCTCTATGTATCTGTGTTCTCTTCCTCTAACCAAATGATTTCCTTGATTATTGTCCAACAGGTTAATACTCCTCCTTTCCTCCTATCCTTTGTTTATGCCAGCTGCGGGAGAATCGCTAGAAGAAGGCTAATTCGATTTTCGGCTGGCTGGTTTTGATGCAAAAAAAAAAAGAAGACAAAACGGGATTGGATTTCCACTCATAAGGAAGGAAGGTTAGATACCTTTGACAACCAGGTGGGTTGTATTTTTGGTTGAAATGGGATGGTGTTCAAACTCCCGAGATGCAGTCTAGACTGCGGGCCCTCCCCTTTCTGACTAAACTGACTCGGGGAAGGGTCAATTTGACCTCCTCCGGAGCATGCTTCACAACCACTCATTCGTCCTGACCAAACAGTAGAATCTATCTCTCAGCGATTCCTTTCTCCGCTAATCCCGGTACTTGAATTTCGTATTCGGTAGAAATGCCTTCGTGAGCTTATTCATGAAGGGACATCGAGTGCAATCTGTTCCTCGCCCTCGTCCACTAGACATGCTGCCTCGATTTTAGCGACCCATGCTATATAAGTAGGTCCCATGCCGTGCCACCTAACTCTGCATAGATTGGTCGGGTAGGTGTGCCGATTCACCCCAAACAACCAGGAAGGAGTTCAGGCCTAGCCATTAATGGAGAAGCTATGGGAACGACGGAACCTGTGACTTCAGAAGATTCTATTGAAAACGAATCCTAATGATTCATTGGGTGGGATGGTGGAACCAACCAGGAACCAATTGATTTATTCTAAGAGTCCATGGGTTGACCCTACAAATGAAACAAATATGGTATACTTAGTGTAAGCGAGCTCTAAGGTCACATCATTGGAATAAGATCCAGTTGGAAAAGGAGATCTGCGTCTAGCTACCTCTGCTTTCGTAGCGCTGTTGGAGAGGCCTTGTCTGTTTGGGGGAGCTTTGCCCTAGTTTACTTGCCGCAACTAGGTTGTTGTCTTTTTTCCTGACCAGCCGACCTTTGCCAATCCCCTGATCAAGAGAGCCAGAAGCCGAGGCCGCCCGCTAGAGCTTCTTTCTATTGACTCTGTTTGTTTCCAGGGGGGCATCGGCTTGCTTCAAGAGAATGATTCGGAGTTCTTGCAGAGTGGAACCATGCGGTACCAGACACGAGATAGATCTTCCAAAGAACAAGGCTTTTTTCGAATAAGCCAATTCGTTTGGGACCCCGCAGATCCATTCTTTTCCTATTCAAAGATCAGCCCTTTGTCTCTATGTTTTCACACGAGATGGCGGTTATTAGCAGATCTTGGCAGGCTTCATGGGCGGCCTGCGATGATTTTAATGCAGTCATAGAAGCTTCAGAGAGATTGGGCAGAAGGAGATCTGCTGATCCAAGCTTGGTTGAATTTGCGGAAGCTGTGGATATGCAAGGCTTCAGGATGCAGGATTCGTCGGGAACAGGTTCACTTGGAGCAACGACCAGGCTGGCTCTGCTGGGGTGTGGGCTCAGCTGGATAGAGCTTTAATTAATGGGAGTTGGCCCAACCAATTTCAATGTTTCAGAGTGGAACACCTCCCAAGAATGAGCTCTGATCATTGCCCACTTTTGCTAGTGTGCCCAGGGGTATCTCACTCAGCTTGCAACCCCTTTTAAGTTCCAAAGGATGTGGACATTCCATTCTTCTTTCCAGCAGCTCGTCAAGACGGCCTGGGAGGAGCAATCTTCACCTCATCTGATGCTAAATATTCAGCTTAAAATGAGGAATGTGAAGAGAGCCCTGAAAAGATGGATCAAAGACGAATTTGGGGATATTTTCCAGAAAGTTAAGTTAGTTGAAAAGCAGTGGAAGACATTGAGAAAAGGATGCAAGAATCGCAAGGCCAGGTTAACCCCATCGAGCTTTCGGCAGCTAGGAAGTCAATGGCTTAGGCGGAACTGATGGAAGAGGTGTTTTGGAAACAGAAAGCTAGGAATTCTTGGCTCCATGAAGGGGATAAAAATAGAAAAATTTTCCATGCCTCTGCCCAAGACAGGTCCAGAAGATCAGAAATTAACTCCATAGTCTTGGAAGGTGGAACTGTCCTAACGGACTAGCGCGCAATCATGGAGGCAGCGGCCACATTTTTTGAGAAGTCCTTCACTGAGGAAAGCCCCTCCATCAACCCAGCCATCATGTCTTCCATTCCTGAGTTGATCACACCTCAGGATAATGAGGAGCTTCTATCTTATCCTTCCCTTCAAGAGGTCTACCAGGCTGTCATTTCCCTCCCCAAGGATGGAGCGTCAGGCCCGGATAGATTCTTTGGGAGTTTCTTCGCCTCTCGTTGGCATATAATAGGTCAGGATCTCCTCAGAGCTGTAGTTTTCTTCTTTGAAGGGGGTGAATTCCCTAGAGCATTCACATCCTCCCTGATTTGCCTCATCCCGAAGTCAGTTGCGGTCTCTTCTTTTGTAGATTTTAGGTCAATCAGCCTATGCAATTATGTGTACAAGGTATTCTTTATTGGGGATATATGCTGCGGAATCACACAAATCTAGATCTAGGATAACAATGCAATGACACTAAGCAATCACAAGATAACACAACGATTTTACGTGGAAAACCCTTTCGGGAAAAAACCACGGCACAAAGCCACAAAATTCCACTATGAAAGCATAAATTACAAAGAGAGAGGATTTACCTGATTCGAACAACCTTGAATCTCACCATTGCTACACCCTTTAGAAACCCTAAAACCCTTTTAGGAACCCTTCAAAAACTTTTAGAAAGCCTTAACATACCCTAGAATAGCCCTAGGGACCCTTATTTATAGCTTAGGAAACTCCCCTTACGCACCTAGTTTGGAAAATTCCGGAAACCGCATCAAATTTACGCAGTTCGCACGTGGGCTGCGTAACCCTCGACTAGTCGAGCCAGGGCCTCAACTGGTCGAAGGACCCCTTCGACCGATCGAGCCTGACCCTCGACTGGTCGAGCGGCCCGGATCTCCAAAAAATAGCGCTCACTAGACTTCGAGTCGAGCGGGCCTCGACCGGTCTAGTAGGCCTCTCGACCGGTCGAGCAGCACGGTAAAAAATAAGATTTAAGACATTATTTTACAACAATCTCCACCATGTTTTCAATCTTTAACCGTGTAACTTTTTGACCTCTTCTCTTATCTCTGCATCACATCATAGCTTCTCGTGCATGCTCCGTTCTTCTTTTACGCCATCGCCAAACCCAGAGAAGTTGTATAGAACTTGAACTTCTCCACAGGAACGTTTTAGGTAAGTATGTCTACCGGATCAAAATCCACGTGCCTAACCACCTTTGCTCCTGTCTTCTCAAAGGAAAGACATAGTCTTCTTACCATCTCACCACTACCCAATATTGCTTGTCGGGGTATTTGCTCACAACATTGATAGTCTGTGAAATAACCGGTTTAATACAGACCATGGCATGCACTGCCAACCATATTCGAATAAGGCTCATGAGATATATCCTACTTTTCCTCATCTGTTTTAGGACATGTCCTGAGGAAAACTTGAGGAGAGACGCGTAGGGAATGCTCTTCAACTTTGCTTGGTCCACACATCCTTGATCAATACCTACACAAGGTATTCTGCCTGAGATAACCAAAGCTTACTCCTCTTCCAATCTCAATGCCGAGAACCATCTTTGCAGCCCCCCGATCCTTCATCGTAAATGTCCCACTTAACTGAGTCTTCAGTACCTTGATTTTAGATATGTCATAATTGACGATCTACATGTCGTCAGCATACAATTCTTGACTCACCATGAAGGAATCAAACTTTATACCACTGCCTAGGCGATAGGTTGTACCACGACCTCCTACAAACTTTGTTTTCTCAACCCCTTTAACTTCGAACCGCTCTAGTTGCTTCATGTAGTTCTGCTCTTCCAATTTCCCCTAAAGAAGTGGAGACTCCACATTCATCCTTTTTAGCTCAAGATCGCATTGGTCAACCAGCGCTAATCATGGATCTAATAGACACCTGCTATACCATCAGCGCGAATATCTCTGAGAAGTCGATCCCTTCTCTCTGAGCATAACCCTTCACTACCAACCTCACTGTGAATGTGGGGGGGCCTGAGGGCCTGGGCGAGCTACTGTGCTGGGGGAGCTACTGTTGCAGTTGACTATAGTATAACTTGTTCCACATCAGAAGAGTTGTCTAAAGTTGTGGTGGTTATATGTGGGGTTATCACCCTATACTGCATGAGGCCTTTTGGGGGAAACTCCAAGAACAAAACTGTGCGGGCTGTGCCCAGAGCGGACAATATGATACAGTGTGGGCATGGGCTATTACACTCACTCTGCATTTATGTTGCATCTCCTAAAGATCCACCTACATCCAACCGCTTTCCGGCCCACAGAAAGCTCCACCAGCTCTCATATGTCGATCTAGTACAAAGAGTCCATCACATCACCCATAGTCACCTTCCACTTCTCAGCACCAGGCTCACCTAGAGCCATCTGAATAGAAGACGGATCCCCTGTGATATTGGAGTCATCCATGTACATCACCGATATCCTGCGATATTGGAGTTGTCTGAAGTTTTGTATAGAGCTGATATTTGTGTTTTCTCTTCATCCAGGTCTATGTAACTTAATGAATAGGTTGGATGGCAAATAAACATCACAGTGGGCCCTAAAAAAGTTTCAACAGTGAGAATCATTATCACTACTGCTTCCTATGGTGTCATCCACTCGAGCCTTGTATCACCTCATTTTTTGGCGTATCCCCTAAAATGATATGAAAAAATGGATGGACAGTGTGGATAAGACCCATACATCACTGTGGCCACTCAAAGTTGTTGCGCGTTCCCAGCTAGAGACGGTCGGGGGTAGGACGCAATCCGGGTCTGCCCCCAACGGCTGATCGGCCGAGAATATGTGATACGACTCATCTAGGAGTACGGTGTTTACTCAAATAGGTGACGATTTCCGTGGCCAACCTATAGAAAACCATATCATGATTGGGTTGACCTGTATTATGAATTTTCTAGAGGTTTCAAATTCCCAGAGTTTACACTATCTTTGGGAGATAATAGGACCTCTACCACTGAACGTGTAGGTTGGTTCACCATGCAATGTGAAGAAGCATCCTGGAACGATTTCTTAAAACTCTGTTTGTTTAAAATTTCACTAACGGTAATCACATTTACATGGTATATCAACCTACCGGCCAATTCGATTCAGATCTAGGACGAGATGGAAGAAACATTTCATATGCAGTTCCATTGAGTTGAGCTGGAAGTTTCCATAGTCGATCTTTCTTGTTTGAGGCAATCACCAGAGGAGTTGACCAAACAATTTATTGCTCACTTTAAGGGTACTAGGAACCATTGTCTAATCATCTTACCCAATGTCAAGTTTGCTAGGTTGGCCCTAGAAGGCATGCACTTTGATCTTAAAAAAAAAAAAAAAAATCGAATGGGCTTACTTTGGAGACATGTTCAAATTGTTGACTAGGGCCACCAAATATGAGCAAATCCTACAGGAAGAGCAACGGTGGATGAGTTCATCTAATGGAACCTATTACAAAGATCCTAACTGCAATCTAGTCATAGTGAATGTAATACCTGCACAACTAGATGAAGAATATGATGAGTGTTATGAAGCAGCTTTTATTAAAATAATTAACACACAAGCATTCGAATGTCCAACATTAAAAAAGATTGTGAATAGAACGCTGGTCGACACTAATAAAAAAAGGAAGCCATCGAGACTCGAATAAAGTACACCTTCGACATCTCTAAACTAGATGAGATATTTGAAACTCAGTTGGAAAGGAAGTTTATTAAGCTCCCTACTTACCAGAGGATACCTTCGATAGAAGAGCTTAAAAAGAGTATTTATTGTAAGTAGCATGGCATCAGGACCCATTCAATTAAGAACTATATCGTTTTGTGAAACCTAATGTAGAAAAATATTAACAAAGGCCTCCTCAAGTTCCCTAAAAAAGAGGCAATAGGTGTCAACTGGGATCCTTTCCCAACAACAACCCCAATCAATGCTATCATGGCCGATCTTGAATTAAGCACTCCACCAAACGAAGGTGCTCAGAATCAAAGGCTTTTGTCTTTAGCCCAACAACGAGGAGCACAACAAGGGAAAACTACCCGATGCATTTCATGTACTAAGAGGATAAGGGCAGAAGGAAGCCATTGCGAAACCAGTGACCAAACTAGCATTTCGCGACAAAACCTGAGAAGGCCCACCACAAGTCAGCCTTCGATACGATGATGATAAAGAACGACGTACGAATGTAGAGAGTTGAGAGGTCAATATGGACCATCATCTAGGTACAAGAATGGAAGGCAAGGGTCATGGGGTAGTAAAAACAATCATGACCCAAGAATCCATAGCCACCCACATACCACTCTGAGGAGACGTATCGAAATGTGCCATGAGAAACTGGTTAAGCTTCGAATAGTCTGGCTGATGGAGGCATTTTCTAATCGATGGACCATCATCGCCCATCGCAAATTCCCACGGCTCTCTTAAGGTTTGACATGTACGCAGAAGCGTCGACTTTAATGGCAGAGAGCAGCATCCAGAGTTCTTGCTACTGCTACTCAGGCCAAATACAAGAATCTGTTGTTGGTCAAGGAAAGGCTTGGCTTGCGACTTAGTCATACTCGTCCTCCTAGATAGACTTTCTTGAGGTGTGACCCAACAACCTGTTATGTTGATGATCGAACCCAAGGTTGACAACCCTAAGTGCACGGCCGCAATGTAGTAATAACTCAGTGAGAACGAGGTCAAACCCATAAGGACTTGTAATTATGTGATTTCCTGAATACTTTAGAACTGGAACTAAAACTAAAACTAATTTGTGGAATTTGATTTAAGAAGTAATGTGATAATTGAGAAGGAAATCAATAGAAATAAAGCGCTAGAGCACCAATGATCTACTTATAGTCATTCCTTAATGTTTAATTCACTTGATTCAATCATATAAATCAATTGGAATCAAAGTCCTATCCTATCCAGTTGGAAAATAAAGTGGTTAAATCATCATTCATAAACCTAAAACAGATTTAAACTTCAATTGAATTGGTTCCCACATAAAGTACCAAAGTATTAATTACATGAAATTCAAAGCATCTATTGTGCCCTTAGTTTACGATAGATCAATGGATTTTACATATCAATCCCTTGTAAAAATAGATAAGCAAACACTCTCAGCTTTCCTAAGCATCCAATGTGCTCGGAGTCGACAATGTATTAAAGTGAACTAAAAATATATCTTCATTCAAACCAAATACTTGAATTAAAGTAAACTAAGACATTAAAAATAATTGCAAGCTTGACCTCTTAGCCCTAGCTAAGAGGTTTAGCCAACCATAAACATGATTAAACTAAAACTCATAAGAAAAACATATGAACCGAATGATTGGAGAAGGACTTCGTAAAAGCTCCACAACTCCTTGCTCTTTCTCTTCTACCCTAATTCGTGTTTAAGAAGGTTAGATTCACCCCTTTATATAAGAAAATTTTGCACCGACTTGAAATCACTTCAAATTTATGCACTTTTGTTATACTTTGATCGCATCGACTATCACCTTTGGTTGCAACCAAACATACCATCGATCACATCAAATTTTTTCTTAGTTATAACTAAATTTCACCAAAATAGATTTGAAGTCTCTATCTCCCTCTAGTCGCACCGAACTCTCCTTCAGTAGCGCCAAACATGGCTTCAGTCGCACTTACGTGTTGAGCCGAATTTCTTCCAAAGATCACAGATTCTTGCTGGACAGTTCTGTACACATTCGATCGGACCGAAATAATCTCAAGTGAGACCAAATAGTCCGTTATTTCTGTTAACGTACTTTGTGAATTTTCCAGGCTTTTCTCTCTCTTTTACACTTGGTTTTCTTAGATCTTTGACACTTGAAATCTTCATTAATCACCTCCAAATGTCCAAATCTTTAATTGGTCATTCTTTGAACATTAAATTTTCTCTTTAATCGTTCTTTTCATCTTTGCTCTCCAAATCACCTCGCATCGGAAAAAAAAATTCATAATTAGATCAATTAAGCGCATTTATGCTTATAAAGTTAATGCATAATAAGGAGAAAATATACAATATTTCACACTCAACACACCCCCAACCAGCATTTTCCTAATTTTAAGAAAAACATGTGAAAAATAATCTTCAAAATATCATCAGTCTAAAACCTAATATCACTAGTAAACCATTAAACTAAATTCTCATTCATCAATCAATTAATAGAATGCATCCATGCATCAAGTTCCTAGTCTGCTCAATGTATTACAACTTATAATCCATAAGAGTTAACCTTCTCTCCATAATGTTAACCATGATAATTACCTCATAGTGAAAATATTAACACAAGTTACTGATTCTGAACTTATCTCCTTTTTCACTTATTTTTTTTTAACTTTTTAAATATATATTTTTCATCGACGGCTTCCACACTATCATCCCTTCTTCCACTTTCTTTCATTTTCTTTTACGCACATGCAATAGGTGTCCGATTTCAATTTTGATTGTTTTTTAGCTAGTCGTTTTTTTCTTCTCATACCAAGGTAGATAAGGATCTCCAGACTTGGTTCTTAACACTCTTGAGTAATCATCAAGCTAACATTAAAAGTTCAAGTTAACTTTTAAAAGAATATGAGTTAGATGCGAATTGTTAACTAGGTTCAATTGATGCTTAAATTTTCATATCAATTAATTCATTAGAAGGAACTTGTTCAAAAATCCACTGATTAACTGGACTCTAGACTTTCAAAAATTACCTTATATCTTATCATCTTACACTCAAATATATTCAAATATATGGAATATCAATCTTCAAAAAAAGAGTTTTGAAATCAGAAAATTGATTTTTTTTTTAATTTACTCAAAAACTAAGAAAATACTGATTAGTTCCATCTAATCTTACCCCTAACCTAAAATCATATTGTCTTCAATGTAAAAAGATATGTAATGCATTATAACATGAGACAGCGAAAATAAAAGAGGAATAAGTAAGAGAGATTACCTGAAGAAGATCATTATGATTGCATGACGTCTCCACCATCTAAAGGAGTTACCACTAAACAAAACAACCTTAAAACAAACTAGATATATTCGATCTTAATCCTAAGAAAGTAGTAAATGGATAAATGGACCTCCATCAGACTAGAAGGTCAGTCCTGATAGACAGGATCATTTAGAGGGATGGACATATCCTCTGAATCAAATTTCTCAGTAAACGGTTTAAGGTGTTGATCGTTCACATTGAAAATGTTGTCATTCACTGAATTTTCTATCTCGACAGTCCCATAAGGATAAACTATTTTGACTTTAAAGGGGCTGCTACAACGAGATCTCAGTTTATCAGGAAAATGATGAATTCTCGAGTTATACAGAAGGACTTTCTGGTTTTGTTCAAAAGTTTTCCAAAGAATGATCCAATCATGGAACACCTTCATCCTGTCCTTATATATCTGAGAGTTCTCATAAGCCTCATTTTAGATTTCTTCAAGTTTATTAAGTTATAACTTCGCAACGAGCCGGCTTTGTCGAGATTGAAATTGAAATTCTTTATAGCCCAATACGCTTTATATTTTAACTTTAAAGGAAAGTGGCAAGCCTTTTCATAGACAAGTCTATAGGGTGACATAAGAATAGGGGTTTTGTATTTCGTACGGTAAGCCCACAACGTATCGGTTAGTCGAAGTGACCAATCCTTTCAATTCAGGCTAACTATTTTCTTAAGAATTTGTTTAATCTCCCTATTTGGTATTTCATCTTGGTCGTTAGTCTAAGGATGATAGGGGGTGCTCACTTTATGTGAAATACTGTATTCTTCATTAATAATTAGAATGGTCCATTGCAAAAGTGAGATCTTTCATCACTTATGATGGCTCAAGCTATTCCGAACCTAGATAAAATATTTTCTTTAAAAAACTTAATGACTATACGATGGTCATTATTCTGACACGAAATTACCTTAACCCACTTAGAGACATAATATAAAATGAGTAGAATATAAAGATTTCTAAAAGATGAGGGGAATGGTCTCATGAAATCGATGCCTCAGCAATCGAATGCTTTTATGAATAGAACGAGGTTCAGCGGCATTGTACTTCGACGAGATAATCTCCCAATTTATTACATCACTCGCACACTTTGCAGAGTTCATTTGTATCCTTGAATATAGTGGGCTAATAAAAATTGCACTATAGAATTTTTACATTAGTCTTCTTAACTGAGAAGTGGCCACCACATGCATATGAATGGCAAAAGAAGATGACACTATGTTGTTCGTGATCAGACACACATCTCCTAATGATTTGATATGGGCAATATTTGAAAAGATATGGATCATCCTAGAAGAACTTGCATACCTCGGTAAAGAATTTCTTCTTATCTTACGCAGTCCAATGAGTAAGAATCATACTTGTAGCAAAATAATTAGCAATATTAGCATACCAAGGTAATTGGGAGACTTTAAAAGTTTTCATCAGGGAACATGTCATTGATAGGTGTCATCTCTATGGAATTGGATAAGACAAGCCAAGAGAGATGGTCAACCACTACATTTTCTACTCCTTTCTTATCTCGGATTTCAAGGTCGAACTCTTAGAGTAGAAGGATCCATCTTAGCAAATGAGGCTTGGCATCCTTCTTAGAAAGAAGGAACATCAACATCACATTTTCAGTAAAGACAATGATCTTGGATCCTATCAAGTAGGACCTAAACTTGTCCAAAACGAACATTATATATAGGAGTACCTTTTCCATAGTGGAGTAGTTCACCTAGGTGAAGTTTAGAGTTCTACTCTCATAGTATAAAACATTGACCTTCTTCTCCTTTCTTTTGCCTAGCACCACCCCAATTGCATAGTCGCTTGCATCGCACATGATTTCAAAATGTATACTGCAATCGAGTGATTGCATGATGAGAGCACTTATAAACTTGCCTTTAGGCTTGGTGAAAGCTTTTTGGCATTCCTTACTCCACTCAAAGGGAGTTAGTTTCCTTTTGAAGAAAGTTGCATAAAGGGCGAGAGATGAGACTAAATCCCTTTATGAACTTTCAGTAGAATCCGGTATGTCCTAAGAAGGATTGCACACCGCGTATGTCTCTTACTAGTTAGTAGGTGGAGGATAAGAGATTTTTAGAGATTCTTTTCCACCTCAATTTCATTGGATGATATAATGGGTCTAAGGACTATCCCCTTCTGAACCATGAGATGGCATTTCTCCCAGTTTAGCACAAGGTTCTTTTGTTCACATCTTTTCAGCACTAATTTCAAGTGCTCAAGACACTCACTAAATGATGAACTGAAAACAAAGAAGTCATCCATGAAGACCTCTAAAAATTTCCCCACCATGTCAGAAAAAATACTCAACAAGCCTCGTTGAAATGTGGCAGGGGCATTACACAATCCAAATGACATCCTTTGATATGCGAAAGAGCCAAAAGGACATGTGAATGTGGTCATTTCCTGATCCTTAAGGGCTATCTCTATCTGATTGTAGCCCGAGTACCCGTTAAGGAAATAGCAATAGGAATGACCTGCTAACCTTTTTAAGATCTGATCAACAAAAGGTAAAGGGAAGTGGTCCTTCCTCGTGACAATATTCAATTTTTGACAGTCAATGCACATTCTCCAACCAGTAGTGACTATAGTTGGCACGAGTTCATTATCCGCGTTGGCTAATATGGTAATCATGGACTTCTTGGGTACCACCTGAGTTGGGCTCACCCATTAGCTATCGGATATAGAGTATATGATACCCACATCCAATAGCTTTAACACCGCGGCCTTAACCACTTCTTTCATGTTTGGATTTAGACGATGTTATGTTTGTCTAGATGTTTTTGCATTATCTTCAAGGTGAATGTGGAGAGTATAAATTAGAGGATTGATTCTCTTGAGGTTCGTAATACTCCATCCAATGGCTCCTAGTGGGAAGAAATCACCATACTCTTTTGTTCCTCATCCTAGTGGGAAGAAATCACCACAGGATATGCCTCATCTTGACCCAAATACGCATATTTAAGATCAACAGGCAACGATTTTAGGTCAAGGTTTGGTGCTTTGATACTAAATAGCAGAGGCTTTAAGTCAATTAGAGGTAGTCTTTCAAACTCGAGTCTCCACCGGTTGGTTTCAAGTACCAATGTAGCATCAAGTAAGGCATTCATCTCCCTAATCATGTCATCATAAAATCAGTGGAGTGGGCCAAGAACATCTCTAAAGTCTCAAAGTATAAAGTAAAAAATGGCTTATCTTTCATGACTAAATCTATCAAGTTAATCTTATGGACATCATCACTATCCTCTTGTTGTCTGCACATATTAAAGACGTTCAACTCAAGTGTCATGTTCCCAAAAGGATAGTTTCATAATCCCATTACTACAATTGGTTATGGCGTTTGATGTAGCTACGAATAGTTTGCCAAGGATAACAAGAATCAGAGTGGTAACATCAGTGACGGATTATGTATCCAAAACAATAAAATCCACTAGATAATAGAATTTATTTTAGGACAAACATGTCCTCTATCAACCCTCTTGGTATACAAATCGATTGATATGCGAGTTGGAGTGTGGTCTTGGTGAGTTTTAATTCACCTAAGCCAAGTTGTTCGTAGACCGAGTATGGGATCAAATTCACACTTGCCCTCAAATCAAGCAGTACATGTTCAATCTGGTGGTTCCTAATCACATATGAGATGGTTGGGCTACAGAGATCTTTGTATTTTTGGGGTACATCTTATTTGATGATGGCGCTCACTTTTTGTAAGACCCATATCCTAGTCCGTACTGTTCCGTAGGCTTCCGCGGTCATCCCGGTTGAATTCCGGTGACTCGCGATCTGTAACCGGCATCTGCGCATGATCCTGAGACGGATCTTGTCGTCTGAGTCGGCTCGACTCGATACTTGTACCAATGCGATTGCGCCATCGCCGCAGTTCCGATGTCGCGTCTCTCGCGCCGAGGTGATACCTGGGTTAGGAGATATGGGCCAGCGTTTAGTTCGAAGAAAACACCGTGTGTTGCAATTTTGAGAGAATCTCTACGATACGTCACGTCAATCAATCAAAGTACAACCCATCACTCCATCCCATTCCTAAGTACAACTACCCATCCCCAAAGTCAACTCTCCCCATCACCCATCACTCACTCACCATTCCTCTCTCCCATCACCTCTCTCTCTCTCATTCTCTCTCTCATCCTCCCAAGCAATCCAAGCCCCCACGTCCATGGCTTCCATGGTGAAGTTAGTGTGGCCCGCCTTCCTTTCTCCCATCCTCACCCTCCAAAAACCAATCTCAATCGCTGAAGTCTAACATTTGGAGCTTTAGATCGCATCGGTGAAAGGAGGAGTTCAAGATCTTGAGGAGGGTGCTTCTATAGGCTAGTTTTCATATTTTTATGATGGGTCAAGCGAGGCCTACCGATCGATGGTATGGATCTCACTTTGGACCTTAAGATGTGACCGATGGCCCACCATGATTATCACTTGATGTATGATTAAATGCAAGGGAGGGCCCATAGTGTTGGGATCCCTCCTTCACACGTGTCCCACTCTCTTTCTCTCTCTCTCTTTCCCTCTCTTCTTCATACTTTTTTTTGTGTGTGTGATGATGTGGCCATGTGGCCCACTCGGATGAACCCCACCATGAGCCACGTATTTCATCCAAGCCATCTCTAGGTGGGGCCCACTTACATATGTGTTGTATCCACACCATCCATCATTTAGTAGCCCACTAGAGTAGGGCCCACCTTGAGTATGTGTTATGCCAAACCGTCCAGCGTTCAGGGACGCTAGACATGCAAGGGAAACAAAAACATTAACTTGATTTACAAGCTTTTGGGCGAGTCGCTCATGCAAGCCCCACCTTGATATATGTTTTTAATCCAAGTCGTCCATCCCCTTTCCTACCTCATTTGAGGCGTTGAACTGAAAAATGGAACCAATCTAAGGTTCTGGCGGGCCATAGCATAGCAAATAGTGATTTTCACCGTTAAAACTCACCCTGATGTTTTGGTACACCAAAACATGCTGCATATTGGGCTCATTTGGTTGGTCTTGAGCCGTGGAGTGCAATGGATGGGTTGGATTCAGCTGGTGCGGACCCCACGTATGAAAAACCTCAAATCTCAGTTTTTTTTTTTTTTTTTTAAAAAAACAACAACAACAACAGCATTGCTGCTGCTGCTGACAGAGAGAGAGGATGCGCAGGCGTCCTACGCTGTGGGCGAACGACCAGGGACCCACGCCTTGGAACCCACCATGATGTGTATTTTTCATCCATGTCGTTCAGTTAGTGGGCCCCTTCTTGAAGTGGGCTCCCTCCAAAAATCAGCTTGATCTGGGACCCAGGTGGCCCACATCACAGGAAACAGTGTTGAATTAAATGTCTACCATTGAGACTCTTTGAGCGTCCAGAAGCTTTGGATCAACATGAAATTTGTTCTCCTCTTCATCTGGGTCTACGTGACCTTATCAACGGGTTGGATGGCGTATAAACATTATGGTGGGCCCCACGTGGTACCCACAGTGATGTACGTGTTTCATTCATACCATCCAGGCAGACGATGGAGCCCACATAGATGTATGTGTTTTATTAATGTCGTCTAGCTGCTGCTGGATGGCTAGTGGACCCCACCAATGATGTATGTGTTTATTCCCACCACCGTCAACACCTGGACGGTGGGAACACCCCACGTGTGGGGCTGATGTGTGTGTGTGTGTGTGTGTGTGTGTGTGTGTATATATTGTATATATTATATATAGATTTTATATTATATTATATTATATTATATATACATGATGGTGGGCCTTCATGGGACCCACCATAATGCATGTGTTGCATCCAAGCTGTCCATCTATTTTGAAAGCTCATTTCATGGCGTGAGCTAAAGAATGAGTCAGATCTATAGCTCATGTGGACCCCGCCCTTGATGCATGTGTTGCATCCAAACCGTCCAACCATTTAGCAAGCTTGTCTTAATAGGCTTGAGACTAAAAATAAGTCAAATCTAAAGTTCAAGTGGACCCCACCATTTAAGGTAGTGGACAATGACGTCCACCGTTCAAAATTTCTAAGGGCCATGGGAGTTTCCTATTAAGCTGATATTTGTTCCACTTCATCTATCATTACGTTAATTTATGAACATGTTGGATGGGAAACATATGTTATGGTGGGCCTTAGGAACTTAAATGGTGGAAATCATTATCACCACTTTTATTTGGGTGTGGCCCATTTGATATACATGAGGCTCATTGGTGTGGCCCATTTGATGTACGTATGACCCATGTGAGGAGGCCCACCTTGATGTATATTGTGGCCCGTCCGTGAGACCCACCTAGGCCCATGTGATGAGGCCCATCTTGATGTATTTTGTGGCCCATTTGTCGGGCCCACTTTGATGTATTTTGTGGTCCATTCAAGGTGCCCACCTTGATGCATGCATTCTATATTCACATCGTCCAGCAGCTACTGGACGGTGGGGCCCTCTTTATTATATGTTATTATATGTGTTGAATAAGCATACCGTCCATATGCAGTGTGGGCCAGCATGATGTATTTATCCACACCGCCCAATCTCTAGCCATGGGATGTGGAATCCGTGTGACATATGTATTTCATTCTATGCAGTCCATCTGTGTGAGGCCCACCTTGATGCATCCGTTGTACACATGGATCCCACATAATATATATGTTTTCATATCCATACTGTCTAACTATTTGGATGGGATGCACCATGATGTATTTTTATCCACGCCATCCAGGACAGGCACCCCATTATGATATATATCAGGGCCCATGGGTTGAGGCTCATTGAGATGTATTTAAAACCCATGGGCTAAGGCCTATTGTAATGTATTTGGAACCCGTGAGCAGAGCCCACCTCATATGTTCCATCCTAACCGTCCAGGTCATATAGGGCCAGCCTCGATGTATGTTTTATTCACACAGTCCGTGGGACGTGTGACCCACTAGATGTATGCATTCTATATCCACACTAACCATCTAGTGGGGCCCATCTGCTGCATGTGCAGGGCCTACCTATTGTGCATTTGTGCGGCCCATTAATGCAACCCACTTGATGTGTATGAGCCTCATTAGTGTGGCCCATTGATGTAAGGTCCGTTATGATATGTTAGAGGCCCATTAGGATGTGTTTATGGCCCATTTGGTAAGGCCCACTGAGATGTATTTTCGGCCCACGGGTCGAGGCCCATTGTGACGTATTCCCGGCCCGTATGTCGTGGCCCATTGTGATATGTTTCCAGCCTAGTTATCGAGGCCCAACTTGATGTGTATAAGACCCATTAGTGTGGCTCATTGATGCGTCCCACTTGTTGGATATGAGGTCCATTGGTGCGACCCAATGACGCGACCCACCGTGATGTGTATATTAGGCCAATGGTGCGGCCCAATGTATCGACCTGCCGTAATGTGTAGGCCCACATGCTGCATGTGTAAGGCCCACCTATGGTGACTATTTGAGGCCACTTATTGGATATTTGGGCCCACCATATGTTTGACTTTATGTGGACCACTGCTTGGGAGTAGTGTTGGTTGAATGTCCACATTTTTGGGTAATGATGGTTAAACGCCCGTATGGTGACCTTCCCTTAGGCCTAGTTAGGCCCATTCTCATCGATACCGATTGTATAGGTTGATTTGTCGAGGCCGATTCTGATTGCCGAGGCCGAGTATCGAAGTCGATTCCGAGTGTCGAATCCGATTGTTAAGGCCGATTTTGATTGCCAAGGCCTATTGTTGAGACCTATATGATGTATATGCGACCTGTAGTTGAGGCCCATTGAGATGTATATTCGGCCTGTGTAATGTATGTGCAGCCGATGTTTAAGACCTAATGTGATGAGTAGGAGGTCTATGTGATGGGGCCCATTGTGATGTATTCGTGGCCTATGAGCGAGACCCATTGTGATATGTAATAGGCCCATGAGGCATGGCCCATTTGATGTATTTGAGGCCCATGAGCAGGGCCCACCTGCTGTGTATATGTGGTCTTGAGCAAGGCCCATTGTGTTGTATATTAGGTTCTTGTGTGAGGTTATGGGTCCACTATATGTTAGGCTCTATGTGGGCCCCTCCTTAGAGGCAATGTTAGTTAAATGTCCACATTGTAAAGGTCGATGGTCGATGCCGGTTATTGATTCCGATTATGAGTATGTGACAGCATAACATCATGATACATGCCCATACGCATCATCTGCATGTTGGTTATGAGATGTGGTTGATCATTGCATATGTCATTGAGCATGTTGTTATGAGACTCCCTGATAGGCGGAGGTTATCTCACATGAGCGCACGGTATGCGCAGGATTGATGCATGACTGGATTGTATGACTCATGCATCTTGCATTATGATTACTGTACGCCCTAGCGATATCAGGGCCGTAGCCTCCACAGGCATATCATGGATGGCCGGATTGGACACCAGAAATGTTTGGTTCTAGCATACGGGCGCTATAGATGTCCCTGGGTGAAAATTCCTAAACCTCCGTGACCAGGAGATGCCCCAACGTCGAGACCGAGTGGATGTATATAAGTGCAAGAGGGCTGTATACCAGTAGGCCATGTCTCCCACTGTGTCGTGGTCAGTTGGGAGGGGGTGTGACCTTACCCGCCTGAGTGAGGGGGGAATATCTAGGTTGAGTTTAACCAGCTTGAGGAATGGGTCCATTATCGACGACCCGGGCCCGATATTGGCAGGCAGATAGTTAGGTCTCTTCCACTTACCTAGTTGTGCTATTGGGTAGGGCGGCAAGCTGGCGTAGAGTGTAATAGACCCCGGTGATGATCCCAGAGATGAACCGTACTGATATGTGGACTTATTGAGCAGGAGTTGCATACTCATTCATTCATCACTCACTATCCACTTGGGCTGGTAGTGTGTAATTATTTATTACGTGTAGCTTCGCAAAGGCCAGGATTTCGGTTGGGGAGCGCGACTAACCTAAGATCCGGAGTTTACCACATTGAGTCTAACTATCCAAATTTAGGTATGGGACTGGTTTCGATATAAGTCCCTTGTGATGGACCTCATAGTCTGCGATACTACGTACTATCATCCCGAATTCACTCCAGCATGACATTCCATTCACACCGCATATTGCATTATATCTATGACATATGACATTTTGGGTTACTATGTTTCTGTATTTAGATACGGTTGATGGTATTCGTGAACTCATCAAGAATTTTATATTGCATTGCATCCTCGATATCTGATATTTGGCTCTTTATGACTCCTCCTTTGTATAGTTGATCTGTATTGCGCATTCTGATATTGCTTGACTTATAGACTTGTCAGTATTTTCGTTTACTCTGATAGCATATGATTCATGACCTTGCGCCTATTTCGACATTGTATGATTATGACATTGCATTGAATACTTGGCACTTACCTTGTACACACACTTACACCACCCTCTAAGCTTTCTATAAGCTTATGCACGATAGATGCGTGCAAGTGATGTTAGGTTGCAGCAGTGTTGAGCTTGGAGCGTGCAGCGGTCTTCTGGAGATTGATTTTCGATTTATATATTTCTTTTTTAACATTGTACTCAAATGATTATATTAGTGGATATGTGATGATGATGTTACCTTTGTGAATTTGGGTAATCTTGTGGTTATGCTTATTTCGAGTTAAATGTACGTAAAAAAAAAAAAAAAATCCTCCCTGTAGGATCCCAGGATCGGAATCTGGCGTATGGACGCTAGGAGCCGAGAATGGGGGACTACGGAGGCTGTCGGCACCGGATTCGTTGATCGGGATTCCTTTGAACCCGATCTCCGGGTTTTGGGGCATGACACTTTTTATATCAAAATATCTTTTTCTGAACATTGTGCCATCTCTTGGCCATATAAAGATCTTCCAGGATCTTGGAATATGATGGAATTTGTTTTATGGAATCTAACAGTGGGATTTTGATTTTCACCTATTTTAGAACCTCTAAAATGTCCTGAGTGTTGGATAAAGATTTTAGTAAGATCAACCTTTGTAAGAATGGAGAGACCGGCTTGTATTCTTTTTCTGGTTATTTCCCATGTGTAATGTCGCTAGGTCCATCATCTCTCTTAAATTATTTCAAGTCCTCGGGCTTCTCAACCCTCGTTGGGATATTTTTGTCAAGTGTTTTTTCACTTCTAAGAGTAGTGATAGACTTTGCTTGCTCCACATGTTGAGTCGAAGAGCTCAGGTCACTTATCTTGCATTGTGTTTTGGGTTAGATTAAGGTTGGGCCGGAAGAGTCCCCTTCTCAGTAACAATAATTTGTGACTCCAATATTTGAATGGACGATGCAAACACTCCGAATGATGTTTTAATATCCTGGAATGCTTGCAAAGTTTTTGATTGAACTGCTCTTGATCATGGATAATAAAAAAAATTAATCGGATCCTTCTGGGTTCTTTTCTGAGTCAGTAGCAGAATGGGGATCAAAGGAAGAGACCCTTGAGGATTTTCATCTACATTAACCTTTGGCCCATTCCTCCAACTGAAATTCCAGTGGTCTCGCTAGCTAGAGTTGTACGTGTTTGAGATGGGAGCACTGAACAACCTTTGATAATTATTTATGGCATTAGATTGATCATGTAACAACTCTTGAAATGCAAGAATTGTAAGGCACTCCTGCATCAAGTGTACATTACTAGTGCAAATATCATAAACAGTTTCAAAGGTCTTCTCGAGTTTGACCGTTTCTACTCTCTTTAATTCCATGGCCTCGACCTTCTCATAAGGTTAGCTACCCTAGCATTGACATTGTCTTCTTCCCTTAAGATGTATATTTCTCCATTTTCTTTAGACTGAATCGACTTGGGGTTGGTGGGTTTGGATGAAGTATCCCATGATTGTACATTTTCAAATAACATGTCAAAATAGTCTCACGCATCATTGGGATCTTTGTTCATGAATTCCCCATTGCACATCATCTCTACAAATTGACGTGTGGGCGAAGTCAGTCGATAATAGAAAAAACTTATGACCGGCAAAACTTCGTAGCTATGATGTGGGCAGGCACTTAGAAGATCCTTTAACCTCTCCTGGCATTGGAAGATTGTTACTTCCTCTTTCTGCGAGAAGTTCATGATGGCCCTTCTAAGAGTATTGGTCTTATGAATTGACAATAACTTTTCAAGGAACTCCCGAGTGATCTCAGCCCATGTCCCAATCGATCTTGGTCTCAAGGACTGAAGCCAAGATTTGGCCTTCTCCTTCAATGAGAAAGGGGACAAGTTTAATCTTAGGGTGTCATCTGACACATTGTTGAAGTGTAAGGTCATGTAGGAATGTGTGCTCATCCTAGCTGGTTGTAAGTAATCACGTAGGGTTCTAACTGGAGAACCATTGTGCACATCGTTTCCATCTTGTTGCTCATCAGCACAATGATGAGGTTAATTCTCAAACAAATTCTCGTCCAAATCAAAAGATCTTAGATATCGGCTAATCCAGTGATGGATAGGCTAACCTTCAACTAATCCTCCTTCACTTAAGAGACGGAGAGTGTTATCACAAACCCACTTGGGCATGAAACACTCTCAACACTGATTCTAAAACTAAACCTATGAAACACTCCCAACCCTGATTCTAAAACTAAACCTACTTCTACTAATATAAAAATCATAGAAAAATAAGAAATCTAAAATAACTAAAGATAGGGGGTTGGAAGTATAGTACTCAATTGATCCTAAGTTAGATTCTTTATAAAAAATAAAAAATAAAAAATAAAAAAAGTTAGTATCTAAAAATTCAAAAAATCCTCATCTAGAAACACAATGAAATATAATCATAATCCTACACTAATTCTAATACTAAGGTATTTCAAAACGATACAGCTGAAGTCTTCGGCAACGACACAAAAGATATGATTGAACCCAAAGGTTGACAATGCCAAGTGCAAGGCTGCAATGTAATAATAACTCAGTGAGACCGAGGTCGAACCCACAAGGACTTATAATTATGTGATTTTTGGAATACTTTAAAATTATAACTAGACCTAAAACTAATTTATGGAATTTAATTTAAGAAGTAATGATGTAATTGAGAAGGAAATCAATAGAAATAAAAGCACTAGAGCGCAAAGGATCCACTTATATCTATTTTTCAATGTTTAATTCACTTTATTCAATTATATAACTCAATTGGAATCAAAGTCCTATCCTCTCCAGCCGAATAATAGAGCAGTTAAATCATCATTCATAAACCTAAAACAGATTTGAACTTCAATTGAATTGGTTCCCACATAAAGCACCAAAATATTAATCGCAAGAAATTCAAAGCATCTATCATGCCCTTAGTCTACGATGGATCAATGGATTTTGTATATCCATCCCTTAGAAAAATAAATAATCAAGAACTCTCAGCTTTCCTAAGCACCCAATGTGCTCGGAGTTGACAATGGATTAAATTGAATTAAAAATATATCTTCATTCAAACCAAATATCAATGAATTGTTCAACAATCAAACCAAATACTTGAATCAAAGTAAACTAAGACATTAAAAATAACTACAAACTTCACCCCTTAGCCCTAGATAAGAGGTTTAGCCAACCATATACATGATTGAACTAAAACTCATAAGAAAAACATAAAAACTAAATGAGAACCGAAGTTTTGGAAAAGAAGAATGACTCCTTAAAAGCTCTTTAACTCATTGTTGTTTCTCTTTTACCCTAATTCGTGTTTAGAAAGGTTAGATTCACCCCTTTATAAATAAAAAAATCTGCACCAACTTAGATCCGACTTCAAATTTACGCACTTTTGTTACGCTTTTGGTCGCACCGACTATCACCTTTAGTTGCAGCCGAACATACCTTCTCTCATACCAAATTTTCTCCCGGTTACAACCAAATTTCACCAAAATAGATTTGAAGACTTTGTCTCCCTCAGGTCACACCGAACTCTCCTTCAGTGGCACCAAACATGGCTTTGGTCGTACTTAAGTGTCGAGCCAAATTCATCTAAATATCATAGTTTCTGGCTGGACTCTTCTGTGCACATTCGTTGGATCGAACCAACCTTGGGTGAGATCAAACAGTCTGTCATTTCTGTTAATGCACTTTTTTTGTCTTTTCTCTCTCTTTTGCACTTGGTTTTCTTAGATCTTGGCACTTGAAATCTTTATTAATCACCTCTAAATCTTTACTTGGTCATTCTTCAAGCATTAAATCTTCTCTTTAATCATTCTTTTTATCTTATCTCTCTAAATTACCTCGCATAGGAAAACATTTACAATTGGATCAATTAAGTGCATCTATGCTTATAAAACAAATGTATAATAAGGAAAAATATACAATATTTCACACTCAAGAGCTGATGACAAGTGACTTGAGAAGAATAATAAATCGCTTCAAAGGTAGCCAAGTCCAAGGAATTTCATGCAAGAAATTAACCTAAAAGCAGTCGTGCCTGAGAAAGAAAAAGTTCCCACAACAAAGATCATGTTTAGGACTATCCCCCCCCCCCCCCCCCCCCCCCCCCCCAATACACTTAGCTGCAATATGGCGTTCATCCTCTCGATGAAGTTTCAGGCATGATTGTTCCAACCTGATAGAATGCGTGGAGACGTAATAGATGAAAGCAAACCTTTTGCAGTATTCAACATAAAAGCCTACGCACTAGACAAGGATCAGGAGTGCTCCGAGTACGAAGAAGGAGAGGGACAAAACGAGACTAGTTCTTCAACAATCAGAAATGAAGATCCAACCACTATGCAGGACCATATGGCTAAAGGATCAGTCTATATCGACGATTCTAGAAGCATTAAGAATGTAATCTTCATAAGACCGCCAGACGCACTCACCAAGCACCTCAAACCACTTTACGTGACCACGCACGTGGATGGATATCCCATGTCTCGTTTCATGGTTGACAATGAAGCTACATTCAATATTATGATAATGGCAACAGTCAGGAAGCTCCATATGACAAAAGGATTTGTTGCCCACTAAGATTGCAATTTTAGGGTTTGCGGAGCAATTAATAATTTTTTTACAAAAAAAAGCGATACTTGGCGTCAATCTGCAAGTCAGGACTTCTAATGTCATGACAACATTTTTTGTCATCAAGCCAAATACCAACTACACCACACTCTTAGGAAGAGACGACCGTTGATCAAGCTAACCCACATCAAGAGTGAAGAAAGACTGATAAATGGTCGTGGTAAAATAAGAAATTACCCACTTCTGACTCATATCATTTTATAAATAGTGGCCAAGTACTGTGCTTAGGCTGCCGCCCTTTATGGAGTGTTTGTCTTGATGCAAGACCATTATAGGTTTGATGCTCGCAGTATGTTACATAATGACTAAGTGCAAACCTCGTGCTGAAAACTGTTGAGAAACTTAGTGGTCACCAAAAACATGGATATCGAACATCCCATCAAATTCCTCGATACAAAGGGATGTGGGGGCACTGTTTACACCTACTTTTGGTGCTCTGATGTGGACTAATAGCAAGAAGCCACGTGGAGATACTACATGTTTGGCACATTCAGAATCGTACTCACACCCTAAGAAGATTTGTGTTTGATCTTCCTTCAATGTTATGCATTTCGTCATTATTGCGACGATACAAATTCTTATCAGGTATTTAAGGTGATGAATTGTCGTATGGCACGTGGCCATGATTAATGTGCCCATTAAATGGGGGATGTGCCTCGCATGATTATAAAAGAGCTGTTGGGAGAGTATATCTTATCTCATAACTAGATATGATCCCATCCGTGAGATCATCTCTTACAATCTTCCAAAATGGGAGATTTCCCCAAAGATGTTCGGAGAACCAGTAGTGATCCAGAAGATCCCAAAGACCGGAAGATAGAATCGACATATGAACCAACCTGGATACGGTCCCAGATCCGAATCATAAAGGGATGGCTGAACCTATATCATGTCTCATTCTATACAATGATCAGAATAAAGAAAATGAGAGATTGTTCACACCCCAAGTATAGGGTTGTGATGTAGTAATAATCTCGGTAAGACCGAGGTTGAATCCACAGGGACTGAACTTTGTACGTAATCTAAAAATAACTTGAACTGGAACTAAGAGAAGATGTAATATAAATCAAGGAGAGTTAAGAGAATAATGGTGAATTAATTAACTAAAACTTGTAGAATTCAAAGGTGGAAAACTAAGGTGTCAAGGATCCACTTGTAGAGATCAGGGAGATATATGCTTGATTCATAAACACAACTGGACTTAGAGTCTCATCTTCATCCAGTTGGAGGATATAACCATAAAAATCAACTATGAACTTCCTTTGATCTAGTTATCAATGGATAGAAGGTATGTGAATTAGAATTGATTCCATCACAATGTCATGCCCATGAGACAAAGCAAACAACAGAATTTAACCAATTCATAACCAATCTGAAGAGTTATGAACTTTAGGAAGGAGTCCATCATCCAACCATGTCCAAGGGGCGATGGTGAACAACAGGGCTTCCTAACTTCATAATCATAATAATGAAAAGAACATGCTCAAAGCTATCATAGATCCATTGTAATTTAAGTCACAATAAACTATTAAAAACTAAAAGCATTCCTTATAATCAAACTGAAATCAAAGTAATTCAACTTAAACATGAATTCAAACCATAAAAACCATCCCATCACGCTACAAGCTTCACCTCTTAGCCCTAGCTAAGAGGTTTAGCTAATCATCACCATGATCAAACTAAAATCTTAGGAAAAACAATAAAAGGAAGAAGAAACCGAAGATGAGAAGGCGGAGAAGAAGAATGCCGGTCGTCTCCACTCTCTCTCTCTCTCTCTCTCTCTCTCTCTCTCTCTCTCTCTCTCTCTCTCTCCTTTAGCAATAGGGAGTAAGGTCGGTTTGGAGTCAGACGAACCAACTTTGCTTACGCAGCTAAGAAACCATGCGTAAATCCGTTTATGCATCCAAGAAACCATGCGAAAAAAACACCACTTTCCTTGCTTTCTTTCCAAAAACACAACGTCCCTTGGGGCATTTTTGGATGACCTACACGATGGACGGTTTGGATTATGAATCCAACCATGATAGGGATCACATAACCAACCACAACTGTCAGTTTTCACAGACGTGCATAAGCTTACGCACGAGGATACGCCGAGCTCTTGTTGGGACCCACAATGTTGTTTTCGGTGGAATCCACCTCGTCCATTGAATTCTTGGCAAAAACCAGTCGGGAAGGAGTGGTTTTAGTCAAGTTTTGGTGTGGTCCACTGTATAAAATCAATTCGCCGTCCATCCTGCATTTTCTGACGATCCACGTGCGTACACGTGCATGAGACCAAAAGGAAAGCATGACTGGGGTCATCTCCACCCCCTGAGTCGATTGAACGGGTCAGATCATCTAATGGAATGATGGATGGGGCCCACCATCAAAACCCAATCAGCTCGGGTGCGTCCGCTAGGCGTTTTCTGCGAGAAGGGTCGGGTAGCATGCGCTGACCCGACTCTTCGGTTTAGTGCGGTGCAGAAGTGCATCGCTTGTGCACTCGCACACCCCCTATGGGGTCCTCTACTATGCTTGTGAGAAATCCGCTTCGTCCATCCATTTTGACATCTCATTTAATGGGTTGAGACAAAAATTGAAGCATATCCAGGTATCAGGTGGGCCCTAGATCGATGATTTATGAGCTGATCTACCCGTTGAGCCACTTCCATAAGGATCCAATGGATGAAATTCGACATGTATTGTTAATTTAGGGTCCTCAAACAAGATATAAAGTTTTGAGCCGAATGGATGGTAGGAACCCTGAGATCTTACATTCTGGACAACTTTCAGGCCTCTTTATCGTCGATCTCTTGATTTTTTCGGATCTCTGGCATGTAAATTCTTCGATCTCAGTCCCCTGGGGTCCATCCCTTGCCTTGGTGACTTTCGAGCATTAATTTCATGCTTTTAGTACCCTTTTTCAGTCCAGGCTCCTAATTTCACCTTGCAACATAAACACGATTAAAATAGGACATTAAGCAGTATCGTGTTCATAAAATCAGGTAATAATATGCAATATTTGTCCCTCAACATAATCCCTAACCAGCATTTTGCTAGTCCTGAGCAAAGTATGCAAAAAATAATTTAAGAATTATGGGACAATTTCTATAAACCCGAGTGATTTTTGAAAAACAATCTAGTCAATAGAATTTTAAGATTCATGAATGGTGGGGCATTACTTTCTCTTAGACTCAAGCGCACGGTAAACTTCATAGTCAAGTTCAAAGTATTAATCCATCGATTAGAAAAATTCTAAACATTGAGTTCCATGGGTGTATAGTGAAACCTAAACTTATCACAACCAAAGGCTCAATTCTCTATTTTCATGATAACATTGATAATCACAAGAGAATTTAGAATAATCAGAATTTAGAATAATCATAACCTAAACCCAAACTTGCCTCACAGTTCAACATTTCATTCTTCCAGCTTTTGATTTTTCCATCGATGGCTTTCATGATATGTCAACCTTTTAAAGGTAAAGCCAAGGAGGGGAATCAAACCCTCACTTATAGGGAGCAAACCCATGGTGAAGACCATTCGCCCAACCCTTTCCGAAGACAACTATTTTTAGCTAGGTATTATTATTTTTTTCTTTGATCATGATGGACAAATTCCCCAGGCTGGTTCCTTCCATGCTTAGTGATTACCAGGTTAATAATTCAATATCAAACTGAAACCTTAATGTGTAAGCTAGATGTCACATGTGAAATCATGACTCAATCAATGTTTAAAACTTCTAATCATAGATTAACAATTTAACTTAACTGTGAAATCTAACAGATAACTAAATCCAAGAGTCATAATTACCAACATTATGTATCTTATACATCTAAATCAAATATGGTCGTCAAAATCACTTCGAATTCATAAAAATTTCTAAAAATTTTTAAAAAAAATTCACAATTTTTGCACAAGACCAAGAAAACACTATTAGGTAACCTTATCTCCCATCCCTAACCTAAAATCTACATTGTCCTCAATGTAAAAGAGATAAGCATGCAATGCACGTGAGACAACGAAAGTAAAGGAGAAGTGATGGAAAGATAGTACCTGAAGACGGAGTTAAGCGGCTTTTTCCTAAAGAGATTTCAGCGTGAAGGTGGCTCAGCACAAGAGTTAATCTAACAAAAGAAAACTATCCTAAAACAACTAGAAAGCAACTAACCTAACGGCATAAAGCCTACTAACCTAGAATGACAAAAAGTAAACTACCCTAGTCGTATGAAAGCAATAAACCTACTTATACCTCTATCAGACTAGGAGATCAATCCTGGTAAACAGGATCATTCAGAGGCATGGACATGTCCTCTGAATCAAATTTCTTGACAAATGGCTTTAATCGATGTCCATTTACTTTAAAGTCATGGCTATTGTCTAGATTCTGAATCTCGACAGTCCCATGAAGATAAACATTGATAACGGTGAAAGGGCCTGTCCAGCGAGATTGTAGTTTACCCGAAAAGAGATGTAACCAAGAATTATACAAAAAGACTTTCTAACCTAGCGTGAATGATTTTCGCAGAATGTGTTGGTCATGAAACGCTTTCATCCTGTCCTTGTAAATTCTCGAGTTCTCGTACGCATCGTTCCGGATCTTCAAGTTCATTCAACTAAAGTATGCGTAGCGAGCCAGCATTGTCCAGATTAAAATTCAGATTTTTGATCGCCCAGTAGGCTCTATGTTCCAACTCCACAGGCAAGTGGCAAGCCTTCCCATATAGAAGTCTAAAGGGAGATATTCCAATAGGGGTTTTAAAAGTGGTACGGTAAGCCCATAAGGCATCAGTCAAACGGATTGACCAATCCTTACGGTCAAGGTGAACCGTCTTTTCTAAAATATGTTTGATTTCCCTATTGAAAATCTCAGCTTGCCCATTTGTCTGTGGGTGGTATGAGGTGCTCACCTTATGAGAGATACCGTATTTCTTCATTAAACTCTCGAATGGTCTATTACAAAAGTGTGAGCCCCCATCACTAATGATGGCTCGAGACGTTCCAAACCGAGAAAGGATGTTTTCTTTTAAGAATTTAATGACCGTGCGATGGTCATTGTTCCGACATGGAATCGCTTCGACCCATTTAGTGACATAGTCTACGGCGAGCAAAATGTATAGATTTCCAAAGGATTGGGGGAATGGTCCCATGAAATCGATGCCCCTGCAATCAAATGCTTCAATGATGAGGATGGGATTCAAGGGCATCATATTTCAATAAGACAACGCCCCCAATTTCTGACAACGCTCACAAGCCTTGCAAAACTCATGAGTGTCCCTGAACATAGTGGGCCAGTAAAAGCCACACTGCAGAATCTTGGTCGTGATCTTTTTAGCAGAAAAGTGACCACCACAGGTATGTGAGTGACTAAAGGAGATGATACTCTGATGCTCATCGTCTGGCACAAATCTCCTTAAGATTTGGTTTGGACAATATTTAAACAAATATAGATCGTCCTAGAAAAAGTTACGCACCTCAGTGAAAATTTTCTTCTTATCTTGCGCAGTCCAATGTGTCGATATAAAACCTGTGGCAAGATAATTAGCAATATCAGTGAAACAATGTGAATGTGAGACTTTGAACAATTGTTCGTCAAGGAACATGTCATTAATATGTGTCGTCTCAAGGGAATTAGAGGAATTAAGGCGGGAAAGATGGTCAGCCACTACGTTCTCAACTCTCTTTTTATCTTTAATTTCTAAATCATATTCTTGGAGTAAGAGGATACATCTTATCAGGCGGGGCTTAGCATCATTCTTAGCAAGAAGATACTTGAGTGCCGCATGATTTGTGTAAATGATGATCTTGAATCCGATCAAGTAGGACCTAAATTTGTCCAAAGCGAACACTACGGCTCCTTTTCCGTAGTTGAGTAGTTCACTTGGGCAGGATTTAGAGTCTTACTTGCATAATGAATAACGTAGGGCTTATTTTGTTTGCTCTAGCCTAACACCACCCCAAAGCATAATTAGACGTGTCGCACATAAGTTCAAAAGGAAACTCCAATCGGGTGGTTGTATGATAGGTACAGTAGTTAACATGCCTTTAAACTTAGTGAAAGCTTCCTAACATTGTTTAGTCCACTTGTATGATGTATCCTTTTGAAGTAGATTACACAGAGAATGCGAGATGAAACTAAAGTCCTTTATGAATCGTGTATAAAACCCGGTGTGTCCTAAGAAGGATTGCACGTCTCGTATGTTCTTGGGTGGAAGTAGGTTAGAGATAAGATCGATTTTAGCCTTATGAACCTCGATTCCTTTGGACGAGATGATATGTCCAAGGACAATTCCCTTGCAAACCATGAAATGACACTTCTCCCAATTAAGTACCAAGTTCTTTTCTTCAGATCTTTTCAGCACACATTTGAGACTCTCTAAGCACTCGCTGAAAGATGGACCGAAGACAGAGAAATCATCCATGAAGACCTCTAGATATTGCCCTACCATGTCAGAAAAGATACTCATCATACGTCGCTGAAAGGTGGCAGGGGCATTACGTAATCCGAATGACATCCTTCGATAAGCAAAGGTGCCATAGGAACATGTAAATGTAGTCGTTTCCTAATCTTCAGGGGCTATCACTATCTTATAGCCCGAATACCCATCAAGGAAACATTAATAGGAATGACCAACTAACCTTTCCAGGATCTGATCAATGAAGGGCAAAAGAAAGTGGTCCTTCCTCGTGACGGTATTCAACTTCCTGTAATCAATGCACATTATCCGACCAGTAGTAACTCTAGTTGGCACGAGTTCATTATTGGCATTGGCTACGATGGTGATTCCGGACTTCTTAGGAACCACCTGAGTTAGACTCACCCATTGACTATCGGATATAGGGTACATGATACCCACATCCAATAGTTTAAGAACCTTGTCTTTAACCACTTCTTTCATGTTTGGATTTAGTCTACGTTGTGATTGTCGAGCGGTCTTTACATTATCCTCAAGATAAATGTGGTGAGTACAAATCGAAGGGTCAATTCCCTTGAGGTCCGCAATCATCTATCCAAGGGCTCCCTTATGCTTAATGAGAGTAGATATGAGCATACTCTCCTGTTCTTTCTCCAGGTGGGCAGAAATCACCACCAGGTATGTCTCATCTTGACCTAAATAGACATATTTCAAATTAGACGGCAAAGGTTTTAGTTTAAGCTTCGGTGCCTTAAGGTTAGACGGTAGAGACACTTTTTCGGTTTGTGGTAATTCTTCAAATTGTGGCCTCAACCGGTTAACTTCAAGTACCGACGCAGTATCAAGCATGATAACCATCTCCCTAATCATGTCATCATCGAAATCATGAGAGTGGGCCAGGCACGTCTCTAGAGGGTCAGAGGATAAGGTTAAAGGTGTCTTATCTTCCATGAAAGAGTCAATCATGGAAATCGTCATCATCCTCTAACCGTCTGCCCGTGTTGAAAAAGATGTTTAACTCCAATGTTATATTCCCGAAAGACATACTCATGACACCATTCCTGCAATTGATAATTGCGTTTGAAGTGGCAAGGAATGGGCGACCAAGAATGACGGGAATTTGAGTGCTCATGTTACTAATGGGTTCGATATCCAAGACGATAAAATCTACGGGGTAGTAGAATCTGTCAACCTGGACCAACACATCCTCAATTATCCCTTTCGGTACACGAACAGAGTGATCAGCAAGTTGTAATGTGGTTAAGGTGGGTTTTAATTCACCAAATTCTAACTGCTTGTATACCGAGTAGGGAATCAGATTGACGCTTGCTCCTAAGTCAAGAAGCGCGTGCTCAATTCAGTAGTTCCCGATTACACAAGATACGGTTGGGCTATCAGGATCTTTGAATTTCTACGGCACATCTTGCTTTAAGATGACACTCACTTTCTCAGTCAAGAAGATTTTCTTTTGAATATTTTGTTGTCTTTTGATCGTATATAAGTCTTTCAGGAATTTGGCATATGAAGGTATTTGTTTCACGGCATCAAGTAGAGGAATGTTGACTTTCATTTGTTTCATCACCTCTAGAATATCTTGAGAGTTAGAGAGAGGTTTTGGTGTAACCAACCGTTGGACAAATGGAGCAACTGACTTCCCTTAAGGTTCTAGGTCCAATTCTTGTGGAGCAGTGTTAGGCCTATCGTCGTTATCCTCTTCCAGGTCCTTAGGTTTTTCAGCCCTTACCAGAATAGATTTGTCAATTATCGTCCCACTCCTAAGAGTGGTGATAGACTTAGTTTGCTCCATCTGATTTGAAGAGCTTGGATCACTTATCTCATATTGCGGTTTAGGATTGGGGAGAGGTTGAGCAGGAAGCATCTCCTTTCCCCCAATTGTTAATTACGACTCTATTCTTTGAATAGATGCCGTAAGTGATCCCAAAGCTGCTCTGATGTCCTGGTTGAGTAGATCTTGGTCTCGAATACGTTTTTGAACCGGATCCTCTTGAGGTTTCACTTGATTTAGAATTTGATTAAAGAAACCTTGAGGGGTTGTTGTTTGTCCATTCCTCCAACTGAAGTTTAAATGATTTCTCCAACTAGGATTGTATGTATTGGAGATAGGTCCATTGAAAGCTCTTTGATAATTGTTCATGGCATTGGATTCCTCATTCAGCAACCCTCGGAAGGCAGATATTGTTGGACAATTTTCAGTTGCATGAATGTTGCCAGTACAAATACCGCAAACAGTTTCATTAACCTTATCCTTCTTTAATTCAATGGCCTTGAATTTTCTTATGAGATTAGTCATTTTAGAATTGATATCATCGTCCTCTTTTAGGAGATACATTCTACCCCTCTCCCTAGATTGAGTCGGCCTAGACATGGTGCTTGATTTTGGGTATGTGTCACATGATTGTGCGTTTTCAGCAAGTCTAACCAAGTAGTCCCACACATCATTGACATTTTTATTCATGAATTCCCATTACACATTGTCTCAACCAATTGTCGCATGGAAGATATCAGTCCATCATAGAAAAAGTGTGTAATGCGCCAAGTTTTAAAACCGTGTTGTGGGCATGAACTGACAAGATCCTTAAACCTTTCTCAACATTGGAAGAATATTTCATCCTCCTTTTAGGTGAAGTTCATGATTGATTTTCTAAGGGTGTTCATTTTATGATGTGGAAAAAATTTCTTTATGAACTCCCTTTGCATATCATTCCATGTGCCAATAGATCTAGGACGTAGTGAATGCAACCACATTTTAGCTTTCTCTTTCAAAGAAAAGGGAAAGAGTTTTAGCCTGACTGTGTCTTCAGATACATTTGGAAAATATAAAGTGGTTATGATCTCATCGAACTCTTTCAGGTGTAAATATGGATTTTCTGACTCAAGCCTATGAAATTTAGGAAGGAGTTGGATCACCCCTGGCTTAATATCCATCCGTCCCATATTTTCAGGAAAAACCATGCATGAGGCGGGGGTGCTTGATGCACCTCATTCTCATCTTAGATGTCTTCCATCCTAGGTTGGAGTAGAAGAGGTTAGTTTGCAGCCATCACTTTAATTAACTCTGGGGATCTCGAGCGGTGTCTAGTCCTGCGATGGATAGTCAACCCCTCAACCAATCCTTCTTCAGTCAAGAGACGCGAGTGTTGTCACGGACCTACTTGGGCATGAAACACTAGCGGCCCTCAATTCAAATTCTAAACCTAACCTAAAAGAAAGGAAATAGAAATCTAGGAATAAAGAGAAGAGTTGGAAGGAAGCTACCAAATTCGAAGTTCCTAAGTTAGATCCTACAAAATAAAACAAACCAAGTTCGTTTCTAAAGATAGAAAGTCTAGAAATAGCAAGAGATCCTAAAATAGAAAGTAAACTAGTTTTTAAAAAGAGAAAATTTACTAAAAGAAAATAGAAAATTTCTAAAACAAGTTGGGAAAGTTCTAAACCTAAATTAGAGGGTAAGTTAGTTTCTAAAAATAAAAGTTCTAAAATAAGAAAGTTTCAGAAAAAAAAAATTAAAAAGATGAGTTAGTTTCAAAGACTAGAAAAAGTTCTAAAAAAAAAAAGGAAATAACTAACCTAGTTTCTAAAAATTAATCAGGAAGGTTCTAAGCCTAAATTAGAAAACAAGTTAGTTTCTAAAAACAAAAGAGAACCTAAAAAAAAAAAAAAAAGTTTCTAAAGATAGAAATAAAACCTAATCCTAAAAATAAAAAGGAAGAAAAATTAGAAAGAGATTACCAATTTAGAAAGCCTATATCAAGGTCCTACAAAACAGGAAAATTAGGTTAGTTTCTAGAAATCAAATAGAAAAACCTAAATCTAGAAAAAAAAAAAAAAAAAAAAAAAACCATAATCTTAACCTAATTCTAAAACAGTTAATCTTAGAAAAACGTAACCGTCAATCCCCGACAACGGCGCCAAAAACTTGTTCACACCCCAAATATAGGGTTATGATGTAGTAATAATTTTGGTACGACCGAGGTCGAATCCACAGGGACTAAACCTTGTATGTAATCTGAAAATAACTTGAACTTAAACTAGGCGAAGATGTAATCTAAATCAGGGAGAATTAAGAGAATAATGGTGAATTAATTAACTAAAACTTGTAGAATTCAAAGGTGGAAAACTAGGGTGCCAAGAATCCATTTGTAGAGATCAGAGAGATCTATGCTTGATTCATAAACACAACTACATTTAGAGTCTCATCTTCATCCAGTTGGAGGATATAACCATAAAAATCAACTATGAACTTCCTTTGATCTAGTATCAATGGATAGGATGTATGTGAATTAGAATTGATTCCATTATAAGGCCATGCCCATGAGATAAAATAAACAACAGAATTTAACCAATCCACAACCAATCTGAAGAGTTATGAACTTTAGGAAGGAGTTCATCATCCAACCATGTCTAAGGGGCGATGGTGAACAACAGGGCTTCCTAACTTCATAATCATATTAATGAAAAGAACATGCTCAAAGCTATCGCAGATCCATTATAATTTAAGTCACAATAAACCATTAAAAACTAAAAGTGTTCCTTATAATCAAACCGAAATCAAAGTAATTTAACTTAAACATGAATTCAAACCATAGAAACCATCCATCCCATCATGCTACAAGCTTCACCTCTTAGCCCTAGCTAAGAGGTTTAGCCGATCATCACCATGATCAAACTAAAATCTTAGGAAAAACAATAAAAGGAAGAAGAAACCAAAGATGATAAGGCGGAGAAGAAGAACGCCGGCCGTCTCCACTCTCTCTCTCTCTCTCTCTCTCTCTCTCTCTCTCTCTCTCTCTCTCTCTCTCTCTCTCCCCTTTGCTCCCACGTCCCAAGGATGATTTTGAAGCTCTCTCTCATGTCTCCTTTTATAGTAACAGGGAGCAAGGTTAGTTTGGAGTCAGAAGAATCGACTTTGCTTACGCAGCCAAGAAACCATGAGTAAAGCCTTTTACATAGTCAAGAAACCATGCAAAAAAATACACCACTTTCCTTGCTTTCTTTTCAAAAACACAACGTCCCTTGGGGCATTTTTGGATGACCTACACGATGGACTGTTTGGATTTTGAATCCGACCGTGATCTGGATCATAGAACCGACCACAACCGTCGGTTTTCACGGACTTGCGTAAGCTTACGCATGAGGGCTGCGCTAAGCTCTCGGTGGGACCCACAGTAATGTTTTCGGTAGAATCCACCCTGTCCATTGAATTCCTGAAAAAAAATAGTCGGGAAGGAGTGGTTTTAGTCGAGTTTTGGTGTGGTCCACTGTATAAAATCAATTCGCCATCCATCGTGCGTTTTTTGACGATCCACGTGCGTACACGTGCATTACACCAAAAGGAAAGCATGGCTTGGGTCATTTCCACCCCCTGAGTCGACTGAACGGGTCAGATCATCCAATGAAATGATGGGTGGAGCCCACTATCAAAACCCAATCAGCTTAGGCGCGTCCGCTGGGTGTTTTGAGCGAGAAGGGTCGGGTTAGCGTGTGCTGACCCGACTCTTCGGTTTGGTGCGATGCGGAAGTGCACCGCTTATGCACTCGCATGCCCCCCTTTGGGGTCCTCTACGATGCTTGTGAGAAATCTGCTCCGTCCATCCATTTTGACATCTCATTTAATGGGTTGAAACCAAAATTGAAGCATATCCAGGTATCAGGTGGGCCCTAGATCAATGATTTATGAGCTGATCTACCCGTTGGGCCACTTCCACAAGGATCCAATGGATGAAATTTGACATGTATGGTTAACTTAGGGTCCTCAGCCCAGATATAAAGTTTCGAGCCGAACGGATGGTGGGAACTCTGTGATCTTGCATTCTGGACGACTTTCAGGCCTCGTTATCGTCGATCTCTTGATTTTTTCGGATCTATGGCGTGTAAATTCTTCGATCTCTGTCCCCTGGGATCCGTCCCTTGCCTTGGTGACTTTTAAGCATTAATTTCATGCTTTTAGTACCCATATTCAGTCCAGGTTCCTAATTTCACCTTGCAACATAAACATGATTAAAATAGGACGTTAAGCAGTATCGTGTTCATAAAATTAGGTAATAACTGGGGTTTAATATGCAATATTTGATCCTCAACAGAGAACTTATCTATACAAATGATTGATCAGTATCAGGGTCAAATCCCTCTAGCACTCTATGCCATCATCGTTCAAGATGATTAAATAAAGGAGGTGGTTTAATCCGGATCAACTAGCACCTTGAAGTTGATATGGTGGGCCATGAAAATCTCTACAAATGAACAACTATGGAAAGAAGATCTGAAAAGCCAGCAAGTCTAGAGCTCTTTCTTTCCAAAGCAAACACCGGTTTGTTAAGGAAAATGTTGCGTATCTGAAAAGCCCACACGAACAAGCCCGAAGGACTCAGAAGTCCGGTGAGGGGCTTTCATCGCCTCAAGAAAGCTATAAAAGTATAACTCCTCGAATTTCAGGGGTTGAGTCCACACTCGGTCCCCGACATTCCAAGCATTAACTTTTATCTTTTAAAAGTGCAGTTTAATATCAAAATTAAAATGACATCATCCCAATTATAAAGAACTAAACCAAATAGTATATTAAGTTCGAAAGTAAAGTAATGCCACATTAAACTCTCAAAATATTCATAACAGTCATCCAAACAAAAAGTAAAGTCTATTCAAGTGGGGACTCAATATATATGCTAAAAATCTACTAAATGATTGAAAACTCAAATAACTACTCCGAGGATAACAGTGACTGATCAAATCAATGGCATCTGGGTGGTGTTTTAAAAACACCATCCCAAGAGGGAGTGACTGATCAAATCAGTGTTACCATTCCTCTGAGTTGCTTACAATATCAACATAATCAAGTACAAGTAGTGAAAGCATAACATAGCAAACAATTTTCTAATATGGTTAATTAAATGCATATATATATCATAATATATGAATGTATGTCCCGAAAAAGTGTAAGGTCAACCATAAAAATTTTGTCCTTATAGAAAACTGAGCGTGGAACTTTTCTTCAATTTCTTGACATGTTTAGATAGAGTTTGGCAACATATTAGAGTACCTTGTGAAAGTCTCTACAATTAAGGAATCGCCAAACCATTGCGATTTATAATAATCATTATTGGTTAGTTCTCCGCATTGAATGGCAAATTGGTTTATGTGTTTTATGGTTGATTGACTAGTGTCATGTGCGAATAGTGTAAAATCATATTTGTAATTTCTTGACAATGGATGTTGTCAATCGATCCATTCAGGAGAGTGTTTGTGGTATAATGGAGTGGTAGTATGGCCAAGAATTTAGCCCACCACTTCTTAGACTAGTTGTGAAACTTGGTCACAGTCCAAATGGAGAGCTTCGGCCATCGGAGGTGGCTCATAACCTACCGGGTATTGTTCCTCATTGTGAGGGATATTCCTAGAGAAAGGCTACCCCCAGGTGTTCCTTGATTCCTAACATCAGGAATGAAATTCATGTTCTCCCATTCAAATCGTCTAAACTCAACATGTGGAAGAACATTTTACACTTCCAGTACTAAGGCAGGATGCGTGTTCCATTGTGAAAGGGGTACTAGCGGTATTGTCGTCATATTTTTTATAGAACTAGGCTCAATAGTTTGTTAAGGCACAACTGGTGTTCTTTCAGCAAAAAATAGCCATCATCCTATTCAAGCTCTCAGTCTGACTAGCCATCCACATGTTGAAAGTTTCAGCCTAAATTTGTGACTGCTCGGCATGAGCTCGTGACTGTTCTGCAATATGTCCAATCCCTATTTACATATCATATAGCCCAACTGTCATTATCATAAGAGAATCAGTACGAGATGAAGATGCCCTATCCTGATTTGGAGGATTGGGCACTAGATTCGATTGTGGATTTAATAGCACAGGCACTGGCTACACTTGCATTTTCTCCTCTGATGCAAGAGTTTCATTAGCCTCGGAAGCATTACGAGTAATCCTTTGGCTCATATTTTCACAAAACTATTACACCGCTATGTATTCCCAAAATTTAAAGTCCCATCGGCCGTGCTAAAAATTATTGGCTCTCGGTTTACCTTGGTCACATGTGATGTACGTAAGCGTGTCGAAACCAATTGTACAACTCGATTCAAACTGAACAACTTGACCCTAAGTGCCAAGATAGGCAGATACAACAAGTGCAATCGTATATGACCGATACTTAAGAAGATTAGTCACCTATTCAACCATTTGCAAGATAGTTATAAGATAATCAGGTGATTATTGAAGGGTGGGGTTCTTCCTTCGAAGATGGGTTGCACCTTACCTTCCGTACGAAATGACTTTTGTATGCGAACACAATCAGATAAAAGGGAAATACTTACAGTCGATCAAAGGGAGCAACTGCAAGATGCCTTTCTGGAAGAAGAACTACTTGTATTGAAATTGAGAATAGTCCAACGCAAAAAGCATAGACTTGGATTACAGCTAAAGATTACCGCTATTGGATTACAACTAAGGGGTATCTCTACTCTTAGGATAGAGCTAAGCCATGATAAGGAAATATAATTTAATTGTTTTGATTGGATTGGTGTGAGACATTACTTTGTTGGATTCTTCTGTTATTTATAGATCTCACTTGTAGTTATCTTTCAGGCGTTTCTCTCTTCATTAGATGGTCATGACAGTTAATTCATCGCCACGTTAGTCTTCTAGATCCTTCCCTCTTTTCTTGAGACGTGTCCTAATCATTCTTTCAGCTCGACCACTTTCCGCCTCTGGGCTTCTTGGTCGTGCCCTATGAATATTAGATAATGTCACTACAAGAAAAAACGCTTTTACCAATGAAAAAAATTTCGTCAGTAAAACTGTACGTTTTACCGACGAATTTTTTTTTCGTCAGTAAAACTGCACTTTTACCGACGAAATTTTTTCCGTCAGTAATAATACTTTTACCGATGAAAATTTTCGTCGGTAAAAGTATTTTGATTTTTAAGATAGAAAATTTTCACGCTATTTTGAAATTTTTGCGGTAAGAGTTTTATCGACGAATATTTTCATCGGTAAAAAGCAAAAAACCACTTTTACTGACGAAAATTTTTGTCGGTAAAAGTATTACATTTTTCACTTAGAAAATTTTGGCAAAAACGTAGAGGAGAACGTAGAGGAGACTTTTACCTACGAAAATATTCGTAGGTAAAAAATGTGGATGGCACTTTCACAAGTGTTATATTTTTCACTTAGAAAATTTTGGTAAAAACGTAGAGGAGACTTTTACCTACAAAAATATTCGTAGGTAAAAAACGTGGATGGGACTTTTACCGACGAAAAAATTCGTTGGTAAAAGTGTTATATTTTTCACTTAGAAAATATTGGCAAAAACGTAGAGGAGACTTTCACTGACGAAAATTTTCGTCGGTAAAAGTGTTATATTTTTCACTTAGAAAATATTGGCAAAAACATAGAGGAGACTTTTACCTACGAAAAGATTCGTAGGTAAAAAACGTGGATGGGACTGTTACCGACAAACAGTTTCGTCGGTAAAAGTGTTATATTTTTCACTTAGAAAATATTGGCAAAAATGTAGAGGAGACTTTTACCTACAAAAATATTCGTAGGTAAAAAACGTGGATGGGACTTTTACCGACGAAAAGTTTCGTCGGTAAAAGTGTTATATTTTTCACTTAGAAAATATTGGCAAAAACGTAGAGGAGACTTTTACCTACGAAAATATTCGTAGGTAAGAAACGTGGATGGGACATTTACCGACGAAAATATTCATTGGTAAAAGTGTTATATTTTTCACTTAAAAATTATTGGCAAAAACTTAGAGGAGACTTTTACCTACGAAAATATTTGTAGGTAAAAAACGTGGATGGGACTTTTACCGACGTAAAGTTTCGTCGGTAAAAGTCTTATGTTTTTCACTTAGAAAATATTGGCAAAAACGTAGAGGAGAGTTTTACCTACAAAAATATTCGTAGGTAAAAAACGTGGATGAGACTTTTACCGATGAAATATTTCGTAGGTAAAAGTCTCTTTTTTTTTTTCTAGCACAATATCGCTGATATACACCTGTTACAATATATTCTTCCTGATATGCACCTGTTATATAATATATTTCATCATATTCACATTCACATCCATCTAAACCCAAACTACGTAAATCCATCCAAACATAAAATACATTAATCCAAACATAAACTACATCCATCCAAACACAAACAATCTTATCCACATCACATTCATCCACGCATAAATACATATAAGTTTAACATCATAAATAAAATACAAAAAATTATTCATAACCTATTTCCTAGTGGGGCTCACAAAATTCAATGTGGTGAACACATCGCCGACTGTGCACATACACCTAGGTCCTTACTCATGCCTTCATGGTAGATTCAAAATAGTTTCAATACAAGGTCATGAGTTCAAGTACCCATAATGGCCGTAAGCGACTCTGGTGTATGAGTGTGTGATAAAAGAAAAGGAAAGAAAGAAAATTCTAATTTATCTTTTGGGTTGAGCCTAATGGTACTTGGTGATTTCTCATCAGGTAGAATTTATTATTAGTTGTTTTTAGAAAGGTAAGATTAGGCCACTTATAATTATATTAACATGATAAAATATTGTACGTATATTTGAGCAGACACCACAAAATAAACAATCCTATGGAAAAAAAATTAATGAAAAGAGAGAGAACATATGAGAGGTGATCCTTATCTCCTCTAATGGATTCAAGCTGCATGTGCCCTACCCAACTTCCTATAAGGAGAAGTTATATGGGTCTTGGAATAATGTTGGTGACAAATCCACCTTGTCTATTAATATTATCATATTGTGTTAGGACATGACTCTGAAAATGAGATAAATCTACATCTCAAATAATCTATGCTATAAGAGATATATAGTGGAGATGGAAATAGATGCATTGCGATGCTTGAGTTCGAGTATGCTTGCCAACAAAGCAAGATTTTCTGGTTTGTTGCCATGTGATTAGGCTACATTATTACATCAATCAGGTTCAGATTCGGGATTAGGTTTAGGTTTGGGTTTTCAGTTTAGTTTAGGTTTAGGTTTAGGTTAGGGAGTTGAGATTAGGATTAGGTATAGGTTCAGGTTTAGGGATTTGAGAATACATTTAGGTTTAAGATTTAGGTTTAGGCTATAGGTTATAGGTTTAGGTTTAGGTTAAGGTTAGGTTATAGGTTATAAGTTTAGGTTATAGGTTAAGGTTTAGGTTATAGGTTTTGGTTTAGGTTAAGGTTATAGGTTTAAGTTTAGGTTAAGGTTTAGGTTTAGGTTATAGGTTTAGGTTAAGGTTTAGGTTTAGGTTATAGGTTATATAGCTTTAGGGAATTGAGAATAGGTTAAGGTTTAGGTTTAGGAAATCGGGTTTGGGTTCGAGATCGGGTTTAGGTTTGGGTTTTCAAGTTAGGTTTGGGTTTTCAAGTTTAGGTTTAGGTTAGGGAGTTGAGATTAGGATTAGGTGTAGGTTTAGGTTTAGGGATTTGAGAATACATTTAGGTTTTAGGTTTTAGGTTTAGTTAAGGTTAAGGTTAGGTTATAGGTTATAAGTTTAGGTTATAGGTTATAGGTTATAGGTTAAGGTTTAGGTCATAGGTTTTGGTTTGGGTTAAGGTTATAGGTTTAGGTTTAGGTTAAGGTTTAGGTTTAGGCTATAGGTTTAGCTTTAGGGAATTGAGAATAGGTTAAGGAAATCGGGTTCGGGTTCGGGTTCGGGATCAGGTTTGGGTTTTCAAGTTTAGGTTTGGGTTTTCAAGTTTAGGTTTAGGTTTAGGTTAGGGAGTTGAGATTAGGATTAGGTGTAGGTTTAGGTTTAAGGATTTGAGAATACATTTAGGTTTATGGTTTAGGTTTAGGTTATATGTAACGCCCTAAAAATCGGGGGTCGAGTAGCAGCTCAACACCCGAGTTCCAAAACATCACTTATGCAACATAAATGCTTATGATTGAATGTTGTCTGTATTAGTGCATTAATCATGAGTGGAATTATACCAAAACAGTAATTCATACTCCAGATCAAGTTATAAAACGCAAGCGGAAGACTGAAAGATGTACATAAATGTATATAAAGCCAGAAACGGTCACAATCGGTCTCCAGAGTATGAACACCTTACTGAGTCATCATATACATGTATTAGTTTTAAAATTAAAATGCCAAAAAAAGTGGTACAACTATAATAGTAAACCCTGTAGCCCCGTCATCTGAATGGCCTAAGCGAAGCCTCCAAAGAACTGCATGCAGGAGAACTCGTCCTGATCATCGTAGTAGTCAGGCACAGCCTCCCGCGTCTCGTCAACACCTGCATCTAAGACAGGGTCTGGTTGGTGTGTACAACACCGTCCCGTAACGTGGGAGTGAGTAGCTAACTCAGTGGAACGATAAAGCATAGGTTAACATGTTATCAATTCAGTCAAGCAATAATGATAAAGCAGTATAATCAAACACTCCTAAATACTCTTATTAATGCAAGTATGGAATGCAGTCATGATGCATGCCCTCGCCTACACTCCCTCGTATGACACCATCTTACGTCCGCGGCATGCTTTCATCCCTCAGTGCTCTTCAACCCGGGGCACATGCAGTGATATGTTATGAGAGTGATTATCGAGTTGTTATTAGTCCTTTTCATACAGCAATGTTGGGAAACTAAGGTACCTCCCTTATATCATTCCCAAACAATGATCCATTCTAGGGTCGTCAGTTTTAGATAATCTCATACGATGGTGCGGTTCTAGGTCGCTGCAAATGGCTGCCAGGGGTGTTACACGCACTTGTTACACCACTCCCCCATCACCCTACATGGCTAATCATCAAATCAGTACAGGCCTAGTTGTACTCTCGTTGCTACGGAAGGGTTGTCGCCTCTACGTAGGCTCATAGTACGCTCGAGGTCACTACAAAGGATTGTCAGGGCTGTTACACGGAATCGTTGCACCACTCCCCCATCACCAAATCAGTGTAGGCCGATAGCTCGAATACAGTGCCCCATACCACCGTATTCGGCTCACGAGTCTGGGTTGCTCATTGGTCACTACGGGGAGGCACATCGCCACAGCGTAGGCCGACAGCGCGACCACGGTGTCCCATACCACCATGCCCGGCTCATGAGTCTTAGCGGATCAAGGTACCAAGGTTAAGCGGGATTCATTGGTGAGTTAGGTACCTTAGGTTCAAACAGAGGCATCCATACATGGTGAACATACATCGGCAGATCGAGTTACTTGACGAGCTTGACTAGCACGAGCGCACGTTGAGTTGAGCGACATGAAGTGCGCAAACACTCCGTGTGGCCTAACCACTGCCGACAACTTTAGTATGACTCGGGATCGTTAAACCCATCTTAAGTGGCAAATAAATCTCAGCCACGAACTCAAGCCTGTTACCGATTGTCTGGACTATATCATAGCCCCACTTTCACTTCATGCCAACAGGTAATCATAAGAGACAGTCAAAATAGTAATGAACGAATAATTCAATTCGTACAAGCATGTGAGCATGTTGAGAAATGTAACACAAACATGATTTGCACACACATTCATTACACGAATAAAACAGACATCATAATGTATCGTACATGGAGAAAATCATATACATAATTAAGGTAACCGAGATTCATATCTCAGCCCTCATACAAAATTACTATTAGTAATACTTAGTACATTCAGACATTTCTACAAACACTTAGACTACATACATCATCATACATGATGTATGTGGTTTACACATATATGAGGTCAACTCCTTTCACTAGGGGGTTGCCCCATAAACCACATGCATATACCCACGACGGATGATCATGGCGTGCACAAATCCGGGTTTCATATTCATTTAAGCATTTCCACAAACACTTGGGTTACACATTTTATCACATATAGTGTGTATTTGCCGTGACGTGATTTTAGGGCAAGTCCTTTCGCTAAGGAGTTGTCGCACATGTATTAAGCATATATTCATGACAAATAAACATGTTAAGCACAAATCTAAATTCCAAACGTATCAAATATTTCAACACATACATAGAATACACTATATTACACATAGATCATATATAACTGAAACATGAAACGAACGATGCATTTTGCATGTGAAATAGCACCCATAACAAGAATAAATCATTAACCGACATTGAAAGCCTTGAAAACCATAACCTATACGTCTAAAGTCCACACCTTACGCCGTAGAAGAGTAACGAAGTCGATAGAATCTCTAAGTCTTCGTCTACGGCGGCACAACAACCTATAGCATGAATTAAGTCAGCTATCTCGCTACTTGTAACAGTTGAAACCCTAGAACAAGTTAGGGTTAGGGTTTTCTTACCTAAGAACGAAGACAGAATCGCCAGAATAACGATTAGACGGTGGTGGCTAAGCACGTATGGTAGCAAGTTAGAGCAACAGGGCACGTATGGTAGCAAGTTAGAGCAACGGGATCTTTCTCTCACTTCTCTCACACTTTCTCTCTCTTTACTCTCTCTCTCACCTAGGATTTTCTCAAATTCGTATGGGATGAGAGAGTGAGGGTTTAAGGTCCTTATATAGGCCCATAACTCACGGAAATAGACTCAAGGCCATGGTATACTTAGGTTATGTCCAAATACGGACTGTTCGGTCTCAACGGAGCACTTCTGAAGCCCCCCCTTGAGCCAAAGGTCGGATTTAAGCTCACTGACCTTGGATCTAGGTCGTGTTAAGTTTTCGTTCCAGTCAGGTTCCCAGATCACACGTGGCGGACCAGTTTTAATTCAACGGTCACTGAAACTCGATCAGGGTTACAAGTACACGGACATGTATGGGAAATTTTCTCTGGTCTGAGGGTGTATTTGGGTCAGATTCCGACGGTCTGATTGCTTATATTTGGCCTGCAAGCGACAAGTCTCCGATTACTTAAATTAGATTTAATTTCTAAAGAAAACCATGTTTTCTCACACTCCTCGCTCCGGGCTCAAGCGAATAGCCCTGAGACACCATCTGGTTTTGACTTCCGAGATGGTTGTCAAGCCCAGCAAGGCGGTCCTAATTCTATAACCTCGCATTATTCGGACTTTCGATGTGCGGTCCAAATCTGATACGGAGTTTCGTGATGCTCCCAAGAGCAGCCGGGTAATGAGATTGATCCTAGATTTTTAGGTAATGTAGCGTCAACGATTCCACAAGTTTTGAGTCTTGCAAATCGTATTTAAAGTGATTAGTGCGGATTCCGTATGTAATCTAGTTTAACACTAGTTAATCCTCGTCTAATTTCTAAAGGATTTGGTCCTAAGTGATTTCTGTCTGAGGTGGTACTCGGGCCATTGTACGAGATTTTCCGAGTCGTTACATTATAGGTTATAGGTTTTAACTTTAGGGAATTGAGAATAGGTTAATGTTTAGGTTTAGGAAATCGGGTTCAGGTTCGGGATCGGGTTTAGGTTTAGGTTAAGGAGTTAAGATTAGGATTAAGTGTAGGTTTAGGTTTAGGGATTTGAGAATACATTTAGGTTTTAGGTTTAGGTTTAGGTTTTAGGTTATAGGTTAAGGTTTAGGTTTTAGGTTTAGGTTAAGGTTTAGGTTAGGTTATAGGTTATAAGTTTAGGTTATAGGTTATAGGTTATAGGTTAAGGTTTAGGTCATAGGTTTTGGTTTAGGTTAAGGTTATAGGTTTAGGTTTAGGTTAAGGTTTAGGTTTAGGTTATAGGTTTAAGTTAAGGTTTAGGTTTAGGTTATAAGTTATAGCTTTAGGGAATTGAGAATAGGTTAAGGTTTAGGTTTAGGAAATCGGGTTCGGGTTCGAGATCGGTTTAGGTTTGGATTTTCAAGTTTAGATTTGGGTTTTCAAGTTTAGGTTTAGGTTTAGGTTAGGGAGTTGAGATTAGGATTAGGTGTAGGTTTAGGTTTAGGGATTTGAGAATACATTTAGGTTTTAGGTTTAGGTTTAGGTTTTAGGTTATAGGTTAAGGTTTAGGTTTAGGTTTTAGGTTTAGGCTAAGGTTAAGGTTAGGTTATAGGTTATAAGTTTAGGTTATAGGTTATAGGTTAAGGTTTAGGTCATAGGTTTTGGTTTAGGTTAAGGTTATAGGTTTAGGTTTAGGTTAAGGTTATAGGTTTAGGTTAAGGTTTAGGTTTAGGTTATAAGTTATAGCTTTAGGGAATTGAGAATTGGTTAAGGTTTAGGTTTAGGAAATCGGGTTCGGGTTCGGGATCGGTTTAGGTTTGGGTCTTCAAGTTTAGGTTTAGGTTTAGGTTAAAGAGTTGAGATTAGGATTAGGTGTAGGTTTAGGTTTAGGGATTTGAGAATACGTTAAGGTTTATGTTTAGGAAATTGAGTTCGGGTTCGAGATCGGGTTTAAGTTTAAGTTATAGGTTTAGGTTTAGGTTTAGGTTATAAGTTTAGGTTATAGGTTATAGGTTATAAGTGTAGGTTTAGGTTTAGGTTTTAGGTTTAGGTTATAGGTTTAGGTTTAGGTTAAGGTTTAGGTTATAGGTTTTGGGATTTGAGAATAGGTTTAGGTTATAAGAATAGGTTTAGGTTATAAGTATAGGTTTAAGTTAAGGTTATAGGTTTAGGTTTAGGTTATAAGTGTAGGTAATAGGTTTAGGTTTAGGTTAGGTTATGGGTTAAGGTTTAGGGAATTGAGTTTAGGTTATAAGTTAAGGTTATAGGTTAAGGTTCAGGTTTAGGTTTAGGTTATAGGTTTTGGGATTTGAGAATAGGCTTAGGTTAAGGTTATAAGTTTAGGTTTAGGAAATCGGGTTCGGGTTCGGGTTCGGGATCGGGTTTAGGTTTGGATTTTCAAGTTTAGGTTAGGGAGTTGAGATTAGGATTAGGTGTAGGTTTAGGTTTAGGGATTTGAGAATATGTTAAGGTTTAGCTTTAGAAAATTGGGTTCAGGTTATAGGTTTAGGTTTAGGCTAGGTTATAGGTTAAGGTTTAGGGAATTGAGTTTAGGTTATAGGTTTAGCTTATAAGTTAAGGTTATAGAAAATAGGTTTGGGTTTTAGGTTAAGGTTTAGGTTTAAGAAATCAGGTTCGGGTTCGGGATCGTGTTTAGGTTTGGGCTTTCAAGTTTAGGTTTAGGTTTAGGTTAGGGAGTTGCGATTAGGTTTAGGTGTAGGTTTAGGTTTAGGTTAGGGAGTTGAGATTAGGATTAGGTGTAGGTTTAGGTTTAGGGATTTGAGAATACATTTAGGTTTTAGGTTTAGGTTATAGGTTTAAGGCCTGTTTGGTTAGGCAGATTGGATGGGACTGGATGGTATTAGAGTGGATTGCACGGATTTCAAGGTAATGATAGCTGCGTTAGTGGATTGGTACAAGATCCATGGGATTGCTATATCCCGGGATTGCAATATCCAGTCTGTTTGGCACTCCCGACCAATCCCGGGATTAAACCTTCCAATCCCTTTCAATCCACCAAACACGTCCCAGGCAATTTTGAAGGTATTAGGGTGGATTGGATGGGATTTAAGGGTAATGATGGTGATGTTAGTGGATTGTCTTAAGATCCATGGGAATGCTATATCGTGAGATCAGGATCCCGTGTCTGTTTGGCACACCTAGCCAATCCCTGGATCTATCGTCCAATCCCTTCCAATCGCTTCTAATCCCATCTAATCTGCCCGGCCAAACAGGCCCTTAGGTTATAGGTTTAGGTTTAGGTTATAAGTGTAGGTTATAGGTTTAGGTTAAGGTTTATAGGTTAAGGTAGGTTAAGGTTTAGGTTTAGGTTATAGGTTTTGGGATTTGAGAATAGGTTTAGGTTATAAGTATAGGTTTTGGTTAATGTTGTAGGTTATAAGTTTATGTTAATGTTGTAGGTTATAGGTTTAGGTTTAGGGATTTGAGAATACATTTACATTTTAGGTTTAGGTTTAGGTTTTACGTTTAGGTTAAGGTTACTGGTTTAGGTTTAGGTTTAGGTTTAGGTTATAAGTGTAAGTTATAGGTTTAGGTTTAGGTTAGGTTATAGGATAAGGTTTAGGGAATTGAGTTTAGGTTATAGGTTATAGGTTTAGGTTATAGGTTATAGGTTTATGTTTAGGTTTAGGTTAAGGTTTAGGTTTAGGTTATAGGTTTTGGGATTTGAGAATAGGTTTAGGTTATAAGTATAGGTTTAGGTTAATGTTGTAGGTTATAGGTTTAGGTTATACGTTTATTTTAATGTTGTAGGTTATAGGTTTAGGTTATAGCTTTAGGGAATTGAGAATAGGTTAAGGTTTAGGTTTAGGAAATTGGGTTCGGGTTCGGCATCGGGTTTTGGTTTGGGTTTTCAAGTTTAGGTTTAGGTTTAGGTTAGGGAGTTGAGATTAGGATTAAGTGTAGGTTTAGGTTTAGAGATTTGAGAATACAATTAGGTTTTAGGTTTAGGTTTAGGTTTTACGTTTAGGTTAAGGTTACGTGTTTAGGTTTAGGTTATAAGTGTAGGTTATAGGTTTAGGTTTAGGTTAGGTTATAGGTTATAGGTTTAAGTTTAGGTTTAGGTTATAAGTGTAGGTTATAGGTTTAGGTTAAGGTTTAGGTTATAGGTTAAGGTTTAGGGAATTAAGAATAGGTTAAGGTTTAGGTTTAGGAAATCAGGTTCGGGTTCTGGTTCGGGTTTAGGTTTGGGTTTTCAAGTTTAGGTTTAGGTTAATGAGTTGAGATTAGGATTAGGTGCAAGTTTAGGTTTAGGGATTTGAGAATATATTTAGGTTTGAGTTTTAAGTGTAGGTTTAGGTTTAGGGTTATACTAGGGTCTGCTCCAATAATTTTGAGCAAATACATAAACACGTCTTGTCCAAATGGCAAGGTCATTCCAATGTTGTCCATAGAAAATGGATAGCAGCTTCATCATGGTCATAACAGTAGTTCTCACTTTCCAGGGACACCCGCTCAACATTCGGATTGCTCCGACGCATATCTGAGTCTGCTCCACCAATTTCAAGCAAATACATAAACACGGCCTGTCCAAAAAGTCAGGCCACTCCAATGCTCTCCATTGAAAATGGACAGCATCATCATGGTCATAACAGCGGTTTCCACCTTCCAGGGACACCCGCTCAACATCCGGATAGCTTCGACGTACATCCAGGTCTGCTCCATCAATTTTGAGCTAATACATTTAAAAACAAGCTAGGCATCTATTTTTTTGTGGATGAGAACCAATCTTCCAGACTATTCATCAGGCAATCCCTACAATGGAATATTCCATCTATATAGCTATTGACCAACAAATGAGATCCAATCTTTCATACTACAAGAAACAATCCCCATTCTACACAAATGAGATCCAACCATCTACAAAAGAAACAATCCCCATTCTACAAGAATTCAACATCTATAAAATAAAAAATTACAACTTAGAATACAAATTTCAAAGAAGAAGAAGAAATCACTTGGAATGTATCATAATGCATGATTAATGGTTCCATATGGCTGGAACTTGTTTTAATATTTTCGTGTGCTAATGTCATCTCTTATCTAACTTGTTCATAAGCTCACACAGACATGAATGAAGGGAAAACACAACTATCAGCTTAGATCCATTCATAAGCTCACACAGACATGAATGAAGGGAAAACACGGACTGTAAATCATTTACAGTTAGCCACATTTACAGGCATCCAAATGACCCCTTGGTGCCTTGTGGAGTGTGCCAACTATCCTTTTCCCATAGCAGGCAACATTTGAATCGCATCTAAACATCTATGTTCTAAAACTCAACTCCACTGGGCCAAATTGACTCCAACTCAATCAGATTTCATGGAGAGAGAAGAGATTTTTTTTATTTAAAAAAAAAAAATGATTTGGTCATAGATTAAGTCAAGACTCGTTAAAGACCCAATTGACTCAACATGACAAAGTAAAAAAATCTTGACAGAACACAATAAAACTGGACCAAGCTCTACTCGACTCACCAAAAATCAACAATAATATAACTTCGAATATTAGATATCAGTATATCACAGAGTCTTGGTGTTCAAGACCAGACAATGCTCTTTCAACTTCTTTCAAGTCAAGTACGTTCACAAGTCTTAAACCTTGCTAATATTCAACAGCCTGGGCTGCTTGAGGTGTAGGATTACAATTCCCCTTGCAGACAAACATGTGTAAGATCCAGGTCATTCATCAGGCAGGCCCCGCCGTTCTTCTGTCGTGGCCCAAAAATCAAGCTATTCTGCATCAGTCATGCCAGATGCGTACGTTGAATGTGGAACATTGGTAATTTTTTTAGAAGTTCCACCCTTTCCATACACAAGTGTCCCACCTGATGAGCAACCTGTTTTTCGCCAGGCCACATGTATGGTGGGCCACGCCATTGAACGGCTCAGTTTCCATCTCGAGAATCATCTTTTTGGGATCAGCTATGATTGCTATTATCAGAGACCGAAAGTTCCGAGTTTTCTACAGTAAAAAACCAAAATTACTGAAAATATTTCTGGGATCAGCTATGATTGCTACTATCAGAGACCAAAATTTCCGAGATGGGTGGATCCCTATTTCTAAATCCCCAAATCCCTAATTGTTAAATCCCCAAATCCACAGATTGCTAAATCCCTAAATCAGTGTTAAGATTGAGAGAGAGAGAGAGAGAGAGAGAGAGATACCTCACCGAGCTTCAGAGACAGAGAGAGGGCGTGCGTGGGTAGGGCGTGCGACAACGGTAGGGTGGAGAAATTAGAGAGAGAGGAAGAGAGAGAGAGGAGGGATTTCTGTTTAGGTTGAGCGTCGGGCGGGCGTGCAGCAGGTAGAGAAAGAGAAGAAAGAGAAAGGGGGCTAGGGTGGGGTCGGGTATATAGGGAAAGGTTCTATACGGTCGAGCTCATGGGAACTTCCCACGAGGTCGAGCTGTGTGGGCCCCACTGTGATGTGTGTCGACCATCAACACCGTGCATTTGATGGGCCCCCTTTAAATTATGGGATATCCCAAAAATCAGCCGTATACAGAACTTAGGTGGGCCATACCATCTAAAATCATGTGAAGAAATGCCTAAAACATATAAAATCACTTAGTGGGGCCCACCTAAAATTTTGATGCATATGAAACTTGGTCTGACTCCTCATCCAAGTGGGACACACATAATGGATGGGCTAGATTTGTGAACCACATCTCGGTGGTCCCAACAAATGATTATGAATAGTTTAATGGAGGGTAACCCCTCTCAACTTTTGTATGTGGTGTGGCCTAAAAAAGTCACGGATTAACTTGATTTTTAAGCCCCAGGCCCACCATGGGATGGTGCATCTAACTGATTGGGTAGATGTTTGACACCCATCACGGTGGCGCCCACACAGATATATATATATATATATATATATATATATATATATATATATAGAGAGAGAGAGAGAGAGAGAGAGAGAGACGCGCTCACCTGCGAACCAGTTCGTACGTACTACGTACGAACTTTTTTGAGAACCCATCATACATGATGTGGATCCAAAATCTGAACCGTTCATGTGAAGCAGCACCTAGTAAAACCCCCTAGGACCAAGTTTTACTTTTATCTAAAACTTTTATACATACCGTCCATAGCAAAGAGAAATTAAAATCAAAGAAAGAACCTGTTTACATTATTCATGGTCCACCAAAGTTTCGGATCAAATTAAAAATTCGTACTATGGGGTTTCATGAGGTTCTGCTTCATGTGGACTGTTCAAATTTGCGAGATTCATGACGTATGATGGGTTCTCAAAAAAGTTTGCACGTACTACGTACGAACTGGTTCGCAGGTGAGCGTTTTCCTATATATATATATATATATATATATATATATATATATATATATATATATATATATATATATATCCACCATTGTTTATTTGACATCCGTAGGAAAGTGGGCCCCAACTTATAGATGTCCTTTCCTAAAAATAGGTTAAATCTTGTCCTGTAACAGTTCCGTGGATGGTCATACTCGGCCAAAGCATCAAAGCTTTTCATGAAATAACTCCCCTTGTAAATATCGGTGCAGATTAGCTACTGAAAGGTTGAGCAGCGAGACTCGGTACAGAAAGGTTGAGTAGCGACGGCACCAAGTTCTGTGGGCCCCACCATAATGTATGTTTTGTTTCCACACCTTCCATCCATTTGAAGAGATCATTTTAGGGCAGCAAAGACTGAGTTAAATCCAAAGCTCAAGCGCACCCCAGCTCAGAAAACAGTGGGGACAATGACGCCCTCCTTTAAAAACTTCTAGAGGCAAAAGTTTTAGGTCAAGCTGATGTTTGTGTTTCCCCTTATTTAATATCTTTTTAAACTTCTGAACAGGTTAGATTTCAAATAAACATTATGGTGGGCCTTAGGATAGTTTCAACGGTGTGAATCACTCTCCCCCACTGTTTTCTGTGGTGAGGTCCACTACAGATTTTTATCTGACTCATTCTTTGGCTCATGCTCTAAAATGATATCTCAGAATAGAGGGACCGTGTGGAAACAACACATACAATTATAGTGGGGCCCACAGAACTTGGTGACGTCTTTTCAGTAGCCGACTCGCGGCTCAACCGGTCAGTATCTAATCCGCGTACGTAAATATCTGTCTATCAGAGTTCAAAATGTTGAAATAGATATTATTTTTCCGTTACGACTATCCGACGTGTACAGTATTAGAGTGCATGTGTATCAACAATCACAACCGTTAGTGGATGTTATCCTGACCGTATGGGGCCCACCTTCATGAATTTTTTTAATATCCACGCTGTACATCATTTTTAAAATCTCATTTCAGGACATTAATCCAAAATTTAGTATATAAGAATCTCAGGTGGACCACACCACAGGAAACGGTAGTGATTAACCATTCGAAACTTATTGTGGGCCAACATTATGGTAGGCCCTAGGTTGTTTTAATGGTGGCTTTCAATCACTACTATTTCCGGTGGTGTGGTCTATCAGATATTTATATCTACTTAATTTTTGGGATACCACCTTAAAATGATCTTTAAAAACAGATGGACGGCATGGATATATAACACATTAATTAAGGTGGACCCCACGGTTTGGGTAACACCGGGTAATACCTAATCCGCCATCCAACCAAATCTTATTGTAAAATGCAATCCATTGGACCATTATCATTCCCGTGGTAGTAACCAAACATATATATAAAGGTTTGCTACGCGCGTGTGGCAGCTCTGCATATCCGAAGCATACACGTGTGCCAAAATGTACACGTGTGTATGATCAGATCTTTCCTACAGGTGGGCTAGACTGTACGTCTTTGAAAATCAAGTCATTGCAAGCTCAAGTGGGCCACAGTACACAAAACATATGGAAGGCTAGAAAATATTGTTTTAGCCGTGAGTTTACTCCGTACATTGTGGCCCACCTGAGAAGTGAAATTGCGTGATCTTTGTGGCCCATCTAAGTTCCCACACACGTGCTACATATTAGCACGTGTACATGCGTGGGATAGACAGGGCGCTTATATCTAACACATTTAAAAGCGGTTTTAAAACGTCACAACTCCTTCTTACTCGATCACCCAAAAGGACTGAGAAGCGAAAAGGGTGGCGTGTGTTGTAAGTAAGGAAGCGGATTGGCTGGTGTACTACACACCAGCTATATATAGCTGGTGTATCGGGGCCTGTAAGTGTTCAGAAAAGTCTTTACCGCCTTCGACCAATCGTAGGAATTGCTCGACCGGTCGTGGCTCGCTCGACTCAAAGTTCAGCGAGTTCACCTTTTGTGTCCAGACCTCCTTCGACTTGTAATGTCCTAGATTTTTGCCAACCTCGAGTTAGATGTCCTTAGGCAAGGGGTCGATCCTAATCCCTTATGAACCTCTCAAACCTCAAATCCTTTAGAAATTAAACGAGAATTACCTAAGTGCTAAAGTAGATTCTATGCGAAATCAGCACTAATCACTTTAAATACGATCTGTAAGACCCAAAACTTATAGAATCATTGACGCTAGGTTACCCTAAAATCTAGGATCAATCTCATTACCCAGTTGCTCTCGGGAGCACATTGAAACTCTATATCAGATCTACACCGCACGTCGAAAGTCCGAATAATACGAAATTATATAATTAGGACCGCCTTGCTGGGCTTGAGAACCATCTCGAAAATCAAATTCAGATCGTGTCCCGGGCTATTCGCTTGAGCCCGGAGTGAAGTATGTGAGAAAACGTGGTTTTCTTTAGAAATTAAATCTAATTTAAGTAATCTGAGACTTGTCGCTTGCGGGCCGAATATAAGTAATCAGACCGTCAGAATCTGACCCAAATACACCCTCGGACCAGGAGAAATTTCCCATACATGGCAATGTACTTATAACCCTGATCGAGTTTCGGTGACCGTTTAACTGAAACTGGTCCGCCACATGCGATCTGGAAACCTGATTGGAATGAAAACTTAACTCGACCTAGATCCATGGTCAGGGAGCTTAAGTGGCTCTGGAAGTGCTCCGTTGAGCTGAAACAGATGAGTTTTGGCTATAACCTAAGTATACCTTCGCCATGGGGCCATTTCCATCAGTTTTGGGCCTATATAAGGGCCTTAAGCCCTCATTCTCTCATCCCATAAGAATTTGGGAAATCCTAGGAGAGGGAAGAGAGGAAAGAGAGAGAAAGAGAGTTGGAGTTCATTCCTGGAATTCAATCTCATCCTTCCACGGGCTGAATCAGCTCTTCCGTACCGCTCTACCGGTGATACCGATCCCGTTCTTAGGTAAGAAATTCAACCCCTAATCTGTTCTAGGGTTTCCAATAGTTGAAATGATGAAATAGCTAACCTAGTTCATGCTATAGGTTGTCATCCTGCCGGTGACAAAGACTACGTGTTTAAAACAAATCTGTTACGCATTTACCGGCGTAAGGTGCGGACTATAGACGTATAGGTTATGGTTTTCAAGGCTTTCAATGTTGGTTAATGATTTATTCTTGACGTGGGTGCTATTTCACATGCATAAAGTGATGTCCGTTTCATTTTTCAGTTATACGTTAACTAGGTTGAATATACTGTATTCCTCGTATTTGTAGAAAAACCGTATACGTATGATTCGGATTTGTGCTTGCCATGATTAATTGTTGTCTATGTATGCTAGATGCATGTGTATCAACTTCTAGGTGAACAGATTAGCCTAATACATGTTATCCCGACATACGTTGTGTATGTTATAACGTGTAGCCTAAGTGTTTGTAGAAATGTTTGAATGAATATGGAACTATGATTTATGCTTGCCATGACTATTGGTCGTGAATGCATGATCGTGGTTCATGTGGCAACTCCTTTGTGAAAGGATTCGCTACGACATGTGTTATAACTAGCATATTACAGGTATGTTGGAAGGTATAGTCTAAGTGTTTGTGAAATTGTCTGAATGAGTAAGTAGTTAGTAAATTGCAATGTATAAGGGTGTTAAGATATGATTCTCAACTACTTTAACTATGTGTATGCTTTCCTTCATGTACCGTATATTAGAGTGCATGTTTATCTATGTAATGTATATGTATAAATCCATGTTTAAGTTGTATTCCATAAAATGCAAAAAAAAAATAATAATAATAAATAAAAAATAAAGTCGTGAAGGGTGATGGGGGAGTGGTGTAACGATTTCGTGCAACAGCCCTGGCAGCCCTAAAGCGGACAATATCGGACCTTTGATTGTATGATTTGAAATCTTGATCCATTACTGCTTTAACTATCTTCTACGATATTTTGTTGTAATTGAATGTGATTGGAGCTATTGTATAGTCCAGGCAATTGGTAAAAGATCCTAGATTGGTGGATGATGTTGTTTCACCACAGAGGATGTGTTCGACGAATCCGAGCCGTACTTCGGTTGTCAACATGGTTAGGTCACACGGAGTGCTTACGCACTTCATGTCGATTCACTTGATGTGCGCTCGTGGTAGTCGAGCTCGTCAAGTAACCCGATTGACCCGATATATGTTCATTATGTTTGGACGCTACTGCTTGAACCTAAGGTACCAAACTCACCAGTGAAAACCCCACCCCGTTAACCTTAGTACCACGATCCGCTAAGATTCATGAGCCGGACATGGTGGTATGGGACATTATGGCCGAGCTGTCGACCTACGCTGGGGCGACGAGCCTCCCCATAGTGACCAGTGAGCAACCTAGACTCGTGAGCCGAATACGCTGGTATGAGACACTGTATTTGAGCTGTCAGCCTACATTGTTTTGGTGACGAAGCCGTGATGGGTGATGGGGAATGGTGTAACGATTCCGTGCAACAACCCTGGCAGCCCTAGACGTGCCCTTTGTAGTGACCTCGAGCATACACTGAACCTACGTAGAGGCGACGAGCCTTTCCGTAGTAATCAGAGTATACACTAGGCCTGTACTGATTTGGCGACGAGTCCTCTGCAGTGACCTAGAACCGCAACATCGTATGAGATTTACTAGGACTAACGACCCTAGAATAGATCATTGTTTGGGTATTGATATAAGGGAGGTACCTTAGTTTCTCAATTCTGCTGTATGAAAAGGACTAATAAGAACTTGGTAATCATATGCATGCACCGCATTACGCGTGCGTTCAGGCGTAGCAGGTCAAGCACTGAGACAGTGTTGTTCATGCGCGAACGTGAGATGAAGTCGCTGAGGGAGCGTAAGTGAGGACATGCATCATACATTCATACCATTCTTGCATTAACATGAGTACTTTAGGATGTGTGATTTACTGCTTTATCATTACTGCTTGATTGAATTGATAACATGCTAACCTTTGCTTTATTGTTCCATTGAGTTGATCACTCACTCCCACGTTACGGGACGGTGTTGTACACACTAACCAGACTCTGTCTTAGTTGCAGGTGATGGCGATGCTTATGAGGTAGGGCCAGACTTTTGCGACGAGGAGCTCTCCTATATGCAACTCTCTAGCGGGTCTATGTAGACCTGGAATTGCACTGGCGGGGCTACAAGGTTTTGGATAGAGAACATTACACTTTCTTATTTTGTATATTGTGGAACTACACTTGTAATTCTTTAACCTGGTAACATGTTCACACTCTGGAGACTTACACTAGTTTACATATTATATATATATATATATATATCTCACAGTCTTCCGCTTACGTAATTTAACTATCTCTGGAGTATGATATGCTTTTTTGGTCTAATCTCATTCATGTTTCAATGGACTTATCATAATCATCATTATTTATGTTGCATAAGTGATGTGTTGAAACTCGGGAGCTGAGCTTTGCTCGACTCCCGATTTTTAGGCCGTTACACGACTAGTCGTAAGGATTGTTCGACCAGTCGTAGCTCGACTAGTCGTAGCTCCCCTTCGACTAGTTGTAGTTTACGCAGATTCATTCGGCGATTTTGCAGATTGTGGAAATCTGTGTACTTTTGCAACTGGGATGCGGAAGGGAAGTTGCCTAAACTATAAATAAGTGTTCCTAGGGCTTTTCTAAGGTATGAGAAATAATTCTAAAGCTTTCTAAAGGGGTTGTAGGGTTTACAAAGGGTGTAGCGAGGGTGAGATTCAACGTTGTTCGAATCGGGTAAGTCCTCTCTCTTGTATTTTCTGTTTCATAGTGAATTTTTGTCGCTTTGTGCCGTGGTTTTTTTCCGCAAGGGTTTTCCACATTAAATCTGCTTATTCTTCTGTAATTGCTTGTTACTATTGTATTGCTATCCTCGATCTGGATATGTGTGATTCCACAGCACAAATCCCCAACAAGTGGTATCATAGAAACGTTGGGGCACAGATCTGAATCTGCATGATTAGTAATAATGGGAAACGGCAAGTTTGATATTCAGAAGTACTCAGGCAAAAATAATTTTGAGTTATGGAAGATTAAGATGATTAGTCTGTTAACCAAGTAAGGCGAGATTAAAGCTCTTGAGGAGCGAAAATCTACCATGAAAGATGATGAATGGGAAAACCTTGATAGTAATACTTTAGCCTCTATCCGTTTATGTCTCACGGATGAGGTTCTCTATAATGTGTTGAGGGAAAAAACTACGGCTAGTTTGTGGGCGAAGTTAAAGAACATCTATGCAAAGAAGTCCTCTAAAAATCGCCTACACTTGAAGCTACAGTGTTATACCTTCAAGATGGCAGAGGGTGGAGATCTAAAAGCCCATATCAACAACTTTAATAAACTGATGTGCAAATTGTTGGATATGGAAGAAGTGGTCAAAGATGAGGAATAGGCATGTATATTGTTGAATTCTCTTCCTGCATCATCTGAGTCTTTCAGAGACACGATGTGCATCGCAAATAAAACCCTAAGTATTGACACCGTTATCTCAGCCCTTTAAGGGAAGGCTATGAGGAAGCTAAACGGCGACATGGGGGCATCTTCCGATGCACTGATTATGAGGGGTAGAGAGTCTGAGCGAGGTACAGGGTCTTCAAGACCTAGATCCAAATCCAAGGGCAAGGGTAAAGGAAAATTAAAGTGTTGAAATTATAGGTTGTCTGGACACATGAAGAAGGATTGTAGGAATCCTAAAACGAAGAAAAAAAATTCAGCAGTTTCTTCCAAGGAGGCCAATGTGGTCACATCTGATAAAGAATCAAGTGGTGGTGATGTTCTATCTGTTTTCATGATTGGTCACTTGCACGACAATCATAAAGACGAATGGATACTTGACACAGGAGCATCTTATCACATGACTCCTCATCGGAGTTGGTTTACCCATTATAAGGAATGTGATGGTGGACAGGTGTTTATGGCAATGACAATGCCTGTAATGTTGTGGCTATTGGCACGGTTAGCATCAAGATGTTTGATGGGATAAAGTGTACCTTGACTGACGTCAGGCACGTTCCTGATATGAAGAAAAGTCTGATTTCTCTCGGTGCACTCGAGACTATAAGGTGCAAGTTCACCGGTATTGATGGTGTCCTTAAAGTTTCAAAAGGGGCACTCGTGGTTATGAGAGCGCAGAGGCACGGAAACCTTACAGGTTGATTGGGAGCACTTCGGCAGGTGTAGCGGCAGCAGCTATTGCATACTCCACGTCTCTACGTATGTGGCATGCTTGTCTGGGCACATGAGCGAGCGAGGCATGAAGGTACTTTTTGATCGATGTTTGATTCCAATTTTTAAAAGTTCTGATTTAAATATATGTGAGCATTGTATATATGGTAAACAATCTAGACTATCTTTTAAATCTGGAAAACATGTTTGTAAGGGAGTGCTTGATTATGTGCACTCTGACGTATGGGGGTCATCGCCAGAAGTTTCCATTGGGGGGGTTGTCATGGTTTGTTTCATTCATTAACGACTACTCCAGGAAAGTTTGGGCTTACTTCATGAAATGTAAATCCGGAGTTTTCACCATATTCAAGCAATGGAAGGCAATGGTGGAAAAACAGTCAGGGTGAAAAATAAAGGTTTTAAGGACTGACAATGGTAGAGAATTTACTTCCACTGAGTTAATGATTATTGCAAGGATAAGGGGATCATCAGGCACAACACAGTGCGCCACACGCCCGAGCAAAACGGTGTGGCTGAGCGAATGAATCGGACTCTCCTGGAGAGGGCCAGATGCATATTAAGTAATGCTACGTTGGGCAAGGACCTATGGACAGAGGCCGTTAACACAGCTTGTTATTTGGTGAACCGATCTCCTTCAAAGGCAATTAAATGTAAAATTCCAGAGAAAGTAGGAGTGGTCAGAAAATTGACTACTCATGTCTACGCATATTTGGTTGTGAAGCTTACTCTCATGTACCGTCAGTTGAGAGAGATAAGCTAAACCATAGAGCCAAAAAGTATATCTTTGTTAGCTATGGCGGTGATGTGAAAGGTTACAGGTTATTCAACAAGCTCACATGCAAGGTCATCACTAGCCGTGACGTCAGATTCAATGAAAGCTCTCTATTTCGCAAGAATGATAAAAAGGAACAAGAGGAACCAGAAATGGTGATCGTAGACGTCCAAATTGACACAGATGATACTCAGGCAGAGACAGATGCGAAGACAGAGGCAAAGGATCAGGTGGAGCAGCCACCTGTGAGAAGGAACCCACCGCGTGATTGCAGGTTATCGGCAAGATACAGGGACGACTCTAATATTGCATATGCCCTCATTAAAGGTGAGGGGGACCCGTCTATTATTCAGGAGGCTCTTGATGAGCCTGATACAGAAAAGTGGAAGGCGGCTATGGACGATGAGATGGACTCGTTGCACAAAAATCATACATGGGAGCTGGTGGAGCTTCCTGTGGGCCGAAAAGCGATCGGATGCAAGTGGATATTAAAAAAGAAACAGGATAGATACAAAGCAAGGTTGGTAGCCAAGAGTTATGCTCAGAGAGAAGGGATCGACTTCACAGAGATATTCGCGCCGATGGTAAAGCAGGTATCTATCAGATTCGTGTTAGCGTCGGTTGCCCAATACGATCTCGAGCTGGAACAGATGGATGTGAAGACTGCATTCCTGCACGGGGAATTGGAAGAGCAGATCTACATGAAGCAACCAAAGGGCTACGAAGTTAAAGGGGCAGAGAAAAAGGTTTATAGGTTAATGAGGTCGTTGTACGACCTAAAACAGTCGCCTAGGCAGTAGTATAAAAAATTTGATTCTTTCATGGTGAGTCAGAAATTTACTCGAAGTAAATACGATCACTGTGTCTATTACAAGACACAGAGTGATGAAAATTCATCATCCTAGTACTGTATGTTGATGATATGTTGATCGTCTGTCATGATATATTGATCGCCTGTCATGATATGTCTGAAATCAACATACTGAAGACTCAGTTATCAGGGACATTCGAGATGAAAGATCTGGGGGCTGCAAAGAGGGTTCTCGGCATAGACATTCATAGAGACAGGAAGAGGAGCAGGCTTTGGTTATCACAGGAAGAATACCTTGAAAAAGTATTGATCAAGTATGGGATGGATCAGGCAAAGCCAGTGAGCGTTCCCCACGCGGCTCACTTCAAGCTTTCCTCAAAACAATGTCCTAATTCAAATGAGGAAAAGCAGGTTATGTCTCATGTGTCTTATTCAAATGCGGTTGACAGTTTAATGTATGTCATGGTCTGTACAAGACCAGATATTTCACAGGCAGTCGATGTTGTGAACAGATATATGTCAAACCCCGGTAAGCAACATTGGGAAGTGGTGAAATGGCTACTTCGATACATTCGAGGAACAAAAGACTACATCTTAACTTTTGAAAAGACAGGGACAAAGTTGGTAGGGTATGTGGATTCTGACTACGCAGGCAGTATAGATTCCAGGAAGTCCACTTCAAGATACTCGTTTGTACTAGCGGGTGGAGCAATTAGTTGGATGTCGAAGCTTCAGTCCGTGATGGCTCTCTCCACGACCAAAGCAGAATATATGGCAATGACAGAAGCGTTTAAAGAAGGTGTTTGGCTTAGAGGCATGATAAATCAGTTGGGACTTCAGCGGGAGGCCGTACCGGTTAACTGTGATAGCGAGAGCGCTATCAATTTGGCTAAAAATTCTGTTTATCACTCACGTACTAAACACATTGATGTTCGTCACCACTTTATCCAACGGGTGCTTGAGGAAGAGGCGTCACACTGGAAAAAATTCACACCAGCGTGAATCCAGCAGACTTGATCACCAAGGTCGTTCCTACTGAGAAGTTCAAGTTCTGTGCAACTTCTATGGGCTTGGTGATGGCGTAAAAGAAGGATGGAGTGTGCACGAGAAGCGTTGATTGAAGCTATGATGCGATGAAGAGACAAGAGAAGAGATCAGGAGCTACACGGCTGAAGGTTGAAGACTTGGTGGAGATTGTTGTCAGAAAAGTCTTCACCGCCTTCGACCGGTCGTAGGGATTGCTCGACCGGTCGTAGGGGTCCACACGACCGGATATGGCTCGCTCGACTCAAAGTCCAGCGAGCTCACCTTTTGTGTCCGGACCCCCTTCGACTAGTCGTAGGAATTGTTCGACCAGTCGTAGCTCCTCTTCGACTAGTCGTAGTTTATGCAGATTCGTTCCGTGATTTTGCAGATTGCGGAAATCTGTGTCCTTTTGCAACTGGGATGCGGAAGGGAAGTAGCCTAAACTATAAATAGGTGCTCCTAGGGCTTTTCTAGGGTATGGGAAATAATTCTAAAGCTTTCTAAAGGGGTTCTAAGGTTTACAAAGGGTGTAGCGAGGGTGAGATTCGAGGTTGTTCGAATCGGGTAAGTCCTCTCTCTTGTAATTTCTGTTTCATAGTGGATTTCTGTCACTTTGTGCCGTGGTTTTTTCCCGCAAGGGTTTTCACGTTAAATCTGCGTGTTCTTCTATGATTGCTTGTTACTATTGTATAGCTATCTTAGATCTGGATTTGTGTGATTCCGCAGCACAAATCTCCAACAGCAAGTTCTGTGGGTCCCATCACTGTCCATCCATTTTACGAGCTTGTATTAAGGTTTAAAACGAAAATTAAGACATATCTAAGGATCAGTTGGACAACACTGTAAAATGCAGTAAGGGATTGAACGTCTACCATTGAAACCCTTTTGGGGTAACAGAAGTTTTGGATCAATATGAATTTTTTTCCCCTTCATCCAGGTCTCTGTGACCTTATGAACAATTGGATGGAATATAAACGTTATGGTGCGCCCTAAGAATTTTTTAACGGTGAAAATCATTATCTCCGTTGCTATTTGTGGTATGGTCCATTTGATCTTCGGATATTATTCATTTTTTTATAATGCTCTAAAATGATCTCGAAAACTTTATGAACAGTGTGGATATAATAAATACATCATTATGGGGCCCATGTAACTTTGATCTCCAAGAACAAAAAGGAAGCATATCCAAAGCTCAAGTGGACCACACCACAATGGATTGGCTAACAGCCCCATGGCTGGTGGTCGATACTCTGTGGGTCCCACCATGATGTATGTGTTTCATCCATGCCGTCCATCCAATTTTACATATCATATTAGGGCTTGATACGAAAAATGAGAGGGATATAAATCTCTAGTGGACCACACCACATGAAAACAATAGTGATTGGATATCCACCATTAAAACCCTCCTGAGGCCCCACTGTACTTTTTATTGGACTAGCGATCTGTTGATTAGGTCATACAGACCCAGATGAAGGGTAAAAACAAATATCAGCTTGATCCAAAACTTTCATGGCCCCTAAAAAAAATTTAATGGTCGAAATTTATTCAACACTGTTTCTTGTAATGTGGTCCACTTGATTCTGGGATATAACTCATTTTTGGTCTAATACCATAAAATGATATAGAAAACTAGATGGATGGCATGGATGAAACACAAACATCATGGTGGGGTCCACAGAGCACCGACCGACCAATCTGTTTCCGTACGAAAACAAGAGACTATTTGTCTCTCTCTCTCTCAGGCCTCACTGTTTCTCTCGCCCTCTCTCTATCTCTCTGTCGCTCTCGATCCTCTCTCTCTCTCTCTCACATCCTCTCTCTCTCTGTCTCTCTCAGTCCTCTCTCTCGCATCCTCTCTCTCTCTGTCTCTCTCGGTCCTCTCTCTCTCGCACGCATCCTATCTCTCTGTCTCTCTGTCTCTCTCGGTCCTCTCTCTCGCACATCCTCTCTCTCTCTCTCTCTCTCTCTCTCTCTCTCTCTCTCTCTCTCTAAGTCCTCTCTTTCTCTCACGCATCCTCTTCCTTCTCTTTGTCTCTCTCGCATCCTCTCCCTTCTCTCTCTCTCTATCTTTCTCTCTCCCTCGTCAAAGCTCGGGAACCCTATTTTCGGCATGGACTTGTGATCGGGGCTCCAACTCAAACAGGAACTCGTTCTCTTCCTCAAAGCTCGAAAGGTAAAGACCCTAACCTATTTTGAAGGTGGTCCCTAATCCCATTTTGAATTTGGGAATTTTGCTACCCTAATCCCAAATCAAATTTGGTGGTTTTAAAATTGGGGATTTGGGTACCCAAATCCCACTTTGAATTTGGGGATTATGGTACCCTAATCACATTTCAATTTTAGGGGTTTTGAAATTGGGGATTATGGTACCCTAATCACACGAGAGTCACACTGATGGATGGAATGGTTAAGATTGCTTAACAGAGAGAGTGTGAATTATTTGGATATGTTTTCAGATTGGTTAAAAGTTCATTTCCTTTTTATGGTTTTTGTTATGGGAAGATCCGAGCCCCTTATAGTTCCGAAGATCAGCATCTTCTTAGTCCAGTCAGACGCAAGAATATTCGAAATGACGAACACTACCAAAGAGAGCGACGTCCGAGCCGAACCCTAGTTCGGGTATGGTAAGCTTCAACCGATGAGCGACGACCTAAAGCAAGGCCCCATCCTCATCCTCATCTTCATTTGAAGAAGGATGTCTGAGCCGAGGGCTCGTCCTCATCCTCATCTTTCTCTAAATGTCCCGAACGGAGATCAGAGCGAAATGTGAGTGCATCATGCGCCGAACTTGGAAACTACCATAAGCGGACATGACCGGTTACTTCGCCCACAGATGCGCATGACACAATACAAGATCCATGGATTACGTACAATATCTCCACGATCCGTAAATCCCCTTGATTGAGCAAATCATGCCAAGATTAACGGATCCAGACCATCCGACAATTAGGTATAAATACGATGAGACCCCACTCTACAGGTATGTAACATCTTGCACTCTCCCTCTACCTTTCAACTTAGACCCGGATTCCCTTGACCTGACTTAGGCATCGGAGGGTCCCCCGGCTTAGCCAGAGTCTCCTTTGTTAATCCTTTGTGCAGGACTAGGGTCCCCCAGAAGCACGCCACACGGAGTGGAGGGTGATCCAGATTTTGTCATCAACAGTTTTCATACTCTGTCATGGATAATGGTGTGAGTTATTTGGATATGTTTTCAGATTGTGGCATGAGATCTCTAGTTTTATCTACCAATCTCTTCATACACTAGTATGTTTTATGGTGGTTGAATCAAATGATGATGACTTACATCCACTTGCAGGTTATGATATCGGTCATATCCATTATTATGGGTTCATACACTGTTGTCCATCTGATTATGAGTTTTTTGCTTTGAATGCTGGCTATTGCTTATTTTCTGAGTTGATCAACCTTTGGGCTGCTGAATGGATGGCTACAGCAATGGCATAATCTAATTGCTTCTTCATTATGGTCCATCCATGTGGTAACCCACCAAATCCTTGGGTTAAGTTTCGTCCACGTCAAATGGGCCGAAACCATAGGGAAAAAGCCTGACCATAAGCTGGGATGGACCCCATTTAGATTGCCAAAGATTAGAAAGTTGGGTCAGGTAGGCTTACATGTTGGGCCTTTGCGAGATGTGATGCCAATCCAGTCCATCTAACCATTCGGCATTAACTACGTCTAGCTATTCAGAATTAAAACTAAGGCCTGGATTCAAGCCATCCACTCCAAGGTTCAGCTTGGAAGAAAATGGTAGAGAACTAGCCTTTTAGTCAACCCAACCTGGATGATGAGTATCCAGATGAACCTGATAGACGAATTAGGTAAAATCACCTAGAAAATAGGTATTAGATGAGGTTTTGGCCCAACTAATATTTTCAACTAGAGCTCTATAGGAGTTGGGCTGAATTGAGTTTGACTTAATCTTGTTTACATGACACCCCATGTTCAAACTTTATATGAGCTGAACTTTGAGCTTATCACTACTGTTTGAGCTTGGTTTGATTTGGTCCAAATATCTAAGACCAGTCGAATCAAGCCAAGTTCGAATAAGGGTTGGCTCATTTTTTTTGTTAAATAAATAATATACATTATATGAACTTTTTAGGGCATGATTTAAAATTGAATCATATACAAAGGTTAAGTGGACCAGACCATATAAACAGTGTGCATTCATGTATATGTATTATGTATTATCCACGTCGTCATGCATATGTATTATCCATGCCATCCATCCATTTTTATTTATCATTTTAGGACACGATCCCAAAATTGAATCATATCTAAAGTTCAATTGAATCACACCACACCAAAGTGCATATAATTTACAAGCTGAATCAAATCGAATCAGAATCAAAAGTTTGAATCTAAAGTTGAAAACCAACTAATTGAATGTAGAAAAAACCTGTTTGTTAACTAACATCTGGAATGTTTGGAATATGTTAACTTTACACATTTTCTTGTTTGACACTTTCATTTTATAGTTGTGACTTGTAATTGTGATTTGTAAGTTAGATAATTAGTTACCCGTTTGAGGATTTCTATGGGGCCATACATAGATATGGTGTGTTTTTAGTGGCATAGAAATCGCTCAAATTGTCCAATTTTGGACAGTTCAAGGTTAGATGGATAGTATGCTTTCATATAATCTATTTAAATGTTCATGCCTGATCCGCAGTCCATCTCCCCATTTCTCTCTTGATATGTTTCTTCTGTTCCGTATCCAATGTCAAATATCTTTACATTGCTTTAGATATTTGGCATCAGAATGTTACGTAAGATCAACTTATCTGGAGAGGCATGAGGAGATGTTGCCGAATTTTCGGCGTGGATGTTTAAATGAGAATATGAAAGTATTACAATTTATCTAACCTTGGATGGGTAACTAATTTAGGATTTAATTGTATTAGCTTAAAATTGATGGAGCAGACCCGGATGTGCGTCGGAGCTATTCAGATGTTGAGCGGGGGTCCCTGGAAGGTGGGAACAACTGTTATGACCATGATGAAGTTGTTTATTTCCTATGGACAGCATTGGAGTGGCCTACCATTTGGACAGGCCGTGTTTATGTATTTGTTCGAAATTGATGGACCAGATCCGGATGTGTGTCGGAGCTATCCGGATGTTGAGAGGGGGTCCCTGGAAGGTGAGAACCGCTATTATGACCATGATGAAGCTGTCCATTTCCTATTGACAGCATTGGAGTGGCCTAGCCATTTGGATAGGCCGTGTTTATGTATTTACTCGAAATTGATGGAGCAGACCCGGATATGCATCAGAACTACCCGGATGTTGAGCAGGGGTCCCTAGAAAGTGAAAACTGCTATTATGACCATGATGAAGCTGTCCATTTTCTATGAACAGCATTGGAGTGGCCTGGCCATTTGGACGGACCGTGTTTATGTTTTTATTTGAAATTGTTGGAGCAGACCCTAGTATAACCCTAAATCTAAACCATAAACCTAAACCTGAACCCGATTTCCTAAACCTAAACCTGAACCTATTCTCAATTCCCTAAACATTAACCTATAACCTAACCTAAACCTAAACTTATAACCTACACTTATAGCCTAAACCTGTAACCTTAACCTAAACGTAAAACCTAAACCTAAACCTAAAACCTAAATGTATTCTCAAATCCCTAAACCTAAACCTAAACCTATAACCTACAACATTAACATAAACTTATAACTTAAACGTATAACCTACAACATTAACTCAATTCCTTAAAGCTATAACCTATAACCTATAACCTAAACTCAATTCCCTAAACCTAAACCTAAATCTATAACCTAAACATATAACCAACAACATTAACATAAACTTATAACCTAAACCTATTCTCAAATCTCAAAACCTATAACCTAAACCTAAACCTTAAACTAAACTACACCCTAAACCTATAACCTAAACCTAAACTTTAACCTATAACCTAAACTCAATTCCCTAAACCTTAACCTATAACTTAACTTAAACCTAAACCTATAACCTAAACCTAAACCTTAACCTATAACCTAAACTTTAACCTATAACCTATAACCTATAACCTAAAGTCAATTCCCTAAACCTTAACCTATAACCTAAACCTAAACCCAAACCTTAACCTATAACCTATAACATATAACCTATAACCTAAACTCAATTCCCTAAACCTTAACCTATAACCTAAACCTAAACCTATAACCTACACTTAATTCCCTAAACCTTAACCTGAATTCCTAAACCTAAAATGAAAACCTAAATGTATTCTCAAATCCCTAACCTAAACCTATAACCTATAACCTAAACCTAAACCTTAACCTATAACCTAAACTTATAACCTTAACCTAAACCTAAACTTAAAACATAAATGTATTCTCAATTTCCTACTATAACCTACAACATTAACCTAAACCTATACTTATAACCTAAACCCTAAACCTAAACCTAAACTTATAACCAATAAATTAAACCACCTATAACCTACACTTATAACCTAAACCCATAACCTATACTTATAACCTATAACCTACAACATTAACCTAAACCTAAACCTATAACCTTAACCTATAACCTAAACTCAATTCCCTAAACCTAAACCTTAACCTATAACCTACACTTATAACCTACACTTAAACCCTAAGGGCCTGTTTGGCCGGGTGGATTGGAAGGGATTGAATGGTATTAGGGTGGATGGCATGGATTTCAAGGTAATGATGGTGTTGTCAGTGGATTGTCTTAAGATCCATGAGATTGTTATATCGAGTCTGTTTGGCACACCCGGCCAATCCCGGGATTAAACCTTCCATCCCTTCCAATCCCTCGAACCAACATGTCCCGGGCAAATTTGAACGGATTAGGGTGGATTGGATGGGATTTAAAGGTAATGATGGTGTTGTCAGTGGATTGTCTTAAGATCCATGGGATTGCTATATCCCTGGATCAGATCACCCAGTCTGTTTGGCACGCCTGGCCAATCCCGGGATTTAACTTCCAATCCCTTCCAATCCACCCGGCCAAACGGGCCCTAAACCTAAACCTATAACCTTAACTTAAACCTAAACCTAAAACATAAATGTATTCTCAATTCCCTATTATAACTTACAACATTAACCGAAACCTATACTTATAACCTAAACCCTAAACCTAAACCTCATTTTATAACCTATAACTTAAACCACCTATAACCTACAACATTAACCTAAACCTAAGCCTATAACCTAAACCCGAACTCGAACCCGAATTCCTCAACCTAAACCTAAACATATAACTTATAACCTAAGCCTATCCCTAAACTTAAAACCTAAACCTAAACCTAAACCTATAACTTATAACTTAAACCTATAACATAAACTTAACCTAAACCTAAACCTGAACCTAAACCTATAGCCTAAACCTATAACCTATAACCTAAACTTAATTCTCTAAACCTTAACCTATAACCTAACTTTAATCTAAACCTATAACCTACACTTATAACCTACACCTAAACAAACCTAAACCTATAACCTTAACCTAAAAATAAAACCTAAACCTAAACCTAAAACATAAATGTATTCTCAATTCCCTACTATAACCTACAACATTAACCTAAACCTATACTTATAACCTAAACCTAAACTTATAACCTAAAACTTAAACCACCTATAGCCTACACTTATAACCTACACTTATAACCTAAACCTATAACATATACTTATAACCTATAACCTACAACATTAACCTAAACCTAAACCTATAACCTAAACATAAACCTAAACCTAAACCTAAACCTATAACTTAAACCTAAACCTATAACTTATAACTTAAACCTATAACATAAACTTAAACCTAAACCTAAACCTATAACCTATAACATAAACTCAATTCCCTAAATCTTAACCTATAACCTAACCTAAACCTAAACCTAGCCTAATCTTAAACCTATTTCCTTAAATTGACTCTAGACTTTTCATTGTAGAGATGGATAAGAGTTGGATAAGAGCTAAGAATAGGTTTGGCCCACAGTATAAACAAGGGGTTCAAGAGTTCATGGAATTTGCGCGGAATCGGGCAGATTCAGGGAATGGGATTGGGTGTCCATGTCGAAAATGCAAGAACATGATTTATAAGACTTTAGACAAAGTAGAAGACGATTTGTTCATAGTTGGGATTGACCAGGGTTACACTTGGTGGATCCATCATGGTGAAGATATCCGCCATAGAGTTGAAGCCACTGAAGTCTTTGCTGACGCAATTGTGTCGGATAACGAGGATGAAGACGTTGACGAAATGCAAGATATCATAGGGGATGTGTTCAGGGGAACAATTGCGGATACTACTTTTGCAGCGACAAGCAGTAGTCAAGATATTCCTTCTATGGGTGATGTCGAATCAGAGAAGTTTAGTAGGTTGTTGAGGGATGCACAACGTCCACTTTATCCGGGGTGTGAGGACTTCTCCAAGTTGAATTTTCTTACAAGGTTACTTCATTTGAAGACAATAAATCATTGGACTAACAAATCATTCAACATGTTGCTTGACTTGTTGAAAAAAGCATTACCGAACGGTGAGACATTGCCTAAGTGTAACACCCTGAAAATTGAGGGTTGAGCATAAACTCAACTCCCGAGTTTCAACGCATCACTTATGCAACAAAATGAATGATGATTGAATGTTGTCTGTATTAGTGCATTGAACATGAGTGAGATTAAGCCAAAACAGCATATCATACTCCAGAGACAGTTAAATTGCAAGCGAAAGACTGTGATAGATATATAAAATATAAAACTATGGTAAGTCTCCAGAGTGTGATAAGGTTACCAGGTTAAAGAATTACAAGTACAATTCAAACGACACCAATGTGTAATGTCATCTAGTCAACATCCCTGTAACCCCGTCGATCAAGGCACGGCTCACATGAAGCCACCTGAAAACCGGCGTATACGAGAAAGCATCCTCGTCGTCACAAAAGTCCGGCTCCGCCTCAGGAGTAGCATCGCCATCTGCAATCAAACAAAGTCTGGTGGGTGTTCGGAACACCGTCCCGTAATGTGGGAGTGAGTGATCAACTCAGTGGAACAGTAAAGCATAGGTTAACATGTTATCAACTCAGTCAAGCAGTAATGATAAAGCAGTAAAATCAAACAATTCTAACTACTCTTATTAATGCAAGTATGAATGCAGTCATGATGTATGCCCTTGCCAAACCACCCTCATGCGACACCATCTTACGTTCGCGGCATGCTTTCATCCCTCAATGCTCCACATCTTCCAGGCACATGCAATGCATGATGAGCATGATTACCGAGTTGTTATTAGTCAATTTCAAACAGAAGGATTGGGAAACTAAGGTACCTCCCTTGTATCATTCCCAAACATGATCCATTCTAGGGTCGTCAGTCCTAGTTAATCTCAGACGATGGTGTGTTTTCTAGGTCGCTGCAAAGGCTGCCAGGGCTGTTACGCACAAAGGTTATACCACTCCCCCATCACCTTTTTAACGGTTCATCACTATACAGATACAAGCCTAGTTTCATACTCTATACACTGTGGCAAAACTCGTCGCCTCACCGCAATTCAGAGTATGCTCGAGGTCACTACAAAGTTCTGCCAGGGCTGTTGCTCGCAATCGTTGTACCACTCCCCCATCACCATATCAATGTAGGCCGACGGCACGAATATAGTGTCCCATACCACCATAATCGGCTCACGAGTCTGGTTGCTCACTGGTCAATACGGGGAGGCACGTGGCCCCAGCGTAGGCGGACAGCTCGACCACGGTGTCCCATACCACCATGCCCGGCTCATGAGTCTTAGCGGATCGAGGTACCATGGTTAAAAGGGATTTCACTGGTAAGTTTGGTACCCTAGGTTCAAGCAGTAGCGTCCAAACATGGTGAACATACATTAGACAGATCGGGTTACTTGACGAGCTCGGCTAGCTCGAGCGCACAACAAGTTGAATGACATGAAGTGCATAAGCACTTCGCGTGGCCAACCACTATCGCCAACCGAAGTACGACTCGAGTTCATCGAACACAGCCACGAATTCAATTCTAGTACCGATTGTCTGGACTATAATCATAGCCTCAAATACAATCAATTGCAGATAGATAAAGCAGTAGTGGATCAAGATTCAACTCATACAATCAAGGTCTAATATTATCCGTTTAGGGTTGCCAGGTTTGTTGCACGCACTCGTTGCTCCACTCCCCCATCACCCATGACGGATCATACAACGTAACATGAATTTAAACATATGCATCACATAGATAAAATCATACAATCAATTGAGCATGTTATGAAGCACAACACAAGCATGAGTTTGTACATACTCAATTCCTAATCACACAGCTATCCAAGGAAATCATACACATAGTTAAAGGAGTTGAGAATCATATCTCAACACCCTTAAACATTACAATTTACTAACTACTACTCATTCAGACATTTCAACAAACACTTTAAAATACATACATCAACATACATGACATATGTTGATCACATAGGCATTAAGCCAAATCCTTTCACTGGGAAGTTGCCCCAATCATAACACGCATACACCCACGACGGATAGTCATGGAAAACAGGATTCCAAGTTCCATATTCATTCAGTCATTTCCACAAACACTTGGGCCACACATTTTAATATAAGTAGTGTACATAGGCCGTGGCGTGATTTTGGGCAAATCCTTTCGTCAAAGGGGTATCGCCAATACAACAATCATAAATCCATGACAATTAGTCATGGCGAGCACGAATGAGAATTCTATACTCATTCGGTCATTTTCACAAACACTTAGAATACACTATTTTAACATACATAGTGTATATTAGCAAAAACATGTATTAGGGCGAGTCCTTTTGCCAAACAAGTATTTTATCCATATATAATATATTAATACAGCAAATAATCATGGCAAACACATTTCCAAAATTTATACGTATACGGTACTTTCTACAAATACCTAGAGTATGTAAAATTTCATATTCTTCATCTTTAATCGAAACAGAAAACAGACAGCACTTTGTACATGTGCAATTGCATGCAGATCATGAATCTATCATTATCTGACATTGAAAGCGTTGAAAACCATAACCTATACACCTAAAGTCCGCACCTTTTGTCGTAGAATCGTAACAAAGTCGATAAGTTCGCTAAGTCTTCTTCTACGGCAGTTTGGCAACCTATAGAGCGAAATAGGTTATCTATTTCATAACCTATAACTATCAAAACCCTAAATCAGTTTAGGGTTAGGGTTTCTTACCTAGAAACGGAGCTGGAATCGGCGGGAAAGCGATTAGAACAGAGTGGTGGAGCTCGTGGAGCGGTAGGGAAGCATGGTAGGGAGATTCTCCCACATCTCTTACACTTTCTCTCTCTTTTCTCTCTCTTTTCTAGGGATTTTCTCAAATTCGTATGACTGCAATGAGAGAGGGTTTAAGGTCCTTATATAGCCCCAAATCTCACCAAAACAGACTTCTGGACAAGGTTTACTTAGCTTATAACCAAAGCGAACCTTTTCCAGCTCAACGGAGGACTTCTGGCGGGCCTCCTTGAGCCAAAGGTCAGACTTAAGCTCACAGACACCGGATCTAGGTGGAGTTATGTTTTCATTTCAGTGAGATTTTCAGATCACGCGTGGCGGACCAGTTTCAGTTCAACGGTCAGCGGATCTCGATCGGAGATTCCGAGTACATGGATATGTGTATGAAATTTCTCCTGATCCGAGGGTATAATTTGGTCTGATTCTGACGATCTGGTTGTTTAAAACTGATCCGCAAGCGAGAGGTGCCAGATTATTATTTAAGATATTTTATTTTGAATTAATTTCACATTTCTCACACTCCCCGCTCTGAACTCAAGCGAATAGCGCTGGGACACTATCTGGATTTGATTTCCGAGATAGTTGTCAAGCCCAGTAAGGCGGTCCTAATTCCTTAACTTCGTGTTAATCGGACTTCCGACGTGCGGTCCAGATCTGATACGGAGTTTCGAGAGGCTCCCGAGAGCAGCCGGGTAATGAGATTGATCCTAGATTATAGGGTAGTGTAGCATCGATGATTCTACAAGTTTTGGATCTTGCAGATCGTATTTAAAGTGATTCGAGCGAATTCTACTAATTGTTTAGTTCCGCCCTAATTATGACAGAATACGGTCCTAGGGAAGTTCTACACCTCTTTCTGGCATTTCTAGTTGGCCTATTATTTTAATTATTTTTTTAGTAGTTCATCATCAAGTCTACTTCATCTCCACCAAATTTCATTAGGTTTAGTGTTGTAAAAAAAATCTAAAAATTTCAGAAGCGACAGCTGTCCAAACTAATGACTTTCGGATAGTTGTCATCACGACCTATATTTGACTATATTTATTATTTTATTATATTTTTTACTTATTTTTATATGAAACTAGACTTATTAAGCTTCAATCTGGTTTTTTAAACACCTAAATCGGATTTATAACGAAGGAGATATGACTTTTCAAAGTCGGACAAAAATCGCAGGAAAAGTGGGCGAAAACGGGCCACTGACCTGCTGCGGCCCTGCCAGGCCCGCCTTTTGGCGAGGCCTCGCCAACCGGGCGATGCCCTCGCCGGTCACTGACCTGTTTAGGGTGATTTTTTCATCTGATATGTAAAATGGATGTATTTTACAAACCGGGATGAGTTATTCGACGTGCAATATATGTTTTTGGGGTAGGAGAAGCTGATCTATCCATTTAGCCTACTTATTTTATGAGATTCCAAAAGGTTAATGGTTAAAAACCTATTTTATTTATTTATTTACTATTTATAGTAATTTTTAGGTTAAGTATTGATCAATATCACCTAAACTTTAAGATTTGTGTCTAATATGAAAGTACTTAGAAAATTTTGAAGGACGAGGTAGTGAAATGTGAGATTTGTGAAGAAAATGTGAGGTTTTCAAGAGAATGGTTTGAAGAAGGGACTTAAGACCCTTGAATTGAGTGTTTGAGAAGTTAAACAAGAGTTAGGATTGTCCCATCACCTAAAGACGTCTAATTCCAGGTTGGCAAAAATTCGGGATGTTACACTAAGTCTCATTATGAGGAAAAATCTTTGATGCGAGACTTGGGCCTTGGTTACATCCCCATACATGCATGTATAAATGATTGTTTATTATATTGGAAAGAGCATAAAAATATTGAAGAGTGTCCAGAATGTGGAGAGTCTAGGTGGAAGTATGACGAAGCCAAGCACAAGAAAATCCCGAAAATGATGTTAAGGTACTTCCTATTGAAACCCAAATTGCAAATATTATTTATGTCTAGTAAGACAGCTGAAGATATGAGGTAACATAAGGAGAAATGTGTTCATGATGAGTGTACTCTGAGGCACCCTACGAACTCTGAAGCCTGGCAAAAATTTTGACAAACAATATGACTGGTTTGCAGAGGATTCTCACAATGTTCGACTAGGTCTTGCAAGTGATGGTTTTAATCCATTTGGTAATATGAGTAGCTCGTACAGTATGTGGCCAGTGGTACTTATGCCCTACAATTTACCTCCTTCATTGTGTATGAAGGAGTCATTTTTTATGATGTCATTGCTTATTCCTAGACCCATGTCACCTAGGAATGACATTGATGTGTATTTGCGACCGTTAGTAGATGAGTTAAATGAGTTATAGAGTCAAGGTGTACAAATGTATGACACATTTACAAGACAGACATTTCGATTGCATGCAGCGGTCTTGTGGACAATAAATAACTTCCCGACGTATGAGAAATTGTCTGGTGAAGCACGAAGGGAAAGTTGGCTTGTCCTACATGTGATATTAAGACTTGTTCATTATCATTGAAGCGTGGTAAAAAAACGTGTTATATGAGTCATCGTCACTTCCTTCCAAGCGATGATAGTTGGCGCAAGAAGATGATGATCTTTGATGGCAAACAAGATCATAGGCCACCCCCGAAAGAACTATCTGGAGAAGATGTGATACAACAATTGAGTAACATTGGAGAAGTTAGATTTGGTAACACATTGCACTTGAAGAAGAGGAAACGTACAGTATTGGACTATAACTAGAGGAAGAATAACATTTTTTTAGTTGCCCTATTGGAGTGATCTGAAATTGTGACACAACTTGGATGTCATGCATATTTAGAAAAATATATGTGACAATGTCTTCGGAACATTGATGAACATAAAGAAGAAAACAAAAGACAGTTTCAAGGCTCGATTGGATCTACAAGCAATGAGTTTGAGGAAAGAGTTGCACTTGCAACCACATGAAAATTCGTATACTATACCAGTAGCCTGCTACACATTAACAAAACTAGAGAAAAAATGTTTATGTGAATGGTTGAGATTAGGGCTGAAAGTTGGGTGGGTTCAGCCCGACCGACCCGTGACCGACCCGACATTGGGTTGGGCTCGGGCAAGATATATCGGGTCCAATCTCAAGCTTGGGCTATACAAACACCAACCCAATAAAACTTGGGTTGGGCTCGGGTTGAGGTCTCGGGTCGCCCGACCCAACCCGAACCCGATTAATATAGAAGTTACTTATAAATTATAATTGAGTGTAGATCGTTTGTGTCGAAGGCACACTAGTGATGTCAGGTCTCATTTGTCCACATCATTTCCAATGACTGAAGCTAACAAGATATGTCAGATTTCTCTCTCCCAAATAGATTGCGTGTTATGCTACATGACTTTTAAAAGAGTAGTTGTCCTATATTTTAACTTGTTTTTTTAAAGAAAAAAATGAAGTTCTTTATGACGAATAATCACATATATAATTAATAAAATTATAGATACAAAAAATAAATCCTATATTGAAATATAATAAACTAATGTAATAACGAAAATATTAACATGTATACCCGACCAACCCGATCAACTCGACCGAGCCCACTTGGGTTGGGCTTCTCAACCCGAGGTTGGATTGGGTTGGGTTAGGGTTGAGGTATAGGAACCTTGGGTTGGGTTAGGGTTGAGCACCAACCCGACCCAACCCGCCGGACTTTCAGCCCTACTTGAGATCAGTGAAGTTTTCTGATGGGTATGCATTAAACATATCTCGACGCGTAAACGTTACGGACTGTAAGGTAACAGGAATAAATAGTCATGATTATCACGTCCTTTTGCAACGCCTACTACCGGTTACGATTCATGGATTCCTGAGTAAGGATATCAGTGTGGCGCTAATTGAGTTGGGGATATTCTTTAAGGATTTGTGTTCGAAATTGTTGAATGTAGATGTTATTAAACGACTGGAGAGTGACATTGTCGTAATCCTTTACAAACTTGAAAGAATATTTCCACTTCCGTTTTTCGATGTTATGGTACACCTAGCGATTCACTTACTGCACGAGGCAAAGCTTGCAAGCCTAGTACAATATCGTTGGATGTATCCGATCGAAAGGTGGTAGAACCTATTAAAATTTTTATTCATTCCATAAACTACATATATACATGTTTTCATACGTATAACATAGTGGTTTTGTGTATAGATACATTCGCACACTAAAACGATTTGTGAGGAATAAGGCACGACTAGAGGGATCCATTGCTGAAGCGTACATTGACAATGAGTGTCTAACATTTTTCTCCATGTATCTTCGTGGCATAAAAGCTAGATTCAACCGAGAAGATCGGAATGCCGATGAAGGGCAGGAGTATGAACAAGGACTCATATCTGTATTTGCACATAACGCTTGTCCTTTAAGATCCCCAACATTTCAGGATATGGACCTTGGGGATCTAGCAAAGGCACGGTGGTATGTGTTGCATAATTATGAAGAAATAGAGTCGTACTTAGAGTAAGTCTTCCCTCGATTATTGTTTTCTCTACATACGATGATCTTAATGTTTCTTGTTGATGACGTGCCATTTATGTGTAGCGAACACATGACGAGATGAAGTCCCAATTCCCAACAAATTATGATCGAATGCATCAGGATCAGTTTCCAGAACGGTTTACAAAACGTGTAAGATTTCATGTTGTATCTCACCACACAGAATTTTCCTTGTATTGCACATTATTTGAACCTAAGAAAATCCTTAAACAATTACATTCTGTACATGATAATAGATGAAGACATTGCGCACGAGCAACTCTGCAGATGCGTCTGATGCACTATACTCACTGGCGTGTGGCCATGATAGACATGTATCTAGATATACAGGTTGTATTGTAAATGGGATTTGGTTCCACACAGAAGAACGTGAGAAATATAGGACCACACAAAATAGTAAGGTGGTTGTGAGGGGAATGAATGAGGATGATGAAATTGACTTTTATGGCGTTTTGACAGATATTATTGAGCTAAGTTATTATATGAGAAAGCGGGTGTACTTATTTAAATGTAATTGGTGGGACATTGAAAATAAGAAGTTGGGAATACAGATTGACAACTACTTTACGAGAGTAAATTTATCTCGGAAATGGTTTAAGGAAGACCCGTTTGTCCTCGCCAGCCAAGCCGAACAAGTATTTTACCTCGCTGACACCAAGTTAGGCGGCTCTTGGCATGTGGTACAGAAAATAAAGCCCAGGAACGTATTTGACGTTCCCGTACCAAAAGTTAAAGATAGCGAGGACGGGGGAAATGAAACGTCTAGGGTTGAACAAGCATATCAAGAAGACATGTCATCTGGGGATACAGGGATTGATTCAAGTGTTTATATTGATGTGGTACAATTGGACAGAGATGATGTTTTACTTGATCATGTTGATGCCTCAATAATACATGACATTGTTAGAGATGATAGCGATTTCATTGATGACGACATTGCAGACAATAAAGAGGAAATACTGATCAGCGATAGTGATGGTGAAGAAGAAATAGTCCTAAGCGATAGTGATACAGACGACGATTATTAAATGTACACATGATTTACATGTCATTTTTCAATTCGAATAATTTATGTATTTCATGCATACATGAAAATTACAAGTCATGATTTATTCCTGAGTCAATTTGTGATCATGTCCTCCTCAAACCGGAGCGTAGCAGAAGCACGCAACATACTTCATCAGCTATTACAGATAGACATTTTGGTCATATCTTCTTCTGGTAGGGCCAAAGAGATACCCGGTCTGGCTGATGAGTGTAGAGCAAAATATATTGACGACGACTCAGATGAAAGATTATACCATTTCAAAGAAATTTCAGAGCTGATGGAGATATATAACCGCGGAAAACGAGATATGGAATATGTGACTCTGTCACTTACACATCTGAATGGAGTCCCGAGAGACTAGATTTCTTTATTGTGACTGGCATGTTGGGTGTAAAAATGTCGAGTGCTTCACACAATATGACATATGCCTCTGAAGCATACAATAACTTATGCAGGGAGTACTTCGGATAGTTTACCTCAAAGTTGTTTCATATTACAACGAAATATGTGTATTTAATATAGAATGACAATGTATAATGGAATTTTCAAGGGTTATAAATTAAAGTTTACAGTTTTATTATACTCTGCTTACAGTATAATGTAATGGTCTAATAATATTTTAATCATCTCTCTAAGTATAAGCACAAATGCATTGTACCATCAACACTACTTGTACAATGTTTTAGTATATTTCACTTGTATTGACATTGTTTAAATTTATAAGTTCGTAGCTCGCACATATTCAATGATGACACCAAGTGGGAGACCACGTCATTCGCGTACTGGATCTGCCCCTTCTACCCGTGATGCGACGAAGATAGCATCGCCGTCAGATGTTGCATTGCAGGCGTCTGATCCCTGAGTCGCGCATACACCGGGCATTGCATGTAAGTCTAGACATATATTTCTTTTAATGACTTCTATTTATGTTTAGACTTACATATTTCTTTTATAACAGCATCGTCGACCAGCCGACGAGGACGTGGACTCACGCGTGGGTTGCTTTTAGAGCGACTTACGCTTGAGGGTAGGGTGACGGTAGAGTTCCCATAGGACTGCATTACCCTGTTGGGAACAATGTCAGGTTGTTTACGTTAGAGGTCGGTGTCTTATGCCGATCTCTAATCCCTCCACCATCCTCCATTGGGCGGACGTGACAGATGATGTGCGGCAGCTCATCCGTCAGCACCTTCAGGTAAATTTTAGTAAATTAAAATTTATTTTATGAAAGTTCATTTATGGTTAAGTTATTTTCTTAATAAGTTTATTGCCTTAATCTATTATTTACGAAACTACAAGATAAATTTGACTTAAATTTAAGTGTTCTGCACATTTTTCATGTCGTCGATGACATGGTTAAGGAGCAGTTCAAGGAGTACCGCGGTGACTTACACAAGTGATGTGTGAGCCACGAGGAGGGCGTACAGTCCGCACCGCCGCACGTGACCCATGACGATTGGCGGATACTCTACGAGAGATTTTCGTCTGAGTCTTTTCAGGTAATATTTACATATTTACGATATCTTAAGGTAATAATTAAATTCGTAATTAATAACAATGTTTTATGAATAATGTGTTCAGAAGAGGAGCAAAATAAATTCTGACAATAGAGAAAAGTTAGAAGTGAACCCCGTAGCTGGTTCAAAGTCATTTGTACAACTTCGTCACGACATGGTAAGAAATTACTAGTGATTATTAAGTTGATATATTCTTTTCATGCATTTATATTAACTCTGTTGTCCTTTTGATTGTGCAGCGAGATTCCGTCACTGGCCAGGAGCCCGGACCAGTAGACCTCTACAGAGGGACTCACTGTCGGCAGGCGACGGGATCTTGGGTACATCGTACAGCTAACGAGAATTGGGTAAAAATTCTTACATTGTAAAATTTAATTGCATTAAATTATAATAATGTCATTTGTTATGAAAATTCATATGTTTTCATTACAGGCGGCGATGGACACCTTACGCAGTCAACTCACTCCCGATGGTACTCAGTGGAGTGAGCCAGATATCCTGAGTGAGGTACTTGGCACCCGCTCTAGATATGTGCGTGGGCTTGACCATGGTGTCAAGCTCATGGCACCCGCTAGAACTGCCTCCAGCCGGCCCATCGTCATTGGCGATAGCGTCGTATGCCGAGCTAATATCACAGAGAGAGAGGTTCAGCAGCTACGGGTCGTCGTCCATGACATCAGAGAGTAGCTAGATATGCAGAGGGAGCAGCTGGAGAGGCAAAGGGAGAAGCTGGAGAGGCAAAGGGAGGAGCAGGAGAGGAGGATGGAGGAGCTGGCGAGGCAGAGGGAGGAGCAGGACAGGAGGTTGGAGGAGCTGGCGAGACAGAGGGAGGAGTAGGAGAGGAGGATGGAGATGCGAGTAGAGTATGAGTGACGGATGGCGGAGATGTTTCAGGCTCTCACTGCATGCTTACCTACCGATGCCCCACCACCTCCGCCTTCATTTTTGTGATTTTTTGTATTTTATTTATGATGTTAAACTTACATGTATTTATGCATGAATGAATGTGATGTGGATAAGAGTGTTTTTGTTTGGATTAATGTAGTTTATGTTTAGATGGATTTACGTAGTTTGGGTTTAGATGGATGTGAATGTGAATATGATGAAATATATTAAATAACAGGTGTATAACAGGAATTTTGTAATGGAATAATCCACATTTTTTTACCTACGAAAGGTTTCGTAGGTAAAAGTCTCATCCACGTTTTTACCTACGAAAATTTTTGTAGATAAAAGTTTTGTAAATATTTTTACCTAAGAAAAGTTTCGTAGGTAAAAGTCTCATCCACGGTTTTACCTACGAAAATTTTCGTAGGTAAAAGTTTTGTAAATATTTTTACCTACGGAAGGTTTCGTAGGTAAAAGTCGTGAAATATTTTTACCTACGAAAAAAATCTTCGGTAAATTTTTTACTTATCTTTACTTATGAAAAAAGTCGTCGATAAAAGTTTTTTACTTATTTTTTACCGACAAAAAAAAATCGTTGGTAAAAGTTTTTTACTTATCTTTACCTACGAAAAAGTCGTCGGTAAAAGTTTTTACTTATTTTTTATCGACAAAAAACTTCGTCAGTAAAAGTTTTGTAAATATCTTTACCTACGGAAAAAAATCGTCGGGAAAACTTTTGTTCTTATTTTTTACCGACGAAAAAATTTGTCGGTAAAAATTTACCATTGCCGACGATTTAAATTTTCGTCAATAAAAGTCTTTTCCGTCGGGCTTTTACCAATGAATTTACCGACGAAAATTTTCGTCGGTAAAACTTTTTACCTACGAAAAAATTGCTTTTAACGACGAAAATTTTCGTCGGTAAAAGTGGGTTTTCTTGTAGTGTGTGCATCATTCAAATTAGCACCAACTGTAATTTCATAAAAAGCACTCTAAATATATCTAAATATCTTATATATGTTACACATTTTCATCCAATGCCACCTGTCCTTTTCTAATTGGCTATCTCAGGATCGGTCACAAATAGGGTATAACAGACCCATTTTATGAATGGTTAGATGCCCCTGAAAACTAACTTGCTAATGCCCATCACTTGACTAATTATAGGGGAAAAATATTTAAAAACTATTTGCATTTTATATGGTATATATGTATTTATACTTTAAAAGTTCTATTAATCTATAATAATATTTTTAAATATTTTATTTGTAGCAAGATATTTACTATAATAGCACTAGAAAAACATTAAAAGATGAAAATATCCTAAGAAATTATGGAGGACAAGATTTGTGATTGTATCACTAGTGGCCAAAGATACGCCAAGCCCTAGGAGCAGATTAGTTGTTACGCGGGTCGTAACTTAATGGGTGTTACCCTTACTGTGTGGCCCCACCTTGATGAATGTGTTTCATATCCACGCCATCCATTATCCCAAAACTTAAGCAGATCCAAATCTCTAATGGACCATGTTGGCAACCCTAAGTATTGGGTTGCGCTGTAGTAACATCTCGGTGAGACAGAAGTCGAATCCACAAGAACTTATATGTGTGTCTTTTTGAAATAAAATAGAACTAGAACTAAAATATGAATATGAATTAAATTGGCACAATACATAACCCCTATTATGCTTTTTAATTTTGATACCTAATATAGTATCCACTTTTCCAAGATCCTTCATTTTGAAACCAGATGAGAGAAACCTCTTTGTTTCAGTTACACCTTGAAATTGAGAGCTAGTGATGTCCTAGAGGGGGGGGGGGGGAGGGTGAATAGGACAATGCCAAATAACAAAATAAATACGGATATATAAATATTACAAGAATCTCAATCGCTTAAGTATTGAAAGCATGATTCCAAATAATTCGTAGGACAACCTTCACCTAAAATATTAGGCAGGACAATTTTATTTCATGATTGTCTTTAAAATCAATCTTTCAAACTACCAAAAGAATATAAAAAGATTACAACATTCACCACAAGAATGAAATAATAAATAACATCCAATCACCAAAAAGAATAAAGCATTCACCACATGACACAAGGAGTTATGGTGGTTCGATGCTTAAAACAACCACACCTACTCCATTCCCAAAATTACCACCCTCGTAATTTTGGGTTTCACTATAATAAGGTTTTCACAGGTTCACCTTAACAACCTGATACAGTTCTTTATGATTTTTACGGACTATCATAATAAAAATCTCTTTTGTTATTTTCACGGGCTATTACAAATAGAAAACCCTCTGAGATTTTCACAGGCTATCTCAGACAAACCTCATTGAGATTTTCACAGGTTATCTCAGAAAAAAAAAAAAACATAAAATGAAATATAGTAAATATACTTATCTTCGAATGGAGATTCAAAGATGTGGCAGAAGCTTGTAGCGAAAGAACTTATTTCTTGAACATAGATGGCGCAGTGTTCAATCAGACAGAAAGCGTTTAAGGTTTTATAGATTTTATAAATGGAAAATCCAAATGCTACTTGATTCAATTCTCCTAGATCTCAAAGAAGAGTATAGATTAATCTCTTAGAATAAGACTTAAACAATCTTGAGAAAAAAGGAATTGAATAAGTTGTAAATTAAAATTTATAAATACCAATAGCTAGCTTGCCGAGGACTTGAGCTTATCTCTCTCTCGCAAGAGGATTATAGTATTTTTTTCGTTATTGTTTAGAATGAGAGAAAACTTCAATTTATAGGCAAAGAGGTTGGAACTTCGGCTAGCCTAAGACTGGCTTTGGCTGACCAGAGTCCACAGGATTTGTTCCAACGACTCTCAAATTGCGCGGGATAAGATTTATCTAAAATTCAGCTGGCCCGAGAACAAATTAAGTTGGCCGAATTTGCCACTCGGTTAGCCGAATTCTCCCAAATTTTAAAGATTTGCATTGCTAGAATTTTACCTGAACTTTCTCAGGCTAACCGAATTTCAAGCTTAGGTGAGCTGAGCCAAAACTTAGGCTAGCCAAATTTTAAACAAAATTTGTAATTTTACTCGGGCTTGAAATTAGGCTAGCAAAACCAAAAGATAGGATGGCCGAATTCCAAGGAAAAAACACTTACAAAAACTTAATTTAACAAAATTTTAAAAGTACTTAAACCTAAGGTCTTTCGAGGGTTATACCACCTGTGTTTTAGCAAATATATAAGACACCGTCTCTTAAACTTTGGCTTGATCTTGAATTGAATACAGGCCTCGATTTCTTGAGAAGATGTGCCAATCTTGAATATGTGCTGATCTTGAGTTGATTATAAGCTGATCTTCAGGCATGTAGAGTAGTTGTGATTCCATACTTGTGATCAAACCTGGAAGCACTTTTATCTTACAAATTTTGACAATCTATGTGTACTTAACATAATAGCACTTACACACCTTTTATTTTGTTGTTGATTATGAAAAGGCTGAGCAAAACGTCCTAGAGGGGGTGAATAGGACTATACCAAATAAAAATTAAATGCGGAATACAAAGATAGATAGTACAATCAAATAATGAAATAGCACAAATAAATAGTAACCTCAAATGCACTAGGCTTGAGAGGTTTATACAAACTTAGTTCTGAGGACAACCTAACACCAAAAACCAAAGGCTTATGGCAGGACAACCTTACTAAAACGTTTGTAAGTATCAAAAACCCAAACCAATGAAGAGGGAAAGGAAACAAACTAAGTTATTACAACATTCACCACAAGTGCATAAAGTAAATTACACCATTCACCACAAATGCATAAAGTAAATTACAACATCCACACACATAAATAAATTCAATCATCCACCACAACTCCAGGAATTATAGTGGTTTGTTTGTGTGTGCACCAACTATTTGAAAAATAGCCACACAACTACTCCACTCCCGAAATCCACACCCACGGGATATTAGCTTTCACTATGAAAAAAGTTTTCTAAGGTTCACCTTAAAACCTTCACAATTGTGTCTTTAGATGGGCTTACACAATTACAAAAAAAAACCCCACACTCTGAGATTTTCTAGATTACCTCAGACAAAACCAAAAATGAGATTTTCCGGGCACAACCTCACAAACCACAAAAGATACACAGAATAAATTGGTACTTATCTGTAAATTATCCTTCTGAAGAAGCCTGGTAGAACCAATCCAACGTAGACGAAGATGTTCAAAGTCTAATCTCAGAAATGAAAGGTTCTAGATCTAAATGATTTTTAGATTAATTCAGCCTCGGCTAGCTTGATTTGATTTTGATCTCTAAAAGGGTAAAATCACGATTCCCTTCTTTAATGAAATTTTGTTGAATGAAGATTATAAAATCAAATGCAAAAAGCTATTTAAGAGAATTTAAAATGAACACAATATAGTTTAACAAATGTAGGAACTTATCTCTTAGAGTGATGGCTTGATACTGCTTGGAATTAATGAAAAAATCTGAGATTCGTCCTCTATTTATAGGTGAAAATACTGTTCACTCGATTGGTTTAAGGGTCGGTTCGACTCGTCGAAGGACCAACCAAATTTCAAAATTTCTGCCATGATAAGATAAGGTCGTTACTCAACTAGTCGAGTGGCCTACTCGACTGGTCAAGTGGGACCAAAAAACCTTGTTGGACTTTGAGTCGAGCCTACACGATTGGTCGAGCAGTCTCCATGACTGGTTGAGAGTCCAATAGAACATTTTGAAAATTCACAACAAATCTTGGACTAGTCAAGAAACTCTAGGACTGGTCGATCCAGAGCTTGGACTAGTCGAGGAAATGATCTATAAATATATGAAATGACCCACATAGCATATGCAATGAATATGACTTAACCTATAGTCAATCTAGGGTCATCCATACCTTGTTTGTGAGATTGAACAATTGAAACATCATTCGCTCTGCTAATTCATACACTTGAAATATTTAAAACTTGTCTTCAAATCTTGAACTTGAGCTTGAGTAAAGACTTGAGTTCTTGAGTCTTTAAAGTACTGAACATGAAGAATATACTCGAACTTGAGCTTTGAACTTGTATTTGTACATGAGCTTGAAATCTTGAACTTGGACAGCGCTTCTTTAACTTGAATACGTAGAGAAGTTCGACGAAGACTTGGACAACTTCAAAAAGCACGAAGTTGATCTATACATCTCATCAATACATGGTACAGATTCTAAATGATTTGGCAAAACAAAATTTGATAACTCTGGGTGCTAGATCAACAATATAGCATTTACAATCTCCCCCTTTGTCAAATTTGTGACAAAACCAAATAAAGAATCAAGCACCAGATATCAAATACAGAATCATGCATAATAAAGAATCATGCACCACATATGCACAATAAAGAATCATGCACCAGACGTGAAACAAATACTCTCCCCCTCAATCCAGGCAAGGTGATATGTAAAACCTATATAAATCAAATACATGACCAATCCAAAAAAAAAAAAATACACCTTATCTACAATCACACATCCCCAATCATCATAAAGCATAACATTCAACATTTCTCCCCCTTTTGTCATAATATGACAAAGGAAAGAAATACAATCGGATGATATAACAAAGACATTTGAGAAGTATAAGAAAGAAGAGAGTAAAGATCAGCAAAATATATTCAGGAAACATAAAGTCATGTTCACATGCCCAAGTACTATCCAAACCCAAATAAGAGTTAAAAGTTAATACATGCCCAAAGAAAAGGTCTAATCAGAACCAGAAGAAGAGCAAGGATAGAAGGAGCAGGGATAGAAGGATCAATCTGATGTAATCCCTTATTAATGTGCCTAAGGTATTTGCGCATATATTTAAATTGAGTCTCTTGGATACATGCAAACCTTCCACTTTTTCCTCTAAGGTTCTCAACCACTCATCAAAATCAGAAGGCTGAAAGTCAGGATCAACCTCAGAATCAGATTCTAATTCATTAAATAAATAATCCATATTTACATCATAAGGAGGTAAAGCATCTTCCTCTCCAGCTTCTTCAGCAGCTCCTACATTATCCCTATCAACTTGGATGGGTACCAACCTTAGATTCATCTTGTCAATGTTAGAATTATTGAAGGGTAGATGGTTAATAGGAGCTTCTCCAATAGGCATGACCACATGACTATGAATAGCTAGCGTGGTCATCAGATATGCAAAGGGAATATCACTATGGTCAAGATGGAGATGAAACTGAACAATGATATAACAAATAAGTGAAGGAAGACATATTTGAACACCAGAAACAACTGAGTGAAGTATACGAACCATGAAAGAAGTTAACTCAGTTTTGTTACCAGATCGAGGATACACATTAGAAATGAAAATACGATGAAGAATCCTTTATCTGGGTGATATATTTTTGCAACTGAGCGCAACACCAGAGTTCCATTCTGCATTCATGTTGCATAACACTTTAGTTAGCATACGCTTTTCAAATTCAGATGGTCTCGCAACTAACGTAAAGATAGGTATTCCTTCATCATTCACAGGAATATCCATCAATCCAGAAATCAAGTGATGGTCAACATCAACTGGACCTTCTCTAGTTGTCATAGTAAAAGTTAAATTTTTAATAGAGAAGTCACTTATACAAGCAAATATGGCCTATGCAATGGACCAGTATGCAAGACCGCCCCAATTCAAAATGTTAGCCCATTCTACAGCTTCAAAGAGGGGAACAATATTGACAGGACTCAAATGATTGGTGTTAACTGTCGCTCAACAATCACATTGCGAACACGAATATCCCGCACATATTCGGAGTCCTCTTCGGGTGGTCGAAGAGTACGCATCGTAATCGGTGAGAAACGGGAAGAAGAGGGACCACGAGAGGATCTCTTATTGTATCTACTCTCCATTACACAATGTACAAAAGGAATACAAGAAAGGAATTGAGGGTTTCTCCCAAATCAGATTTTAAGCTAGAAAACCAAAGAAACCACAAAAAAAAAAAAAAAAAAAAAAAAAAAAAAAAAAAACTTGAAATAAACTTCAAAATCAAGGATATGGAAGTGCAAAGATCCTAAATCCAAAAGAAAAATGGAAAAGAAGCACTAGCCAAGTAGCAATTGAAGGTGGGTTTGACCGATCGTGGAAGGGTTTGTTGGAGAAGATGAGAGAAATGAAGAAAACGTGCTTTTTGCACAAATAAAACCCCCAAACCCGAGCTACTAGATTGGTCGAGTACATACTCGACCGATTGTGCCACGACTGGTCGAGTGTATACTCGACTGGTCGTGCAACCTCAAAATTTTCCATTTTTTAGCAATTTTTTAAAAAAAATTCCAAAAAATAAAAACATGCAATATAGTACAAGCAAATACAATTAACTCAGATCACATTACACATACCAATATCTAATTTTAATTTAGCAAACCTGTTCCTGTCAAGTGGTTTTGTGAAAATGTCAGCAAGTTGATTTTCAGTTTGAATATAATCCAATGAAATAATTTTATCTTCTACTAATTCACGAATATAATGACATCTAATGTCAATATGCTTAATCGTGAATGCTGGATTGGATTTTTAGAAATGTTGATTGCGCTAGAATTATCACAATATAGAACTATAGAATCTTGCGCAAATCCATAATCATTTAACATCCTTTTCATCCACACAAGCCGAGTGCATGCATTACCGGCTGCAATATACTCAACCTCAGCTGTGGAAAGTGATACGCAACTCTATTTCTTACTATGCCAAGAAACTAGATAGTTCCCGACATAAAAACATTCACCGCTGGTAGACTTACGATCATCAATATTACTAGCCTAATCAGCATCCGTTTAACCAGCTAATTGAACATTAGTATCATGGGGATATCAAAGACCAAGATTGGCCATACTTGCAACATATCTCAAAATATGCTTAAAAGCAATCAGGTGGGATTCTTTAGGGTCAGATTGATATCTAGCATAGATTCCTACGCTAAATGCAATATCAGGTCGGCTCGCAATTAAATATAATAAACTACCTATCATACTTCGATACAACTTAGGATCTACACTTTTACCTGTTGAATCCTTAGAAAGCTTAAATGTCGTACTCATAGGAGTATCGAAATTTTTACCACTCTTGAATCCAAACTTTTTCACCAAGTTTAGAGCATACTTGGTTTGAGAAATAAAGATCTCGTCTTCAAGTTGTTTCACTTGCAGACCTAAAAAATAATTCAGTTCTCCAACCACGCTCATTTTAAACTTGAACGTTATCAAATATGCAAACTCAACAGACATGTTAGAACAAGTAGATCAATAGATAATGTCATTAACATATATTGTACTATCAATATGTGATCATTGTGTTTCTTTACAAACAGTGTCTTATCAACACTCCTCATTACAAAGTTATGACTCAGTAGAAACTTAGTCAATTTCTCGTACCATGCCTTAGGAGCTTGTTTTAATCCATACAATGCCTTTTCAGGCGATAAACATGATCAGTATGTTTAGGGTCTTTAAAACCAGTAGGCTGTTCTACATATACTTCTTCATGTAGATCACCGTTCAAGAAAGCACTCTTGACATCCATTTTATAGATTTTAAAATTTTTGTAACAAGCAATGGATATGAACAGCTTGATAGATTCAAGACGAGCTACTGGGGCAAAGGTTTCATCATAATCGATACCTTCCATCTGAGTGTACCCTCGTACAACCAGTCTAGCCTTATTTCTTATAATGTTACCTAATTCATTAGACTTATTTTTAAAAATTCATTTAGTTCCAATAATATGTTTATCATTAGGTCTAGGAACTAAGTATCATACGTTATTCCTTACGAATTAATTAAATTCATCTTGCATAGCCACTATCCAGTTTTCATCAGCAAATGCTTCTTTTACATTGGCCGGTTCAATCTGAGATGTGAAGCACACATAATTACAAATGTTTTTTAATTGTCTACGAGTGCGCACACCAGTGAGAGGGTTCCCAAGAATTTGATCAGTTGGATGGTCTTTAACTGACCACAGTTCAGTGTCATTTTGATTAGATGAAGAGTCTGGTTTATCAAATAAAGAGACTTCATCATCTTCTGAACTTAAGACGTGTATTCAGGTAATCATCTATAACCACATTTATGGACTCCTGAATTACACCAGTCCTCTTGTTGAGAACATGATACGCTCTACTATTTAGCGCATATCTTAAAAAAATACCCTCGTCACTTTTAGTGTCGAATTTTTTCATATTTTCCCGATCACGTAGAATATAGCATTTGCTGCCAAAAACTCGAAAGTATATAACTGTCGGCTTCTTACTGAACCATAGTTCATATGCAGTCTTATTATTTAACTTTCTAGTATAGATACAGTTAATAATGTAACAAGCCATGTTCACTCCTTCAGCCCAAAGATTTTTAGAAAGTTTCATGCTATTTAACATTACATTAGCCATTTTTTGAAGCACACGATTTTTTCTTTCAACAACCACATTCTATTGAGGTGTCTTAGGAGCAGAAAATTCATGCAATATACCATGATCGCTACAAAACTTCTCAAAACTGCTATTGTCAAATTCGGAAGCATGATCACTACGGATTTTAGAGACATGTGATTCCTTCTCTATTTGGATATGCTTGAGTACCCTTTTTACTTCATCGAGAGTTTCAGATTTCTCTCTCATGAAAACTACCCATGTATACCTGGTAAAGTCATCTACTTTTACCATAATATATTTCTTACCCCCTTGACTCTCCGTTCTAGTAGGTCCAACGAGATCCATGTGGAGGAGTTTAAGAGGTTTAGATGTGGCACTAGAGTTCACTTTCTTGTGAACACTCCTAGTTTGTTTTCCAATCTAACATTCGTCACAAATTTTATCCATTTTCTTTAACTTGGGTAGACCTCTTATTACTTCACCTTTGCTCAGTCTAAAAAGATTATGGTAGTGTACATGTCCTAGGCATTTATGCCATAGTTTGGTCTCATTGGTTTGGACCATATAACACGATAACTTAGACGAGCTTGAATCACTGACTATATAGCAGTTCTCAGATGTTCTACGACCAGTTAATATCACAGAACCATTCTCATTAGATATCTGACACCCTTGGTTGGTGAATTTGATGCTATGTTTATTATCACAAATTTGAGAAATGCTTAAGAGATTATGCTTAAGGCCCTTTACAAACAAAACATTCTCAAACGGAGGAAGATTAAAGAGTTGAACCGTACCTTGGCCAACAATTCTGCAGTTGCTACCATCACCGAATGTGACTGAGCCATCAATCATATCTTTAAGATTGGTGAACAAATCTTTATCACCTGTCATGCATCTAGAACAACTACTGTTTAGGTACCACTTTGAGTGACTCGAAGCCTTGAAAGTGGTGTGGGCAACCAGACAAGCAACCTTAGGGACCCATTTTATTATAGTTTTGGGTTTTGGAGCATAGTTGGTTTTTCTACTCTTGTAGTTGTTATATATTCTACCATTCGAGTTAGATTTTAGAAGCTCCTTGAGTAAATCAACAATTTTCTCAGCCAAGGGATTATAATTCTGATTTTTATAATTGATATGGTTGCTTTTAGGTTTCATAGCCTGAAAAGTATTAGAATTTTTGAAAATATTTTGATTCAGACTTTTCCCTTTTGAGTTAGAGGACTCCCCTTTAACAAACTTAGGTGGAGTGGACTTACTTTTAGAAGGTTTATTCTTATCGTAGCCCAGACCAAATTTATCACCACATTTCCTTGATCCGGTTAGCAGTCTTTCTAGTTTAGGATCACCCTGGACATACCTCTAAGTATCCTTCAAACTCAAGAGAGAAGAGACTTCTAGTTTTAGTTTTTCATTTTCTGATTTAAGGTTTTCAACTTGGGATGTTTTGAAATCTAAATCACACTTAGCTTTTTCAAAACAATCAGAAAAATGTGATTTTTCTAAAACTAAGTTATATCTTCTTTTAACTTTAAAAACTTTTCTTTTTAAAGTTTTAGTTTTACAGCTATCTCGCAACTTTCCCTGTATAGGGCATTATATGTATCTTGTAGATCATCATTATTTTCAGGGTCGCTTCTCAGATTTTCATCATAAGTTAAATTACAACTGTCTGAGGAAGTGACTCTGGCTAGAGTCATTAAGGCATTGACCTCATTAGTAGACTCAAGTTCAGAATCATCTGACTCAGAAGAAGCTTCAAGCAAGACGATTCATCCCATGTGGCCAACATACCTTTCTTCTTAGGTTTGTTCCTCTTTAGACATTTGCTTGCCAGATGGTCGTATTCATAGTAGTTGAAACATTGGCTGTCTTTAATAGATTTCCAATTTTTAGATCTAGTCCTTTTCTTTTTAGAAGGTTTTTGAAAATCTACCCTCTTTTTGCTTTTGAAAATTTTATAAAACTTCTTAGCTAATAGTGTCATATCATCTTCAGAATTACTAGTATTATTTTTGAGAAATATTTTTAGAAGACTTAAAGGCTATGGATTTACCTTTAGGAGCCTTAAAATTTAACTCGTAGGTTTGTAAAGAACCAACAAGCTCTTCAACCCTCATATTATCCGTATCACGAAGTTCCTGAATAGCATTGACTTTAGAATTGAATCTATCAAGCAATGAGCGCAATATCTTTGCACAGACTTTATTTTCTGGGATACTATCACCAAGACCCTACATAGAGTTGACTATGTCATTTAACTTAGTATAGAAGTCTATGAAAGTTTCACTTTCTTCCATATGTATCTCCTCAAACCGAGTGGTGAGGATTTGAAGTTTAGATTTCTTGACTATAGTCGTACCCTCGTGTGTCATTTCTAGAATGTGCCAGACTTGCTTTCCTGTATCACAAGATATAATTCTTTTGATTTCATCTGGTGATAGTGCGCAAGTGATTGCATTTAAAGCCTTTGCATTGGCACTACTCTCATTTTTCTGAAGTGTGGTCCAAGAAAAATAAGGTGTAACGTTTACAGTTTTGGATCCATCAGTGTCAGTCACTTCAGTGGTAGGAGGGGTCCATCTAGTCACTGTGGCTTGCCACACACTCTCATCTATGGACCTTAAAAAGATCCTCATTCTGAGTTTCCAATAGGCATAATTGGAGCCATCAAAAGGTGGAGGCCTAGTAATTGAGAGGCTATCAAAATTTGACATCTTATAAGCTCAGATCGGTTAGCTCAGGAAGTGAATCTAAATAAAAAAGAGCTATTAGGCTCTGATACCACTTGAAAAGGCCAAGCTAAACGTCCCGGGGGGGGGGGGGGAGGATGAATAGGAATGTGTCAAATAAAAATTAAATGCGGAATACAAAGATAGATAGCACAATCAAATAATGAAATAACACAAGTAAATAGCAACCTTGAGTGCACTAGTCTTGAGAGGTTGATACAAACTTAGTTCTAAAGACAACCTAACACCAAAAACCAAAGACTTATGGCAGGACAACCTTACTAGAATGTTTGTAAGTATCAAAAACTCAAACCAATGAAGAGGAAAAGGAAATAAACTAAGTTATTACAACATTCACCACAAGTGCATAACTTAAATTACACCATTCACCACAAATGCATAAATTAAATTACAACATCCACAGACATAAACAAATTCAATCATCCACCACAACTCCAAGAATTATAGTGGTTCGTTTGTGTGTACACCAACTGTTTGAAAAATAGCCACACAACTACTCCACTCCCAATATCCACACCTACGGGATACTGGCTTTCACTATGAAAAAGGTTTTCCAATGTTCTCCTTAAAACCTTCACAATTGTGTTTTTAGATGAACTTACACAATTACAAAAAAAACCCCACACTCTGAGATATTCTGGATTATCTCAGACAAAACTAAAAATGAGATTTCCTATCACAACCTCACAAACCACAAAAGATACACAAAGAATAAATTGGTACTTATTTGTAAATTCTCCTTCTGAAGAAGCCCAGTAGAACCAATCCGACGTAGACGAAGATGTTCAAAGTCCACTCTCAGAAATGAAAGGTTCTAGATCTAAATGATTTTTAGATTAATTTAGCCTGGGCTAGCTTGATTTGATTTTGATATCTAAAATGGTAAAATCATGATTCCCTTCTTTAATGAAATTGAGTTGAATGGAGACCACAAAATCAAATGCAAAAAGCTATTTAAGAAAATTTAAAATGGACATAATATACCTTAACAAATGTAGGAACTTATCTCTCAGAGTGATGGCTTGATATTGCTTGGAATGAATGAAAAACTCTAAGATTCATCCTCTATTTATAGGGGAAAATATTGTTCACTCGACTAGTCTAAGGGTCGGTTCGACTGGTCGAAGGACCAACCAAATTTCAAAATTTTTGGTGCGATAAGATAAGGTCGTTACTCGACTGTCCGAGTGGCTTGCTCGACTGGTCGAGCAATGCACTCAACTGGTTGAGTGGGACCAAAAAACCTTGCTAGACTTTGAGTCGAGCCTGCACGACTGGTCGAGCACTATTCACTCGACTGGTCGAGAGTCCAATAGAAATTTTCAAAAATTCACAACAAATCTTAGACTGGTCGAGCCAGAGCTTGGACTAGTCGAACAAAGACTAGGACTAGTCGAGGAAATGACCTATAAACATATGAAATAACCCACATAACATATGCAATGAATATGACCTATGGTCAATCTAGGATCATCCATACCTTGTTTGTGAGATTGAACATTGAAACATCGTTCGCACTGCTAATTCATACACTTGAAATATTCGAAGCTTGTCTTCAAATCTTGGACTTGAGCTTGAGTAAAGACTTGAGTTCTTGAGTCTTTAAAGTACTGAACTTGAAGAATATATTCAAACTTGAGCTTTGAACTTGTATTTGTACATGAGCTTGAAATCTTGAACTTGGACAACGCTTCTTTAACTTGAATACATAGAGAAGTTCAATGAAGACTTGGACAACTTCAAAAAGCACGAAGTTTATCTATATATCTCATCAATACATGATACAGATTCTAAATGATTTGGCACAACAAAATTTGACAACTCTGGGTGCTAGATCGACAATATAGCATTTACAGATTATTAACATATCATCTACATATAAACATATGATTACGATATAATCATTACAAACTTTTGAATATATGCATTTATCAGCAATGTTATGTACAAAAATACAAGACAATACTTTAGAATCAAACTTATCATGTCATTATTTTGGTGTTTGTTTTAATCCATATAAAGACATAACAAGTCTACACACTTTTCTTTCATTTCCTGGTAAAGTAAACCCTTCCGGTTGCTTTATATATATCTCCTCATTGAGGTCACCATTCAGGAATGTTATTTTCATGTTCATTTGATGGATATGAAAATGATGTATGAATGCTAAAATGAATAAAATCCTAATTGATGTTATTCTAGCCATTGGTGCATATGTGTCAAAATAATAATTTCATTCTTTCTGTTGGAAATCGTTGGCAATTAATCTTACTTTAAAGGTTTGTATTGTACCATCAATGTGATATATTTTTTTAAATAACCACTTACACCCTATTAATTTAGAACCTGGAAGTAGATCCACCAGTTCCCATGTTTGATTTGATATAATCGAATCTATTTCATCATTAATGACATCTTTCTAAAAAGCAGAGTCTCTTGAAGACATAGCTTCACTAAAGGTTTTTGGTTCATCTTCTACAGTTAAAACCATATGTATTTTCCTAATGACCTTCTCTCTATCACCCTTTATAAGATGAAAAGAGAAATGTTGAGAGTGAATTTGATCAGGATCAAGACTCTTCTCCTATTCTTTGACTCCTACGAGGTTTACTAGGAGTTTCAACTTCTTGTTGAGTTCCTTCTATATTTTTATTAGAAGATTGAATCTCAGTATTCTTTTTCTCTATGAATAAAGAGTCCTTAAAGAACTCTATATCTCCATATTATATGATTACATTGGAATTTAAGTAAAAAAGCCTATAAGCCTTACTATTTTATTCATATCTTAAAAAGACACACTTGATAGTTCTTAGTCCTAACTTAGTTCTTTTGGGTTTAGGAGTTCTACAATACGCGAGACACCACTATACTCTAATATACCCTAGTTAGGTTTTCTTTCTTTCCATAGTTCGTATAGAAAGGTCTTAGTTTTCTTATATGAGATTCTATACAGAACAATGTACGCAACTAATAGTGCTTTTCCCCAAAAGCTTAATGACAACTTTGCTTGTATTAAATTGAGTTGACCATTTCAACTAAAGTCCTATTCTTTCTCTTAGTTACACCATTTTGTTATAGTGTATAGGGTGATACACACTGGTGTATTATGTCGTGTACTTCACAATAGGTAGAAAATTTATTAGAAAAAAAATTCCTCCTCTGTCACTATGAATGATTTTAATCTTTTTACCTAATTGATTTTCTACTTCAGATTTATAAACACTGAATGCATTAAATGCCTCATCTTTAGATTTTAGCAGATACATATATACATATCTTGAGCAATCATCTATGAATGTTATGAAGTACCTCTTGCCTCCTCGGGTAAGAACGTCATTTAGTTCACATATGTCAGTATGCATTAGGTCTAATATATGTGTAACATCCCGGATTTTTGCCAACCTGGGATTAGACGTCCTTAGGTAATGGGTCGATCCTAACACCTTATTAACTTGTCAAAACTCAAATCCCAAAGTCTAAAATAATTTTGAACCCATTTCCTTCACAAATCTCACCCTTCACCACCTTGTTCTTTAAATTTTCTAAGTACTTTCACATTAGACATTATCTTAAAGTTTAGGTGATGAAGAACAATACTTAAACTAAACATTACTACAAAGGTCTAAGTACCACCTTAACTGAAATCACTCAGGACTAGATCCTTTAGAAATTAGGCAAGATTTAGCTAGTGTTAAACTAGAGTGCCTGTGAAATTATCACCAATCACTTTAAATACGATCTGCAAGACCCAAAACTTGTAGAATCATTGATGCTAGGTTACCCTAAAATCTAGGATCAATCTCATTACCCAGCTGCTCTCGGGAGCATCTCAAAACTCCGTATCGGATCTGGACCACACGTCGGAAGTCCGATTAACACGAAGTTAAGGAACTAGGACCGCCTCGTTGGGCTTGACAACCATCTCGGAAATCAAATTCAGATAGTGTCCCAGCGCTATTCGCTTAAGCTCGGAGTGAAGAGTGTGAGAAATGTGAAATTAATTCAAAATAAAATATCTTGAATAGTAATCTGGCACCTCTCGCTTGTGGATTAGTTTTAAGCAACCAGACCGTCAAAATCAGACCAAATTACACCCTCGGATCAAGAGAAATTTCATACACATTTACATGTACTCGGAATCTCCGATCGAGATCCGCTGACCGTTGAACTGAAACTGGTCCGCCACGGGTGATCTGAGAGCCCTGCTGGAACAAAAACTTAATAGAACCTAGATCCATTGTCGGTGAGCTTAAATCCGACCTTTGGCTCAAGGAGGCCCGCTAGAAGTCCTCCGTTGAGCTGAAACTGACCCGCTTTGGTTATAACCTAAGTATACTTTGACCTGGAGTCTATTTCGGTGAGTTTTTAGGCTATATAAGGACCTTAAACCCTCTCTTATTGCACTATACGAATTTGAGAGAAAACCTAGAAAGAGAAGAGAGAAAAGAGAGAAAGTGTGGGAGCAGTGGGAGAACCTCCTTGCCACTCTTCCCTGCCGCTTTACGAGCTACACCGCTCCGTTCTAATCGCTTTCCCGGCGATTCCAGTTCCATTTCTAGGTAAGAAACCCTAACTCTAATCTGATTTGGGGCTTGGGTGGTTGTAAGTTATGAAATAGCTAACCTATTTCGTTCTATAGGTTGCCAAACTGCCGAATACGGAAGCTTAGCAAACCTATCGACTTCGTCACGATTCTACGACAAAAGGTGCGGACTTTAGGTGTATAGGTTATAGTTTTCAACGCTTTCAATGTCAGATGATGATAGATTCATGATCTGTATGTAATTGCACATGTACAAAGTGCTTTCTGTTTTCTGTTTCGATTAAAGATGTAGATTATGGAATTTTACATATTCTACGTATTCGTAGAAAATACCGTATACGTATAAATTTTGGAAATGTGTTTGACATGATTATTTATTGTATGAATATACAATATATGGATAAAATACTTATTTGGCGAAAGGATTCGCCCAAATACATGTTTTACTAATATACACTATGTATGTAGAAATACTGTATTGTAGAAAGTACCGTATACGTATAAATTTTGGAGATGTATTTGCCATGATTATTTGCTGTATGAATATATTATATATGGATAAAATACTTGCTTGGCGAAAGGATAGCCCTAATACATGTTTTGCTAACATACACCATGTATGTTGTAATAGTGTATTCTAAGTATTTGTAAAAATGACCGAATGAGTATAGAATTCTCATTCGTGCTTGCCATGACTAATTGTCATGGATTTATGATTGTTGTATTAGCGATACCCCTTTGACGAAAGGATTTGCCTTGAATCACGCCACGGCTACTATACGCTATATATGTTGAAATGGGTAGCCCAAGTGTTTGTGAAAATGTTCAAATGAATATGGAACTTGAATTCCTACTTGCCATGACTATCCGTCGTGGGTGTAAGCGTGTTATGATTGGGGCAACTCCCTAGTAAAAGGATTTGACCTAATGCCTATGTGATCAACATATGTCATGTGTGTTGATGTATGCATTTTAAAGTGTTTATTGAAATGTCTGAATGAGTAGTAGTTAGTAAATTGTAATGTTTAAGGGTGTTGAGATATGATTCTCAACTCCTTTAACTATGTGTATGATTTCCTTGGATAGCTGTGTGATTAGGAATTTAATATGTACAAACTCATGCTTGTGTTGTGCTTCATAACATGCGCAATTGATTGTATGATTTTATCTATGTAATGCATATGCTTAAATTCATATTTACGTTGTATGATCCGTCATGGGTGATGGGGGAGTGGAGCAACGAGTGCGTGCAACAGCCCTGGCAGCCCTAAACGGAAAATACTATACTTTGATTGTATGATTTGAACCTTGATCCATTACTGCTTTATCTATCTGCAAGTTATCGTATTTGGGGCTATAATTATAGTCCAGACAATCGGTACCAGAATTGAATTCGTGGTTGTGATTCATTTGCCACGTGGGATGTGTTCGACGAACCTGAGTCGTACTTCAGTTGACGATAGTGGTTGGCCACGTGAAGTGCTTATGCACTTCATGTCGTTCAACTTGTTGTGCGCTCGAGCTAGCCGAGCTCATCAAGTAACCCGATCTGTCTAATGTATGTTCACCATGTTTGGACGCTACTGCTTGAACCTAGGGTACCAAACTTACCAGTGAAATCCCTCTTAACCATAGTACCTCGATCCGCTAAGACTCATGAGCTGGGCATGGTGGTATGGGACACCGTGGTCGAGCTGTCGGCCTACGCTGGGGTTACGTGCCTCCCCGTAGTGACCAGTGAGCAACCAGACTCGTGAGCCGAATACGGTGGTATGAGACACTGTATTCGAGCTGTTGACACCTACGGCGAGAGCCGAGTACGGTGAGACCTATATTCGTGCTGACGGGCGACGAGTCCTCCGTAGTGTCTTCGAGTATACTCTAAGGTCTGTGATTGGCGACGAGCCCTTCACAGCAACTAGAACATGAGTTGAGCCGAGTACGGTGAGATCTATATTCGAGCTGACGGCCAGCGATTGAGCCGAGTACGGTGAGACCTGTATTCGAGCTGACGGCCAGCAATTGAGCCGCATATGGTGAGATCTGTATCCGTGCTGACGGGTGACGAGCCATTTGTGATGCCTTCGCTACGCCTCTCAAACCATAATATCGTATGAGATTAACTAGGACTAGCGACCCTAGAATGGATCATGTTTGGGAATGATATAAGGGAGGTACCTTAGTTTTCCAATACTGTTGTTTGAAATGAACTAATAATTACTCGGTAATCATGCTCATCATCGCACTGCATGTGCTTGGTAGATGTAGAGCACTAAGGGATGGACGCATTCGCGAACGTAAGATGGTGTCGCATGAGGGTGGTTTGGCAAGGGCATACATCATGTCATTTCATACTTGCATTAAATAAGAGTAGTTAGGAGTGTTTGATTTTACTGCTTTATCATTACTGCTTGACTGAATTGATAACATGTTAACCTATGCTTTATTGTTCCACTGAGTTGATCACTCACTCCCACGTTACGGGACGGTGTTTTTAAACACCAACCAGACCCTGTTGTAGCTGCAGGTGTTGGCGATGCTTCTGAGGTGGAGCCAGACCTCTGCGACGATGAGGACACTTTCTTGCATATGTTATTTTCTAGTAGCTTCATGTGAGCCGTGCCTTGATCGACGGGGTTACAGGGATGTTGGCTAAATGACACTACATATTTGGTATATTTTGAAATTATACTTGTAATTCTTTAACCTGGTAACATTATCACACTCTGGAGACTCACCATAGTTTATATATGTTATCTATCTATCACAGTCTTCCGCTTGCAATTTAATTGTCTTTGGAGTATGATATTCTGTTTTGGCTTAATCTCGCTCATGTTCAATACACTAATACAGACAACATTCAATCATCATTATCTATGTTGCATAAGTGATGTTCTGGAAACTCGAGAGTTGAGTTATGTTCGACCCTCGATTTTTCGGATGTTACAATATGACACGATCTCTCAATACTGGGCAATGGTTTCTTAATTATTTTAGACCATATGCATACTTCACATTTATCGTTCTTACTATCATTGTATGATGTTAAGTCATTCTTAGCCATGAGTTTTATGATACTATAACCAATATGTGCTAACCTACCATGCCACAATGTTACAGACTCAACCATATAAGAAGAAGAATTCTTTTCATTCAAAGAAATTTTAATCATCTCATTACAAGCATAACCCTTTCCAATAAAGTTATCATTCTTTGACAAGATCAACTTGCCAAATTCAACACAACCCTTATTCCGTTTTTGCTCTAAAAATCCCATGAGAATAAGTTCATCCTTATGTTTGTGACATGCAGTACGTTGGTTAGGATTACCTTTTTTCTAGAGATAAAGAGTAATTCTACGGTTCATTTGTCAACGACCGTAGATCGACCTTCATTTCTCATTTAAACATCTTGGTCATTGGTTACATCATCATAGGTTTTGAAGACAAATATGTCGTTGCATACATGGACTGTGGCTCCTATATCATTCCACCAATCCAAGACTTTCTCTTGAATTATGTTCACTTCCGTGACCATTGCTACGATATCATCATTTGTTGCATAGCCTATTTCTTAGGTTTTTTTCGATCCCTACAAATTCGGGCGAAATGTTCGATCTTTCCGTAGACATAACAAGGACCATTGGATTTGATGTTTTTCCTCTTTTGGGTTTTTTTAAAATTTCCCTTGATCTTTATTGAGTTTTATGGAATTATTTTTCTCAAAGTTATTATTTTGAGATGCTTTTTCTACTGTATTCACCTTGGATTAAGATACACCATTTGCTTCATCTCTCTTGTCTCGATTACGAGATTCTTCCTCAATACGAAAATGCTTTTGAATTTATTTCAGGGTGAATTATTCAAATTTATGCAGTAACTTCTTCATGTAGTCTTTCCAAGTCGAAGGCAATTTGGCTATAATAGTCTCGACTTGAAAAGATTCAGGTAAGTCGATTTTCAAAGCCTTTATTTTGTTTACAATCAATTGTAATTCATGGATTTTGGCCAGTAGGGGCTTATTGTCTACCATCATGAAATCGAAGTACCTGGTGATTACGAATTTCTATGTTCTTTCTTCTTTAGCCTTGTACAATTATATTCCAGGGCACTCCAGATTTCTTTTTCTGAGGTGGTTCTTGTGTAAGGATCATACAATCGATCAGAAAGCGTGTTGAGAATATGGCCACGACACGACAGTTCATTTTCTTATCGCTTAATTCTGGCGGCAATCTATTCCGGAGTGTCGTCGTCAATTGCTTCTGGTAGAGGATGGAGATTCGGGTTTAGGATGTAGAATATCTTCAACGCAATGAGAAGAAATTTCAGTTTGTCTTGCCATTTGGTGAAAATTCATACTATTGAATTAGTCTAATCAGATTAGATCCCGGTTCATCAATTTGACTGATGCAACACTTTTGCTATATATAATCATACTTTAAGATTGTTGGAAAATATGTTGGAAAATTGAAAAATTAAAAATTAAAAATTATATCTTTTTGGCACCAGGTTTAATCATGTATAAATACGTTGTCCTTAACGCTTGATTCGCCCCCTTATCAATTGTTGATGGATTACAGGTGAATTGCTTTCAAGATAAGACAAGCCTTCTATCTAGATCCTATGTGCAACAATCATGAATAGTCTACTTAGGAACTCTTTTAACGTAGCTGATCGTCTGACATGCTAGATTAGTGGTCGTCTAACAATATTCTTACAAGGAGAAGGTTTTTGGTGAGATTTTATGGATTTGGATGGGATATGTTGGAGTTGATTGGTTTTAGGCCGGAATGGTCCAGTTTATATAGGCACAAGAGGAGTAAATCATTGCTAGGTGGTCATCAATGGTTCAGAACATTTGTAAAATATTTTTGACCATTGATATTAAGTTTGGGGCGTTTTAGATTGTTGGATCGAACGATCTGACCGTTGGATCATCAAAGCCCATCTGTTTTTGGACTGTTGTGGCTTTTAAGGCTGTTAGTCATTCTCAAAATGGTTGACCATTTCGGATCCATAGATCCAACCGTTCTCTTTAGGCTATATAAAACCCGGACTTATTTCACACCCCTCGCATTGCGATTGCACCGTGCGCGAAATGTATAGTGTGCCATCTAGCGCCATTACAGCCGTACTACCCAGGCCCAAGTGTACGTGTGTTCTAGTATATATGCAACCCGAGCATCTTAACCTCAAATACTCCAAGTAATAATACTACACACATTTATATATAAACTATCAAATTTCTTTCATCCCTTTTAAGGTGGGAGTAAAGAAAAACTATACTTTTTCATTTGAAAATATCAACATCAGTTTGACGGAAATTTGAAATTTTTAAATATTATGATTTTTTAAAACTAAAATTTTAATATATGTTCTCCTACCATAGCTTTCTTTGAGAGATTGTTCCGTGATGAGATCATCGTCTCCCTGGTAAATATTTCCAAATGCACGTGATCCGTAATCACGTTGGAAGGATGATCTGGACCGCACAACAAGTGATCCATGGTGCTGTGTTCTCCGTCCTTCATTTGTGCCAGCTAGTTTTAGGACCCGGGCCCAACAAAATTCAATGCTCCAGTGGGCCACACCACAAGGAACAGTGCAAATGTCTACACCAGCCATTTAAATCCTATGCTTATCCTAATCCAAAACTTATGTGGGCCCCAAGAGGATGTGATCCCCACTTCTCCCTCTAGTTGTGGCCCACCTGAGTTTTGAAACGTCTTATTTTTTGGTTGACGTTCTTACATGAGCTGGTACAAATGATGTATGAGTGGAATTCAGGCAAGTCACTTTGGGCCCCGCGAAAGCTCTGTACTGCATCGGCTCCCAGCAACCTCTTGTAGGAAATTCGCGCCTACTTGAAACACTCGTTTTCAACGGTCCAAATTCAATTATCCTAATTGATGTTCAAAACATGCATATCGTGGCCCATCTAGAGAAACACCTATCTGGTCATCTCTATGCGTAGGTCTAACCGAACAGTACACGGCTGGTAATCTGTTTCATGCCGTGGGTAAAACAAAGTCCTAGCTAAGCAATCCTGATCTTCTGATCTTGACCACCCCCCACGTGATGATCACCAATTGGACGGTTATGATCTTTCAATCGGTCTATCCACAATGGGAGGTGCAGATTGGATGATCTGGATGGGTGTGACTGTTTGGATGGTTTTTTCAAGCACAATAGATGGATTGCAGCAGGGGAACAAAGTTCAGTTTGTATTAATTTCCACTCTTTTTCTTTCCATCCGATCACTGAGACCATCTACCAAGCGCAGGCAAACAATCCGAACCATGTTAACAATAAGAAGAAAAATCAGATGGATTAGGTAATAGTAGCCTTACATCAACCTAACTTTTTTTTTTCCTTTTTCCTTTTCAATTTTATCATTTATGGTAGACTGAGTGGAGATACCTGGTTTCAACATGACAGATACGTTCCGTATGGATTGCGTGCAGAGTAAACTATGTGGGGCCCACCATGACATATGTGTCTTAACCATGTTGTCCATGTGCATATCTAAATCTCAAATGGACCACGGCATACGAAACAGTGGAGATTATATCATCTATTTTTGAAACCTTCTTACGTCCCACAATAATGTCTATTTGTCGTCCATTCTAGTCATAAGATCACTAAGATATTTATGAAGAGAAAACACAAATTTCAGCATGATCCAAAACTTCTTACTCCATGGCTCTTAAGAAGTTTTCAAAAGTAGTGGTTCAATTCCAACTGGCTCATTAGCATTCAATTCTCACTTTTTTGTGTGGTGTGGTCCACTTGGGCTTTTGATATGTTTGAAATCCTGACTCATGCTTTGAAATGAGCTTTAAAAAAAAATAAATGGATAGCATGGATAAGACGCATACATTGCGTTGGGCCCCATGGAATTTTCTGGTGTGCTGCATCACTCAATGCTCAATCCCCATTCAGATAACTCAATGTTTACAACCTCCAAAGATAGCATTAGATAAATACCTACACATTCATCATAGTCAAATTGCCCAGACTTGGCTAAAATAATCGTGGTACCGTCAGCCGTACAGTAGTTGAGATTCACCATTCATTTGCTAAGCGCTCATTGCTTAACAATGCTCAGGACCCCTATGAGAGCTTTGTTTGATGAATAATGAAAATTCTGTGGATGGAAAAGGATAAATCACCTTTCATTGATATCTAGTATTTATAGATGTGTATGCATGACTAAAATAACAAAAAAGCAGAAACAAAATGAAAACCTATCCTAACCAAACACAGTCAATGTAATTACAACACATCATATCTCAGTAAATAAGAGATTGAATGTTGGTGCTTAATCACCCTTAATTTCATTTTGAATGATGTTTGGCTAAGTCACCGGATGTCGGCCTAGTAGAAGTCCCGTTGCTTCAATCATGTTGATAGAGCACGCGGTGGTTTTGCCCTGAAATCCGCTACAATAATGCCATTGTTTCATCTGATTACACTACCAATCCCATAGTATCCGTGGATTTAGAGACGGAGCCATCAAAGCTAAGCTTTGAAACACTCAGCTTTGGAGGACTCTGTACTGTGCTTGTCTTTGGTGTGGAATAAGACAGGACTTTTGGCTCCATTATTGCAAAAGGCCAGTTTGTGGACATTAAAAAAAAAGAAGACAACTTTCCGGTTTAGAGCTTCACAATGTTCTAAGACAAAGGAATTTTCTTTTCTTATTTGTAATCAATACAGATGATAGTGATGTTGACTTGGTTGGTTTATAAAAAATACATCCATTTCCTAAGCCTAAACCCTTACTGTCGTTTGGCACTATGGATTTATGGGGGTTTAAGGGAATTTCAAATTCCTCAGTGGTATGTTTAGCACTACAAAGGAATTATGGGTTTCAAATTCAGAGGGTTTCAAATCCTTTCAAAGAGAAGGTTTGAAATCCAAAGTGAAAGTTTTGATTACATTTAAAATCATTTCAATAGTTACATGTGTAACATGTGTGTCACTAGGCTATTAATCTATTGGACACATAACATTTTGATAACATCCCAAAACACCCGTATTGTCAATTGCATCATTATAATTAATTTAATATAGTGATATGTGCCATCCAAACATTGTCCAATAAATCAATGGTTAAAAATTGTCGATTAGCCACTCAGATATGATTTTATGACTGTGGCCTATATGAGACTTGAAATTTCATCATTGTAAAGCAAAGTATATATTTTAATGGGCTTATCATAACCGTTGTGTCAAATATTGCATGGGTACGCTAAGTAAAGATGCTAAAATTGATTTAATAATTAAATTCAAACCCTTATAAATATACTATGCATGGTTGGATTATTGGTGATTTTGAATCCAAGGTGTCAAATACAACAACAGGATTTCAAATCCGGGATTCCAAATCCAGGCTCCCAAACAATCCCTTATGCACACTACATCACAGGAATGATTTGCCCGTAACCAAGGGTCGTAAAGGCCTTCTAACTTCTTAAGTGTCCCATATCATGGAAAAAATGTATTATTAACATTGCAGGTATGATAATCTTCAATTTTCAGATTTTCATTATAAACTCTGAAATGACACATACGCGACGCTTTTTAATTTTATTATATTAATAATTGCAAAGCACTTGTTTCCAGCCAGCCGTTGTAAACCGTTCTTGTCTTAAATTGTGCATAGGAAAATTGCTTTCCCATTGGGAGTGATGACCAGCGAGAAAATAGGCGCATGCGGTTTTATCTGCAGAGTAGATGTATTAAAGGTCTGTCTTTAGTCAAAGATCGGTTGTTTAAAACAATTCATGTGGAGAGTTAGATTTTTGTGACGGAAGTGAGGTGCGGTTTTGCAATTCTCACTCTGTCAATCAAATGATCAAGGGTCAGTAGCTTAGAACATCATTTCAGTGCAGTCTTTTTAATCCTGAACCATCTAAATCAAGGCCCACGAGTTGGACGGTTCTGATCCAGTTTCATGAACCCTAGGGTACGATTTTGGAGTACAAGCGTACGGAACCATTGTACTCCATCAGAGGATCGAAGTTTTTTCACGATCAGAACATCGCCCCAAAACCAAACCACCCTTCCGGATCTACGTGGCGACGAAGCATCCGGCGTGTGTCTCCGCTCTCTGGGACCCACATGCTGAGTGGTCTGGGGATCGGATCCATCCATATTGTGTAATCTATACGATTTGGGCCACCACTAAAAAAGGGCTTTTGTAGATGTATTCAGAACATGAAAAGAACATTTTCAATGACTGGTATTCAACTCTAGATGTCAGAAGTTAGGATAATCACTGAAGGATGATCATGGGAGAATAGATTAGTTACGATAGTAACGAAAACATAGACGGCTGAAATCATCGGACCATTTACAGCACGTGCATACGGATTCACGACAAATGCAAAACGAACTAGCCATTACTGTCTTGCAGCGTAGTAAAAAGATCCGAAGGCGCAACGCGACAGAACTGGGCACGGCGAAAATTCTTAAAAAACCCGGGGGCATTTTTGAACTCGAGTGGGCGCATTTTAATCCCGACCACCCCGCCGTGTACTTTAGCCAAACCCTATTTCCTCCTCACACCTTGGCATTTGTCGTGAATTCCGACCCTCTTTTGTACTTTTGCAACCTCCTTCAGCATCGCCTTCGTTGCAGCAGCAGCAGCAGCCAGCGATTCCGGAGAGGAGCTTTCGTTCTCATATCTCTCTCTCGATCTTCGAAGAAATCTGGCGCTTTTCTTCTCTCACACTATCTGCTGCTGCTGTTAGGGCTTCTCTGCTTTTTCTAGGGCAGATTCTCTGGGATTTTAGCTCCGAGGAGCTGCCGAGCTTCCGTTCCTGCTAAAATACGCCTGCCAAGATGTTCTGGCGCTTGCCTGCTCTCTCTGCTTCTTCGCCTGTAAGTAAAAGGCTTTCTCGAGTATTCCATCCCTTGTTTCTAGCTTTTCTTGAATTAGGGTTTCCGCTCACGACTGAGAATTGCATGTATGTATGTATGCATGTCTCTCTCTCTCTCTACATGTGTAATTTTGACTGGTATTGTTATGGTTTGTTATTCACGCTTTTATAGTCGAGGCCGGCTATCGCCCAACCCTGTTTTGTTCATGGTTGGTTGCTGTTCATTGGTAGATGTGGTGTACAGTTGGTGATCCTGGACTGCTCATCTGCCGGGCCCGATCGTGGATGAGTCCCAGTAGAAAGGAAAAAAAAAGGAAAAACACCAGATATGCACTATCAGCTGTTAGCCTTTTGCCTTGAAAGGGATATGTCTATCAACAATCTCTTTTATAATTGTTCAATTGGAGTATTTTTGTACCACGGGCCATCCATGGTAGGGTCCGCCAGCTCAATGGTGGATCATTGACCTTAGAACCACATTATGAATGCATGCTTGCCTGGGCATTGCACAACTCACAAAAAAACTGTGTTCTCGGGTTATTTCTGCATTTTCATTTATTACTGATTGTGGTTTTTTTTTTTTTTTGAATGGGCTTTCTGGGTTTCAATTCAGATGTGTTTCCTCACCAGAGTCAGCTGTTTTTCCCTCTTCGTTTGTGCATTCTTAGGAAAACGGTTTGTTTTCTGGGTTTATTGGTAATATTTATTCTACTTGATCTCGGTATTATGTTACATTGTTGTAACTTTTGAGGTTTTGGAGCATTTTAGTTTGTTATTCGTATGCCTAAAATTGGATTTCCTTTTAAGATGGATTTGTTTTGGGATTTCAACGTCTTCATGTATTTGTATTTGGGTGTGGAATAATGGTTTTGTTCATCAACAAGAATAATTGTTTTGTTTGAGTTTTCTTTCTAGAATGCAGTGGTTTTTCTTCAGAATCTTTGCTTTTTCATCAACATAACTTTTGAGCAGTTGATTAACAACCTTTCAAAATTACAATGATTCATTATTGCATGCATGGTTTTGTGATAGTTTAACTTGGAAGACAACATATTACTGTAGCTAGTTATTGTTTCAAGTGATGCATTTGTTCTTATTCAATTCATTGTATCTCCATTTAATTTTAAGCATAACTTTTTGTAGGTGGAATCAATTTTGGACAAGGAGAACTTCACTTTGGAAGAGCTGCTTGATGAGGAGGAAATAATCCAAGAATGCAAAGCTCTTAATAGTCGCCTTATTAACTTGTAACATAACTTTCTGGTTTACTTCTATATGTATTTTAAACTTAAGTTACATTGAAACACTCAATCTCAACTTGTGGGCGTTTGATTTGTAAGCTTGACCCTATTGGGCCAATGGATGCAGCCATTGATTTTGTGAAGTCAGAGTTGGGTTTGTATCCCAACTAAACTATGCTGGCTCAAATCAGCTCCAACTTGGTTTCCTGGTTTTGGTTGAGTTACCATTTTATCATCCATACCCTCGTATGAGTGGGAGTTCTTATACATCTCTTCTCAACAATTTACTCCCTTAAAAAAAAAAAAAAACCTCCTTTCCAGATGCAACTGTATTACATTAGCATTTTTGTCATAGCAGTTAGTATATGCATTTTTAACCTGCTTGACCTGAAAGGCTCAGATATTATTAGTATTTAAGGATTTCAATATGTTTCTTTCAGTGATGTGGGTTGATTGATGATGCTTCTTGGTGAATAATCTGAATTTCTGGTCAGAGTTATTCGAACTATAATCTTTGAAAGAAAAACATGGGTAGAAGGTTAATAGAAACATCAAAGGAATATCTGAGAGATACTTGAACTTTAGTGGGTTCCAATTTTCCTGGGCTGTGGGGAAAAGTGGAGAAAATGGATTATGGAGTGTGTGGGACCAACAAAGTTCTTAATTTTAGTTATTAGGGCTTTTTCATGGCCACAAGAGGCCTGAGGTAAGGGGATCTGAAATTGCACGTGGTGGGCCCACGGGCTATGCATGTGGAAGCTTGGTGGGGCTATAGAATGAATGCTATGTCCTAAAGGGTGGTGGTTAGGACCAAATAAAATTTTAGCTAATTAAATCCACAATTTCTTAATTAAACTAATTTTTAATTAAACTAATTTTCAATTAAACTAAAGCAATTAATTCTAAGGGTTCCAAGCCAATAGATGGTCCAATCACATAGACTATAAATCATATTCCTATGAAGCAATTAGTCTATAAACATGATAGTGTACATGTCTGTGTGGGATGTGCTAACTATCAAATCCTAACATTCATTTAATCATGTGTATATATAATTCATTGATTAATCACATAAGCATAAATAAATAAGTGCTCAAATAACAATCCCAAACACAAGCATGTATAGTGGTTTGATTTTCCTACTCCACTCCCAGCGGATGCACTCAACCCATGAGTGTACCGGATTTCATTATCGGATGTTTTAAATCAGGTTAACCTCTAACCTTTACGACCCTACCGAAGGACCGCAGTCCTACACAAGGACCTATCTAGCGTTCACTCCCGCTAGAGGCTCTCGTAAGAGACTTGAGTTGGTTTTTCATTGGCTAATCAACAACTTCAGTCCTAGTCTAAGGACCTATGTTTACTCTCGTTGGATGTTCTCATAGAGACTAACATGTACACATCCATGTCCAGTGAATTCGACCTTACACAAGATCCTAGGTCCTATGCCAGAACCTATTGAGTTTGGTCCACAAACTCTTATCCCCAATCTTATACAAGGAAAGAGAGTATGGACTCATATATGACACTTGTTGAATTGAGCCCCTTTGAAGTGTCGATCTTAAGTCGCTTCTTTAAAGCTTTCTTGTGCTTGATTCCGCTCCTCAAATGCTTCCCCGATCGTTTCTGCTAATGCGTTGCCAATGCTTCAGCTCCAAGATCATACACATTGCATGCTATGCTCCATTGAGGTGACCAAATCAAAGATGCTTGGTGTGAACATGATGGAAGAAGAGACTACAAACCTTGCCAACCAATTTTGCTCTTCTATGGGATCATTCCCGACCACTTTCGTGGGTCTACCATTATGTATTGGTAAGCCACCAGTGCACATGTGGCACAAGGTTATCACCAGATTTGAATCCTATCTTGCTAGATGGAAATGTAGATATCTATCCTTAGGAGGGAGAATCACACTCATAAAGGCAACCCTCTCGAACCTCCCTTTATACTTCATGTCTCTATTTATTTGCCCGACTTTGATCTTGGTCAAGCTGGAAAAGCTAAGGAGAGACTTTTTATGGCACGGTTATGCAGGGACATTTTCACACCGGGTTTGAGCGGGGTCACTTGTGGGATATAGGGGCACACTCGGGGTGGGCGAGGCCCCCGGGGGAGGTCTCGTGTTCGAGACTCCTCACGGGGGTGATTAATGCACATTTCACATTGGGTTCGAGTGGGGTAGCCTGTGGGATGCGGGGACACACTCGGGGTGGGCGGCCCGTGTGAGGCGGTACTCATGTGATTTGGGGCCTACGAAGGGGGTTCGGCCGAGGTCCTAACCCATGTGATGTGGGGCCTGAGCTATGAGATAAAGGGATTAATTCGGCATACTCTAACAGTTCGAGCTTTTATAGCAAGTGGTTAATTGTCCTACATCAAATTGGTATCGGAGCGGGAGGTCTCGTGTTCGAGACTCCTCATCGGGGGTGATTAATGTAGTGGCATTTTCACACCGGGCTCGAGTGGGGTCGCTTGTGGGGATGCAGAGGCACACTCGGGGTGGACGGGGCCCATGGGAGAGGTCTCGTGTTCGAGACTCCTCACCGGGGGTGATTAATGCGCATTTCACACCGAACTTGAGTGAGGTAACCTGTAGGATGCGGGGACACTTGGGGTGGGCGGCCCGTGTGAGGCGGTACCCATGTGATTTAGGGCCAACGAGGGGGGTTCGGCCGATGTCCTAATCCATGAGATGTGGGGCCTGGGCTATGAGATAAAATGATTAATTTTCTATGCTCTAACTGTTCGAGCTTTTAGAGCAAGTGGTTCATTGTCCTACATCACACTGTAAGGAAGATAAGAAGAAATTTCATCTTATGGAGTGGAAGGAGGTTTGCAGACATGTTCAAGATGGGGGGGCAGGAATTAAAGATCTTAAAAGGATGAACCGGGTGCTATTAGCCAAGTGGATATGGAGATTAGGAACGGAGGATGACAATCTTTGGAACTTGCTGATTAAGAGCTAGTATGGGCGTTCAAAAGGGGGTTGGTGGACCAAAGATTCATCCATCTACAAAGCATCGTCAATTTGGAGGGGAATTTTATCCACAAAAGGGAAGGTAATCGAAGGGATTGGAATTGAAATAGGGAAAGGCGATAGAAACCAGATTCTGGTTTGACAAATGGGCCGGAAATGGAGCTTTGAAAACAGAATTTCCGCGCATGTTTTGCATTGTCTCTGATCAGAATATTACAGTTGCTGACAGCTATTCAATGCGTGGGGGAACGATGGTTTGGAATGTTCAGTGTATAAGGAATCTGCTGGATCACGAGGTTGAAGAATTTCTTGCCCTGCTGAACCGCATTCAAGATGTCAAGTTAGATCAGAAAAATTGCTGACAAATTAGTGCGGAACTACCATAAATCAAAGGAATTCTCGGTTAAAACTTTCTATAGGTGTACAGGCATTGTATCCGAAAAGGGAAAAGAGATATTCACCAACAAGGTTTGGAAGTACCAAGCCCATCCTAAGATTGTGGGGTTCGGTTGGCTGGTGGGCAAGAGAAGAGTTCTCATGGTAGATAATTTGAGAAAAAGAGGGATGATCATCACTAATGTCTGCTTGTGTTGTATGTCCAACGAGGAATCGGTGGATCACTTATTCATCCATTGCCCATTCACCTACCGCATCTGGTCTCATATTCTATGTCGTTTTGGTATGGCTTGGTCCACCCCTAACTTGAAGGGAAACTTCCTAAAGGCTTGGCATGGTATAACATTGGGGAAGAAAAGGACTAAACTATGGAGAATGAGTCTTCTTGCTGTTTGGTGGGCAGTGTAGGAAGAAAGAAATGGCAGATGCTTCAAGGGGACTTCAAATTCGTCGGATTCCGTTGCTTCTAGAGCTAGGTTTTTAGTAGTTGAGTGGGCAATCAATGTTGACAAATTAAAGAATTGTAATTTGCTGTTTCTTAGTGTTTCATAGGTTGAGTCGCTCTCTCGGCGGTTCAGCCTCCTATCTTCTGTTATGTTTCTCTCTTTTCCTTTTAATATAATCAGTAACTTTTCAAAAAAAAAAAAAAAAAGTGATGGGAGGTTGAATGAATCTCCTACAACTAATGGAAAGTTGAAATCCTAAGGGATTCACCTAGAATGGTCTTTTAGAGAGTTTAGACCTGAATTTGACTATAGGCACAATGTCTACTATTTAGAAAGGTGAGATTTCATCAAAATCTTTGAATAGGAGTATGGAATGCTCATTATGGTGAATGATCATAAGAAGATTGGCATGAAACTCTTTGGATGGAGGTTTATGATGTGTGGTATGAGTGGGAAAACATCTAACCTCTATTTGCACCAAAACCCCTCTAATTTGCCCAAAGATCCGAATCAATATTTGTAACAAAAGGCTCCAACGGCTAGGCTCGAGCAATCAAGCCTAGCCCTCGATTGATCGAGTTAGGCCAAAAATGGCCAAGTGAACTCGCTGGACTGTTTTTTTTTTTTTTTTTTTTTTTTCATGTTTGATCGATCAATCTCGATCGCTCGAGAGGAATCGAATATCCTTCGATCGATCGAGCTTGTGCCTCGAGTGCTCGAATTAAGTTGATTTAGGTCAGATGCTTGCTAGATATTTTTGGCCATGTTCGGTTGATCGACTCAATCGATCAAGCTTTGCTTGAGCACACCTCTGGGTCTATTGGTTTGGGCAATATGTTTTCCAACAGTTTGGGACCTCTTATAGCCTATCTTATCATGTTTCAACATGGCTCCTAAGGCTAAGGGATGATCAACAAGGTATACCTATTAAGGTTAGGATCATCTAGAGATTTTTGGGATGTTTTGGGTCAAGGGTTAGGGTTACCAAGGCACCTCATTTATCTGTTGTTCAGTTCTTTGATGCTCTGGTCTTCACGTTTCTTCGGTCTTTAGCTTCCAAGGGCTCAACCGACGACATGACACACAAACTCGTGCGATTGACAAACAAGGTGCGTAAATCAGTGCACTAATAGGATCCTCTTTCCCCTTATCTTTTCATTGTAGAGCCTGAGGCTCTGAGCAAGATGTCGGAGAAATGTTCTTCCATGGGCTTACATGGTGGTTTCAAAGTAGATAATATTGGCTTCCAAATCTCTCATTTCCAATTTTCCAACACCATCTTGTTTTTTGATGCGAAAGTGGGAAAGGTAGATAACCTCAGAAAGATTATCAGGTGCTATGAGGTGATTTTTGGTCTCTAGGTAAAATTTTTAGATAGTGTGATGTTAGGGATTTGCATAACCAAGGTTGAGATTTGTAGGCTTGTGTGGGTGTTTGGTTGTCAGGTGGGGGCACTCCCTCCTATCTTGGGCATCCTCTGTGTTGGTAAGCCAACTATGCATTTATTGGATGGAGTGATTGAGAAAATGTAAAGGAAGTTGTCGAGTTGGAAAAGTAGGCATATTTTTTTGGAGGGTAGATTGAGGCTTATCAAAGCCGCTATGATTCATCTTCTCTTATACTTTGTCTCTCTTTTGGTGTCCTAGAGCAGTCTTGGACAAGCTTGAGAATGTGAGAAGGGATTTCCTATGGCAGGGTACAAATAGGAATAAATTCCACTTGTTAAGGTGGGATGGGGTGTGTTGTCCGTTTAGGGAAGGTGGGGCAGGTATAAGAAAATTGGAAGATATGAATTCTGCTCTATTTGGCAAGTCGTGGTGGTGATTCAACATAGAGGAAGATAGCCTTTAGAGGGTAGTGATTGGAAGAAAGTATGGTGTTAACAATGGAGACTGGTGGATGAAAGAATCTTCCTTATATAGGGCATTGGCTGTTTAGAAGGTAATGGCAAAGTGGGGCCGTCTACCTTCATGGAGGTGATTGGTTTTTCAGCGGCGGATGGAGAGAGGATAACATTTTGGTAGGATGTTTGGATTGGTGAGAGGTTGCTCAAAGAAGAGTTCCGGAGTTTAGCTAGGCTTTTCCCTGAAGCGAACATTCCCATATTGCGGTGCTTTTCCTGGTCTCCAATCGGTTTAGACCCTGCCATGTCACAAGAATATGACAAATGAGGAAGTAGGTGATTTCTTGCGGTTGTTGGAGCGCCTCCAGGACGTCCGTCCTTTGTTGGGAAGAAGGATTACATGTTATGGAAGATGGAGAGCTCGGGTTGCTTTTCCATTTGGTCGTTCTTCAACATGTTACACGGTACGCTTCATGGGAGGTGTGGGGGATTTTCATCGTTTGTTTGGAGATCTGGGGTTCCTCTGAAGGTGGCGGCTTTCCCCTGGTCAGTGGGGAGAAACACAATGCTAACTATAAATAACCTTTAGAAGATGTATGTGGTGCTTCCCAATATCTACATGATGTGCATGAGGAATGCAGTGATGGTTGATTATCTATTCATCCTCTGCTCCTTTGCTGAAGGGCTATGGGATAGGTTCTTTGTTATTTTCAGTCTCATGGGTGTTGCCGGGCTCAATTGATGAGTTCTTTCTAGCGTGGAACGGCCAGGGGAAAAAAGGCAAGGTGCTTTGTGATATTTCTTTGTTTGCAGGTCTTTGGTCCATTTGGGGGGAAAGAAATGATAGATATTTCTTGAACCATAGTGAAGTTTCAGAAGTGGTTAGGTGGGCCGAAGTAGATGTTATGTGTTGCACTTCATGTATTGAATCCTATGATAGCTGTAACCTTTCCTCTATCTATTGGGCGTCTTTATTCTAAATCATACTTCTCTTCTTCTTATTCTTCCTTTTTAAATATTAACCTTTCAATAAACCATAACTGCCATAATAACTTTGAAGACCTCCAACAACGCCAACATTTTTAAAATCAAAACCATAAAAAGTGAACACTTATTATTAATGATACGGAAATCCAATCCGAATGAAAAAAAAAAACTTCTAAGTTCCTAAAAAAATTGACTTTGTTAAAATTGTCATATAGCCTATAAATCGCAGATATCATTCATATACTACAAGGCATTTATTATCCTTTCAAATGTTTGCAGTCTTCGAGATAGAGCTCAGGTAGAGCAGTTGCTGCGGTATATTGTACAAGAACCTCCTGAGGATGCTGAAAGCAAACAGGCCTTCAAGTATGTCAATCTGATTCAATTGAAAAGTTTTACTAGGACAGGATCACTTTCTTGGTTCTGTCATTTTGATTGTTGCATTTCTTTGCTCAAAAATCAAGGTTTTATGTTTTCATGGGTTCATTTATTTTCACGATTCAGGTTTCCCTTCATCGCCTGTGAGATATTTACTTGTGAAATTGATGTCATCTTTAAGACCTTAGTAGAAGATGATGAGGTATGTGATTTCTTCATGCTCACTGTGAAGCATCATCTGTAGAAGTATAAATTATTATTATTTTCACAATAACTTAATGCTCTAAGTTCCTAAACAATCTATTGCAAGTGCAGCTGATGAACATGCTTTTCTCCTTTCTGGAACCGAATCGTCCTCATAGTGCCTTGCTAGCTGGGTATTTCAGTAAGGTATTGGGAATTGTGTATCTCAGTGTCTTCCCTTGTGCAGTGATGTTCTTACAGTGTCGCAATTAGTTGTCTTGGTGAGTAAATTGAGTTTGTTAATGCGTTGTTTTCTGCTTTAGGTTGTTGTGTGCCTTATGTTACGGAAGACAGTGCCGCTAATGAATTATGTCCAGGTAAGTAGATGACTTCACTCTATTTTTAACATTTTCTGTTATTTGTTTTGCTCCTCGTATAACAATGCTGGAAATGTTTTCGGTTCTGCATATTGGAAAATATTTTTTGAACTTTGAACAGTGAGTATTTAGCAAGACACTCTTTCAGGATCTGTGCTATTCTATCCATTGACTTGTTATACCAAGAATCTTGTTTGTGCTGGAACTTTCCATATTGGGACTATGTTCTCACTTCTCACTCAGGGGAGTCATAGTTCCTCATTATGTATTCCCACTCTCTTTAAGTGGTCATGTTTCGGACCATTCCTCTTCTATGCAAGGCTGGTCCATGTGATGATTTCTTAACCTCTAAGTCAAATGTTCAAGGAGTAGGTGCCAACATCTTCCAAAAAGTCATGTTTCGGTTTCATCATTTCCATAGGAAAGTGGAGAGAATGATAAAATTTGATGGCCGTAGCCTATGGTTGTGATAAAATAGAGTTCTGCTTATGGTTTTTGAGTTGTGTAAAAAGAATTATATCTTCAAGTTATAGTCGAAGAGACATCTTTTTTCTTTGGATAATTAGCATTTTAGAAAGAGCTAAAAATTGTTAGATAGATACCAAATTGCAAGAAAACCTAAGGTACATGGTCCAAAATACGAAGGGACGACATGTCCTCAAGATAAGACTCCACAATATTAATGGACACAATATCCTTGCGATACCACCCTTTGTAAAGATAGGCTAGTCTCTTCTCTTAAAACATTGCAAAAGGAAGTATCAAAGCTCTTTACCAAATTTGAACCATACCCTATCTCTGAGGACCCACTGAGTTTTTGTGCATCGGGAAGTGGATTGGCTGGTGTACCACACACCACCAATATGGCTGGTGTGGGTACGTGTCATGCCAAGATGAGCGCTGACACTCCTCGAGCTCTGAGTTGTACGAGCGGTTGAAAGGAGATCTAGTCACATTGAGTAGTTTTCAAAAGAAAAACCAAATCAAGCTTTCATACAAAGCTCATTCTCCTGCTCCATAGGAATCTTTTATGCCTATCACCTGAGGAAGCTACTCTAATGTCCCGTTTTCCATCCCTATTTTAAGGCTAAAGAGCCCTTAGATTTAGCTCAAATCTCTTTCTATGGGTCTGCCGTAATTGGAGAGAGAGTTTGCAATGATAGAGGCACAGCTTGGATAAATTTTCTGTGCCCGATTGGGATTGGAGATTCTAATTTTGCTGAGGCTGCGGCTCTTCTTCAAGCGATTAAGATTATCTTCAACTTAAATTTATTCTGGCTACAGTGTAGGAGATTTAAGTAATGCATCTCCTGGGCCAACTTAGGTTTAAGTCTGTGGAGGGTGGCTGATCTCATCGATGAAGCGCTGGATGTGTGTAGAGAATCAAAACTCTTTTTCCCACGTGCACTGAGAAGCAAATGTGAACGCGGATGACCAGGTTAAAGTAGGGGTGAGTAGAGATTCCTTAGTGATGACAGCAGAGTTATGTCACATCTATGACATTATGGTGGCTCTCCTTCCTCTGTTCCCTAGTATTTTCTATTTTCCGGCCGCAGGCCCCTTGTATTTGTTATGGTTTTGGTCATGTTTACTGACTATTGAGCCACTCCTTGTAGTTTCTCTTCCGCTTCTTATAATATTTTAGGTTATACTTCAAAAAATATCATCTATATGAATGTAAAGTATGCATCTTTGGGGAAGCTAATCAGTTTTTGATATAGTAGCTAAAGAGGGTACATTCGATCTTCATTGTAGAAGGAAATATCAAAGTGGTTTGACAAATTCTGAACCATAATCTTCAAAGACTCACCATTTCAGTTGAAGTTGATCTACTAAAATCGAGTGATTCAACACATAAATAGGACCATACAAGTTTGAAAGGAAAAAATCGTCAAGCTCTTCCAAAGAGCTCATGCTCTCACTTTGTTGGGATTTTTTATGCCCATCAGACGTGGAAAGCCTCTCTTTTATCCCATCTGCTATCCTTACATTTAAAGTCCCTAGCTTCAGCTCCTCCAGATATGAATATAACGTACAAGTCTAAAAAGTGTAGCTAATAAGTTCTTGATATACTAGCTGAGGAGGGTTTGTTTTGATCTTTGTGATATGTTGGACTTTTGGGTCCTCTCCCTTGATATAAATTTGCCTTTGTTTTGATTTTCATAAATGCATGGTGATTCATTAATAATCAAAAGTGGGGTAAAAAAGAATTGTGAAAACAGTTTCTACTAGATCACTATCGAAGCTTCTCTTTGATGGTGGGTGATGCCGGAGTCTGTTGAGGGTTTCTTCATGGCTTGGCACAGAGGTGGGAGTAGGGAAAAAAGGAAGGGTGATTTGGAGGTTATCCATGTTGGTAGGTGGTGCAACCGGCTGATGGGAAGGATATGGCCAAACGTAGGCACCTGCAAGCTGAGCATAAGAATCACATACAAAGTAGAGACAATAACTAGAACTTTTATTATTTTCAAAGATGCCTTGAGACTACTCATGTAAAAGGGGCCCTTATATGGGCTCCTTGATGTACAAAGAAGGTAGGTTCATAATGTCATTAACAACTAATGACTTATTACAGAAATGAAAAGTAATAAAAAGATGCTTAAGAATTTAAGATGATTTGGTTGATTGATAGTTGCATGGCTAGCTACCTAAATAGGAGGCTTGGGTCTCTATTGATGGGCTAGCCGTGGGGCTTGGGCTTAGGCTTAATGGGCCTAGGCTTGGGCCATGGATTTTGGGTCCAATTAAGCTTATGTCAGTCCCCCCCGTGCATAAAAGAACTTGGCTCGAGCGAGGTAATGACTTTATATTGCTCGTAGAGGTCAGGATTCAGGTGCTGAAAATCTGTGGCTGTGATCCATGTAGCATCAGAGAGAGGCTGTCCTTGCCAACGGATGAGAACCTTTTGGTAATCACGTTGGCGTGTGGAAACGATTTGGTTGTTGCGAAGATCAATGATCGTATCTGTAGGTGTCAAAATGATCGGAAGTGCGATAGCGTGTTCTTCAATACCATCATCAGTATGGTGCCCATGATAGAGTATGATTGATGGGCAAATCTGGTTGAAGACCTAAAGTATAAGCATTGGTACTAATCTTCCTTATGATTTTGAACAGCCCCGCATTGCCCGGATGGAGCTTCTTTGAGGTACCGGAGGTAACCATTTAGGAAAAATTCGAGTCGCCTTTCGTGAATTCAACAAAACTACGTCTTACATGTACACGTTGCTAGTAACTTTTGTCATTTACGGCTATAGTACATCGAACTTCATCATACACTTGTTGCATATGGGGGATGAGGTCATCAACTTCTGCACTTGGTCTTGACTCTATGGATAAATCGACTAGAAGATGCAAACATATTGCAGTTACTGCTTTAGAAGCTGACGTCCTTGTGGGCCCGTTAACTCAGTTATTATAGGCAAATTCAGCCATGGTATTACTAGGTCCCACCTAGCTATATGGTCACGCATAAGGCACTGTTATAACTTGTCCAAGCTGCGATTCACTTCTGTCTGACCATTGGTCTTGGGTGGTAGGCACTAGAGTAATCAAGCTTGGTCTTCGTTGCCGTCCAAAGAGTCATCCAAAATAGCTCATGAACTTGGTATCTTGATCTGATACAATTGTCTTCGGAAGTCCATAAAGATGAACATCATCTCGAAAAAATAATTGAGCAATCATGAGAGTGTCTGTTGTATTCGAACATGGTATGAAATGAGCCATCTTTGAAAATTGATCAACCACCACAAAAACCAAATTAACTTTCCGTGCGATCTTTGGAAACCTAGGATGAAGTCCATGCTAAGATCTTTTTGTAGAGCATGTGGATCGACAAAGGTCGATGCAATCCATTGTTTTTCTTTTGACCCTTAGTGAGCTAGCAAACCTGCATAGCTAGTAGATCTTTGAGCTGGCAAACCTTGCATAACTGGTAGATTTTTGCAACATCTGATTTAAACGAGGCCAAAAGTATCTATCTCCAACAAGGGCTAGGGTCTTATCATGACCAAGTGACCACTACACCCACTGGCGTGTAACTCCAACATATTCGTGGATGGATGCACTGGTGCAACCAGCTGATGGGAAGAATTTGCCCAAGTGTAGGCACTTCCAAGCTAAGCATAAGTATCACACAGAGTAGAAACATTAACTAGAATTTTTATTCATTTCCAAGAAACCTCGAGACCACTCATATGAGGCCCTTATAGGCTCCTTGATGTACAAAGGTAGGTTCATAATGTACTTATTACAAAAATCAAATAGTAATAAAAAGATGCTTAAGAATTTAAGAAGATTTGGCTGATTGATTTTGCACAGCTTGTTACATAAATAGGAGGTTTAGGCCTCTTTATTGATGGGCCACCTGTGAAGCTTAGGCTTGGACTTAATACGCCTAGCCCTGGCCCATGGATCTTGGGTCTAATTCGGCTTGCATGAGTAGGTATATGGGCTCATGGGGAGAATGGAATAATCGGTGCTTCCGTAATCATAATGGGTTGCCCTTTGAAGTTTTTAGAAGGGAAAAATTGGATGTAATTGAGTGGGCCTCAAATATAAAGGCTCTTGCTGATATCCTCTTTTGTCTTTTTCATGTCTTGCCTTGTAATTTTCTTGTTTTCGCTTTTCTTTGGTAATAAAATCGTTCCCCACCACCCAAAAAAAAAAAAAAAAAAAAATCTTCTCTTTCAGCCAAGGGCCAGGGCCTTCTCCATCACTTCTATGTCTGCGGAGGTGTGGCATATGTTACTAACTTCCATAATCAAATAGCGAAATTGATTCTGATAGGAAACATTTTCATGAAGGAGTATCTAAAGGTCAAGGGATTGATTGTCAGGACATTTAAATGAATAAGCTTTTCATAAAGGAGAAAGGGGCCCATATAGGTATGCCTCATTCTCTATGGTCTTATGGTTATACGTCACTACGTTAGCAGGGTTGGTTTGAGAGGGTACCCGTACCTATTGGAAATATTGTTGTATTCTTGGATTGAAATATGACTTTGGTGATGCAAATAATGACATCTTACATCTATTATCCTTAGAGACCTTCCGGTTTACAGTCTTCTAGGAAGTTATGATAACCAGTCGTGATAGCTATTCGTTGACTTGATTTTTAATAGGCTGCATCAGTACTATGGCATTTTGTTATGACAAAACTGCTCGAGCTCCTGTGATTCTCATTTTCAGTGTCTGAAATTATTGGTTTGCATTTCTGTTTCCTCGAAATTTTAAGTTCGAAATATGGCTATCTTCCTACTATTCTTGAATTACATGCATTCCTTCTCTTGTTTCCCCGTTCGGATTTCATGTTTAGTGTGTCTTGCAGTCTTGTATATCATTTTATGCCACAGATTTTTCTCGTGCATAGTTTATTTTCATGTATGTGTGAATACCGTTTTATGCCACAGATTTTTCTCATGCATAGTTATTTTTCATGTATGTGCATGCTATGCTTCTTCTAATCTGAATTCATGATCTCCTATTGTGTGGACTTCACTGATTGACCATGCTTGATTGATGTCAGGCGCATCAGGACATTTTCCGCCAGCTGGTTGATTTGATAGGTATCACATCAATCATGGAGGTATGTTGCCAATGTTCCAACATGTCTTCCTGATGAGTTATACAATAGCTACTTGATCAAGTAGCCATCAGAAAATTTATCCTGAGACACCTCTCCCAAAAAAAAATAAAAAAATCCTGAGATGTGCCGCGACGTTTGTGTAAGCCTGGGCTACTATCAGGTGGGTCCATTGTGTTCATGCTTTGGCTAAAAAATAAGGTAGCATGGCCATCAGGTGGGCCACATAGGTATGAGAAAATGGGTGGTTAGAGAGGGACCTATGGTCCAACATCTAATGTACAGGTTGCCTCTTGTCATGACTGAAATGGCCTTATTTTTCAGCCATGTGCATTCCAGGTGGGACCCACCTGTGGAAAATCCTCGATCTTACACATTGACATGTGTGGTTAAGAGTAGCCATTTGAATGGCCACTCATGTTGGCATGCCACTGCACTGCTTGTTGTTGAGTAAATATTAGAGCTGACTTGCATGTGTTTAATCATGTTCTAACCAGGTAGCTATACGTTTGCTCTCATTGCAGTGCATGGATTTGCTGCTTTTTTCCCCTTTCTTTTTTGCTTTCTATTTTGTTTGTTGAATTAAGTGGAATATTACTAGCTCATGTTATTTGGACCCCTAGAAAAAGAGTGCAGAGTCATGGCTGAAACATTTGGGTGCCAATGCTTTGAAGCCACCAGTCTTCTTGACAAGCCCACATCTAAGCCAAATCCATTACCACCATCATCAGCATCATCAGCATAGCTGTTGATTAAAAAAATAATCATAGCCTTGGCCCAACCAAGTTATGAATCCTGTTTCAAACTCCTTTCTTTCTAAGGCCCTATATGGTGTATGCATACAAGCCTTCCCTAAAAGAATTTTTACTTGAGGTGGTGATAAGGGACATGGAATCTTTGTACCATTTATACAACAATTTTTTATAGCATTAAATAACATCAATGTACTAGTCACCTTTGGAAACCTCTTTTAATCCCATCCCCTTCACCCAACATACATGCTGGCACATGGTTTTGAGTTCAGAGCCACCTGTCATTCAAGCCCATCATGGATCTGATCTGGGCCAAAAATTGGGTTGGCCGGACAATAGTAACTGCTGGATTTTTGAGGAAAAAAAAAAACTTGACCAACAGTCAGATTTGAAGATCAAATAAAGCAATTGGGATTGTCCAATTGAGCTGATATTGGACCAATTCACCTCAACAATGAGACCTGCATGATGAGCAATTTCTATTTGTGCCAGCCACTAGGTGCCATGTTCAAGTGTGTGCTGTAGGGATGCGGTGTGTAGGATAAGCAAACCTCTTTATAAATTATAGGTTACCTTAGGTAATGAAAGTAACTTTCTTACTTATCCAAAAGAAAGAAAGAAAATAGCTCTATCCATGTACCATGGTTTTGAGACTTGGCGACTCGGACCGACTTCTTTGGTCCTGAGTCGAGTATTGATTTGGCCAACAGTCTTGAGTCGCCCTCTGGTTTCAATTCTGACCCATGGTAAACTGAATCGGGTCTGAGTACAGGTCGACTCGGCTGTTTGTCAGAGGACTCATCCGAGTCTTAAAACCCTGCCATGTACTCCTCCTTTTAAGTGGTTGGCATATTGAAATTGAAGTGCCCTACACGTGTCACAGCCAATGTTTTAAATATCGTTATCGTGTAATGTATCGCACCCTTGGGATACAGATACATATCGGTTATCGTATGGGATATATCGGTTGTATCGCGCAATCTATCACCGTTGCTAGGAAACATGGGAACATTGGGAAATTGGTCAAAATTTTCAATGAAACTTTAGGGATTGTTCAAAAAGACATCAATACACACTTAGAAATCAAAACATTACAAAAAAAAAAAATGCATATAATAAGGGTTTCCTTTGTATGGGGTCCTAATATATGTGCTTTCTAACTGAACTGATGCAAGTATATTCAAAGTCTATTCATATAATTTATAAACATAAGAAGACATGTATGGAAACACAAGCAATACATTCAAAAGCAAAAGAAGAATCACTAGATCAGGTTAACATACATGTTTAATTTTGTGTTTGGATACAAAGATTGTAACTGATTTGCGAGAAATTGAGAAATTTTGATTTTTCTCAATTTTCTACAACTTGACCCATCTCCCCTAAATCTCGAAATCGAAGTTCCAAATGCATGATTTTTAATGGAAAATATGAAGAATCATATATTTGTAACAATTTGACACTGGTTTAACATGATTTACAACAACAACATGGATCGAAAATAAAAAATGCTCACTGGATCGAATAGGTGGGATATATCGGCACTACCCGTGCGTTTCGTATCGCACAAGTGGGATACAAGATATATCGGCTGATATTGTCGATATTTAAAACACTGGTCACGGCTAACACCTATTTCCTATGTAACACAGTTAAGCACCACCTACACTGTGGCAGTAACTTATGGTATTTTTCCATTGGACAATCAATGCTTTTATCTCAAACACTTCCACTAAAATTGTCTTCTCAAATTCTGCAGTTTCTATACAGATTTAACACTATGTTGGACCAGTTGGAATGTTTTGCATCATGCACATGGCTATCTTGTGTGGATTGTGAATTTTCTATTTTGTTTATTATTTGAAGATTGGCTTTTTCACTGGTGATTTTTTTTTTTTTCTTGACAGGTTTTGGTTCGACTTGTTGGTGCTGATGATCATATGTATCCCAATTTTATGGATGTGATGAAGTGGTTAGCTGATAGCAATTTGCTAGAAATGATTGTTGATAAGTTGAACCCATCTGTAAGTGTGAAAATGACATGCTTGGTTTGAACATGGTTTTTTATGAATGCTAGTTTTGGTTATCATATGCGTGTATGTATCAAAGATTTAGTATATCATATCATTCACCACTAATATGGGGTCTATTGCCTTGGGCCAACATGGACGATACAACTGTATCATTATGGACGAAACTGGCATGTATTGGGCGATATGTACCAGTTTCGATACATAACGGTTTTGGATGATGCTGTAACCATTGATGTTATGTCATATGGATACATCAGTTGGAGAGAGAGTGGGTGAAATCATGGCCGTTGACAGCCATCGTGTGGCTAAATCTTGTCTGGGGAGAGAGGGAGGGAAGAATAGGGTTGCGGGGGGTTTTATATTGAGAGAGTGGGTAAAATTGTGGCTGTTAACAGTATTCGTGCGGCTAAAATCTTGGCTGTTGACGGCGGGAGTTACTCCAAATGACCTAAATGCCCCTGTATGTGGTGTGCACATGGAAAAAGCATTGCCCCCACTACTCATGTTATATAAAGTATAGATATATCACCAGATTCACCCATGCATATTCCATGGATACTGACTCTACTCAAATATATCACTTGTTGTTAGGTGCACCCTTTTGGCTGCTACTCCTGCATATTCTCCTGTGACTAAAATATGCACCCGTGTTTGTTTGGAGCTTGATTGACATTTTGGTAGATCCTTCAACTGAAATTTCCTGCTTTTTGGGTTCCTTCCAGTGTCTAGATGGAAAGGCATTTCCCATCCATGAGCTTTGGTTTTTTCTTCGTATACCTACTTACACCCGTATCTCTGCAAAAGAATTTGTTGTGAAATTGTCAATGATATGCTGCTTAGTTTTTGTCAAATGCTTGTTATGTAGAAAATTCAGCAGAATGTATGATGTAGTTTTTGAGTTCGTCAGTTTCAGATAATGTAGTGAATGCATTGATAAAAGATTTGTCTTAATCAATCAGAGTCCTCCTGAAGTTCATGCTAATGCAGCTGAAACACTCTGTGTTATCACTCGAAATTCTCCATCAGCACTAGCTGCTAAAATCTCTAGCCCAAGGTTTGCAGTTTTATTTTTAATTTTTATTTATTTTGTTTGGTTTATGTTCGTAGACTTGTGTTTGTTAACAGCAGTCTTACATTCACTTTCCATTCACATGCAGCTTTGTTGAGAGGATACTTAGTCATGCTCTGGAAATTTCACCATCAAAATCTACCCTTGTCCATTCATTATCCGTGTGTATCTCTTTGTTGGATCCCAAAAGATCGGCTTCAATTCCATTTATTCATTCTATCCGAAGTCAGCATTTATATGAACCACCTATCCCTCTTAATCCCGAGACTGTTAGTGCCATGTTGCCAAAACTTGGTAAGTCAAACAATGTTTGTTGCTGTTGGTTAGTAGCCATGGCCTGGAAACTTGTGCTGCTGTTTATTAATATATTTTCAGTGGCTTGTCATCATTCATTTGCCAAATTTTAATGAATAAAAGCATTAGTGCTCTCTTTGTTGCTTGAGGTGATTGGAACTGGGTTGTAATTTTTGAAGTGCAACACTGCCTTCCATTTACTATTTTTAGTATGGTGTACTTGCTAATTTGCCTCCTATTCCAGCTTTCAATACCAGATTATGTGTTAACATAATTCATTATTTAGATACTTATGCTTGCTGCTTTTTTCATCTCATGCATTTGTACTGGATCCCTATAACTTTCTGTCAAAAGTTGACTGCTGAAACTTGAGTTATATATTTGCTTTGTTTCTGTAATTTCTTGATGAAATGGGAGAGGAATTCTGTGCTTCTTGAAAGCTCTCGGAGTTTGTTACCCAGCCCTTTGGTCCCTCTTTGCATGGACTGTACATGGATATGGGCTACAATTTGCAACAATATAATGGTGTATTGCTTGAAGTCATGCTATTTTATGGTCTGACATTGACCTGTGACCACAGAACTTGTGCTACTTCTGTATCTTCTTCTAAGCAAAGGGTGCAGCTCATGGGATGCCAAAACGGTTACATAACGGCCGTAACAGGTGTTATGTAATGGTAATGATGGTAACCATTATGCGTTACGAGGTAAAATGACTGTTACAGCCCCATAACGGGGCTGAAACAGTTTTTTTTTTTTTTTTTTTTTTTTTTTTTTTTTTTTTTTTTTTTTTTTTTTAAGAAAAAGAAAAAGAGAGGCCGTTATGGCTCATATTGTAATGGTAATGGTGGTGGCCGTCATGATGACTGTTACCGTTATGGAATGCCTTAGTGCAGCTAATTCGAAATTCTCTCTTTCGTATTGTCATTTATCTTTCAAAACAAAAAGCATTGTCATTTATCTGACTGTTCTTTCTGAAATTCAGCCTTGCCTGCTACACCACACAACTTGAATACGCAGAACCAGGCACTGAGACCCTGCTCTATTGTTTTGTTTTAAATATTCACATATCTTTCTGTTCTTACTCAGTAAAAGCATTGTCCATTTAGGGGGTCCTAGGTTCTTTTCGGTTGCCTTTGTTTTTGGTTATTTTGGTCCATTTTGTGTGGTCAGATGAGTGTTATTAATGTTTTTGGTGCCACTTTTGAGTTGAAAGCACTTATTTTAGAAAAAACAAAAAGGGCCATCTTAGTGTTGGAGAAACAACAGGGAGTTATTTTTTGTTTTTTTTTTTTGTTTTTTTTTTGTTTTTTTGTACTTAGGAAAAAAGGATTTTCTCTCATTAAAGATCTCTCTCTCATGGGTAATCGGGGGAAAGGTACAAAGAGAATGATGACAGGTCATTCAATAATTACAAAGATGAATATTCCCTCTGACTGGGGTTTAAGTTATCGATGAAGAGTCGAAAATATCAACGATAATATTGGTGTCGCCAGCGTTTTTTTCCAAAAGATAACGACTTCTTTATTAGATGGTAAAAGGATAACAAGAACAGGGAGAATCAGCCCACTGAGATAGCGGGAAGACTACTCACCTAAAAAAGACTTACATCCCCTTTAGGAAAACAACATTTGAAGCCCATTCTACTATCAGGTGTTTCACCCTATTAACTAGAGACTCCGCCAAGTTTGAGGTATCCCTGAAGCATTTCCCATTCCTTTCTTCCCACCCGGACCACCAGACAGCCAAGAGGGCTATTCTCCAAATCTCCTTTCTATGTTTGCCTAATTTAGCACCTTGCCAGGCATTGATTAACCGACCTGTGGATTCTGGGAAGGACCAATACATTCCAAAAAGGGACAGAATTGCGAGCCAAATTTGATTGATGATCGGTGTCGCCAGCGTTGCGACATTGAAAACCTCTTTTTTCGTTTCTTTGCCAGTTATTAGCAATTTTTTAAAGAGTTTTCACAATAATCAGAGTTGTCGGGAGACAAATTCGTTCTAGCTACCTAACCGGGTCATGAGCTACGTTGTAGCCAACAACTCGTTTCGCCGATAAAAAGGTAGCACGAGAATTTTGCGGACCATCATAAATACAAAAAAAAAAGAGAGAAAAAACTTGTAAGAATGTGATTTCGGTACTTGTAGAAGAGGTACGCCTGTCGGAAGAAGAATTCGGTGGGCCAATCAATCAATCGACAACAGTTGTGCGCCGGTCTTCTGCAAGTACGAAAAAACCACCTATTTCCCTTTTTTTCTTTGAATAGATGAAAATTTTCAAAATCAACCGGAATTCCGGTGAATAATCTGCGATATCCCTTGGGAATTTTGGTTTGATTTGGGGATTTAGGTTCGAAAAGGAAAACCCTTCAATTTGGGGATTTGGGTTCGAAATGGAAACCCTATTCCTCTTTCTTGAAATGGCGTCGATTTTTTGTTTTTATTTTAAAGGGACACAAACAACCCTAGTGTAGTGTGTGAGCCGCAACTCACGGCTACTTTCGATACTTTGTGGGCCCCACTATGATGTAATGCATTTTATCTGCACTGTCCATCTATGTTGGACGGTCGTTTTATGGAATGGGCTGAAAAATGAGTCAGATCCACATTTTAGGTGGAGCCCACCACAAGAAACAATGGTGATTGAATGCTTACCATTAAAAAATTCTTAGGGCCCATTGTACTATTTATTTGCCATCCAACCACTTCATTAGGTCCACATAGACTTGGATGAAGGGAAAACACAAATATCAGGCTGATTAATACTTTTGGGCCCCAAGAAGTTTTTAATGGTGGCCATTCAATGACCATTGTTTTCTATGGTGTGGTCTACCTCAGAATTGGATTTGACTCATTTTGTGTCCCATGCCCTAAAATAATCTGCCAAAATGAATGGACGGTGTAGGTATACATCTCATATGACCGACGTAGCCCCACGGTCAGGGTCCCACCCAACAACGGATTGTGAGGAAATCCCATTGCATACTGAGTTACTCGTACGCTTTTATCGTACTAGGTAAACTGTGTTGGGCCCATCGTGAATGTATGTGGTTTATCCATGCCGTCATCCGTTGTTCGCGCTCATTTTAGGGGTTGAGCCCTAAATTAAAACATATCCGAAGCTCAATTGGGCCACACCACAGAAAACAATGGGAATAATGATTTCCATTGTTGAAACCTTTCTAGGGCCCATAGTGATGTTTATTTGTCATCCAACTTGTTCATAAGATCACAAAGACATGGATGAAGGGAAAATACAAATATTAGCTTCATCTAAAACTTCTGTGGCCTTTAAGAATGTTTCAACAGTAAACATTCAATTCACACTGTTTCCTATGGTGTGGTCCACTCGAGCTTTGGATATACTTTATTTTTTGGATAAAGCCCTAAAATTGTCTGGTAAAATGGATGGACGAAGTGGATAAAATACATAAATCATGGTGTACCCCATGGCGTATACTCAGCACGTTGAGAGTTACTCAGTCCGCAATCCGCTTTCGATTTTGAGGGACACCTATGAAAGCCTTCCAAGAAGGGCCTGCCATGGATGGTAGGTGGGCCCTTCCATGATATTTGTGAGAAATCCACCCCGCCCATCTGTTTTTCTAGATCATGTTGGGACGTGGGCCCAAAAATGAGGTAGACCCAAAACTCAAGTGGGCTGCATGACATGAAACAATGCAAATTGAACCTCCACCGTTGAAGCATTTGTGGGGCCATAGAAGTTTTGGATTAGTTTTTTTTTTTTTGCTTTCAATTTATCCCATGATAAATGACCTTATGAACGGTATGGATGGCATATAAACATTATAATGGACCCTAGGGAGGTTTCAATTGTAAGCATTTCCCTTCCTACGGTTTCCTACTGTACAACCCACTTGATTATTGGATCTGCGTCAATTTTGGGCTCATATCCTAAAATGATTTGGAAAAATTCCAAAGGGCTCATCGTACGGTTTTCGTAATGTTTATTTGTCATCCAATCTGTTGATAATGTTAAAAAGACCTGGATGAAGGGAAAATAAAAAGATTAGCTTGATCCAAAACTTTTGTGGCCCACAGTTTTTAATGGTCATTTTTCACAGTTTCTAGTGGTGTGGTCCACCTGAGATTTAGATATTTTTAATGTTTAGGATTGCGTCCTAAAATGAGATGAAAAAAGATGGTAGCCGCATGTGGGGATGAAATATGGCCGGAAAGGTGTACGTTTTGAATTAATTTACTTTTACATGTCTTAATTATTGTATGGGAGCTGCATTTGTTTTATGTCAACTCATTTTGGTTACTATTAGAGTGATTTCTTACGGGAACGCATGCTTTCTGGGTCCCATTAAATGAAAACTTATTATTTAATGCATTCTTTTTGTGATTTTTAATTCCTGAATATGTAAATATGTGTATTTAGGCATTTCCTAAAGTTTCACTGAAAAATTCCACCATTTTCTTCATGTTCCCCCCCTTTTCCCTACATTTTCGGTTATCGGTGATATTATTGGTGATAACAATATTATATCTTTATCTCTAGCCAACGAAACTTGTAGCAATATCAACAACTCCAACATTGCTCCCAACCAATGTTTGAAACATCGGTATCGCTACAAGTTTTGTTGGCCAGGGATACAGAAACAATATCGATATCGCCGATAATATCACTGATAACTGGAAATGCGGGGAAACACGGGAAAAACGGTGGAATTTTTAGTGAAACTTCAGGAGATGTTAAAATGTACATATTTGCATATTTAGAAATACAAAAATTGCAAAAAGAATGCATAACAAGTTTCTATTTAATGGGGCCTTAAAAGCATGTGCTGTTGTAAGAAATTAGTCCAACCATCCCATCTGACCCATTTAACCATCCAACCTTCGCTAGCTCAGCGGGAGGTTCCTCCTTTTATGTAATCTGTTTCTATCAATATAATTTTTGTTACTTAAAACAAAAAAAAAAAAACCATCCAAACATCCATCGATATTGCAAAATATTAACAACACATGATATTTCACCAAGAAATCATCAACAATTGGAAAGGAAACAAAAGATTATGGTCTCAATTTCGCGCATGTTACGATATTGATAATATCGAGATATTATCAATGACAAATTGAACACTACATAAAACCATGTGCCCATAAAAAAAATTGAAATAAATTTTTTTCTAATAAACAAAATTTTGATGATATCAGTTCTATGGCGATATTATTGAAATATTGTCGATACACTTATGATACAGCCATTACCTAGAATTTACATTGTCGAAAATATTGGCAATACATTAGCGATATTGATTCATTGGCCATACAAGTGACACTAATAATTTACATAGTTGAAAATATTGGCGATTAAATTAGCGATATCGATACGTTGGCAATACTTAGCGATACATGGCTAATTCTTGGAATTTTTGATACCAGCAGCGTTATCGGTATCGCTGAGCTGGAAATAAAGATAATACTGGAGATATTTCGATAATATTGGAGATAATTCAAACACCGCCCCCAACTACCTCCACCAGGCTCCAAAAAAACGTCATTAGTGACCCTTGCCCATTCCAAGACTAACCACTTAGCCTTGTGGAAGATCGGATCAGAATTAGAGGCATTATTGCTAAAAGTCCAGGTGCTATGCTCAAGCCAAATGGACCACATGATAGCAAGAAGGACCAGGTGCCACGGGGTCCTTTCTTCCTTCCCGATCAAGCAAAATGCCACCTGATAAATAGATCCCTGATCTTTTGAGGCATAACCCAACTGATTTCCAACATCTCTAAGAAGCTCTTCCAAATTTTCTGGGAAAAGGAACAACGTAAAAATAAATGATTTGCATATTTCATATCTTGCAAGCATAGGATGCACCCATCGGGCAAGATTATTTGCCTTTCCTTCCGGTTATCTAATGTGAGGATTTTGTTCTTGCCCACCAGCCAGTTAAGGCCACCACTCAAGGAGGAAAGCAGATACCTCCACATGTGATGAATGGTGTCCTTGGAATAGGGAAAAGAGGAGCCTCACACAATCAAGTAGAAAGGTTTAACTGTAAAAGCCGCAGAGTTGCTTGGGTTCATAACTCATCTTTCCTTTTTTGAAGAGATGTTACCTTTTGGGCCAAACAATCATATACTCACTGGTCCCCTCATCGAGAAGATTCCTCTTGAATAATGGATTCCACACCAGTTGCTCACACACTTTTGATCCACATTACGATATGGGAGTAGCAATTCCATCAAACAGATGTACTCACTGATCTGCTCGTCAAGGGAAGAATTCCTTGTGAATAAAGGATCTACATCAGTTTCTTCTCTCTCTCTCTCTCAATGATCTCTCCCTCTCACAATCTCTATGTGGAGGGGGAACTCTCTCTCTCTCTCTCTCTAGTTCTCTTCTCTGTTGACTTCCTCTCTCTCTGGATGCCGGGATGATGGTGCTCGGATGATGATTGATTGATATTGCTGGAATGCTAATGCAGATGATGCCTGGATGGCATTGGTGATGATGGTTGATTGATTGATGATGCTTGGATGATGATACGCCTGGATGATAATGATGATGGTGGTGCATGAATGATGATGATGCTCGGATGAGATGGTAATGATGATGATGCCTGAAAAATGATGCCCGGATGATGATGGCGACAACGGCAACGACAATGATGCCTTGATGGTGATGATGACAATGGTTCTTGGATGTTTATTATGATGGTGATGTTGTTGCTGATGATGATGGTGATGCCAAAGATCATCCTCATCCTGCTGCTTCATTTTCATAAAATGATTTTGTTTTTCTTCCTAAACAACATCCAAATGGTCCTGCTACTTGGACTATTTTTTCCATCAAATTTTTTTAGTGCTCTGAGAATTTGTGATTTTCTTTTTGAATGAATGAAAAGATGAAACTTTATTAAAAATTAAAAACAGGTTACACTTAGCAAAATACCAGCCACCATCCATTTATCTTTCTTGAAGGGACGTGTTTTCAGTGATCTACAGATGTTTCCATGGATGTCATTCTGCCCATCTATGAGCTGGTCCGTCTGTGCATCTGGAAAATCTTCTGAATATGATTGAAGCGAGCTGTTCCATTTCTTGGAGCCATAGTGTAATGTGTCTTAGAATGGAGCAGTGTTTTAAATAGCTACGCTATGTAGCATGTTGCTTACGCTACGTAGTGTAGCTTAGCCTTAGCCTTAGCTCTATGTATCTCATGAAAATAGCTTAAGTTGCGTGTGGCCTACGCTACATGCTACGTAGCTCACATACAAGTTATTTTTCACTACAACATTAAAATCATTTAATGTTTTCAATGATTTGTTACTTTTTTTTTTTTCAATAAAAATTAGTTAATCTTTCAATGCTTGTAATAAAATAATATAAGTAACAATATTAAATAAGTTTCGTTGCTTTTTCTTTACCTTTATACTTTAATTATTTCTTTTGCCCTTACTATAGGTTGCATTTGATTGCACCAAATATCATGAAATTTTGTAAATAAAATTATTAATCAGCCTATTTTAGTGTAAAATATCATGAAATTGGTACAACCAATCACAATCTTCATTAAAAATATAGAAGTAGCATGTAGCATACGCTACACGCTATGTAGCTTACGCCTCATGCTTCAGAGGAGTGAACGCTACACTACATGCTATTCGCTATTTAAAACACTGGAATGGAGTTAGGGCATTCATGCAATCATATTTGTGAGTCGTTTCCCATCCATAGAGCTGCAGGTGGCAGTGGCACCATTCATGTAATCATATTTGCAAGTCATCTCCCATCCATGGAGCTGCAGGTAGCACCTTTGCAGGAAGTTTAATTCCTTGCCTTGTCAATTTCCTGCCTGTGTAGTAGAGGTTGATTCTTCTAATGCTGTTACATGGGCAGGTTCAAAAAGGTTTCCATGGAGGCTGGCCCACTTTATAGAGGAAGCTATTGACCTGTGTAGAGGAGAACCAGTTTCCTCTACACAGGTAAATAGAGAGGTGAATGAGCTGGCAGACAGCCTTGCAAAAGCTGGAGCCTCCAGACCTGCTATGCTGGTATCTTTCTTCCGTTAGCCCCAGCGCTGGGTCCGAGCTTCTGAAGTGTTCATTGTCTGTGTTTGTTGTTCCCTCATCCTGATGTTTTATCTTCAGTGGCCATTTTCAATAAAATCTGATTACCAAGTTTCAAATATATATATATATATATATCTGATTACCCTTGAAAAAAAAAATAAATCCTTGCCACACTCATTTGTGTTCTGTCAATGTTTTGATGTCTGTTTATCCACCTGATTTCTCTCCAAGTTAATTCTTCAATATGATTTGAAGGTTGATGTTCTTCTTGATGTTGTGAAGCACTCTTGTCCTTGACTCCTTGTTGCTTCTACTCAAAACACCGACTTAAATAATCTCAGACAGTTGTGCATAGAGAGGATAATGAAATCATACTTGGTTATAGTACTAAGTATTTATGCAATGAATTGCTTGTTTATTAACTAATTCCATTGGTAGCATGAGAAATGATCTTGGACTTTCTATATTAATAATGAGTTTCATGTCAGAAATGGCCTTGCCCTTCTTGTGGGTAGTTGATTTGACACCTGTTTATGTTCTGATTTCATTGTAATTTGTCATGGCATATGAGGGATCTCTGTATGAACTATACTTATTTGCATTCATGAGGCATTAATTCTAGATTGAGTGCTTTGCACCACTAGTTATCATGCCTTTGGTTACCCTATGGTGCAGGTGACTTGCTTATGCTTTTGAGTGTGTCATCTGATGATAATATTTTGCCTACTACTTATGGTGAATTGCGGCCACCTCTTGGGAAACATCGCCTGAAGGTTTGTTCTCTCTGGAGTATAATACTGCTATGTTTGTATGTATGTTGTGCTTTATTCTTGTTCTTAAATTTGTCGCTGGAGAAAGAACTCTGGGTCGGTTAACTAAACCCAGAAGTTGCAGTTACCATCCTACTTACTGCTAAAAAATCTTGCAAAAACTCTTGATCTGACTCAGGGGAACTGGATTGTTCTCCTCTACAGATTCACAAAAATGAAATGAAAGGAAAATTTGTTTCCGAAGAAAAGGAAAAGAAAATAGTGGAAAGGAAAAGTGGTTTCTAATGTTTATTTATTTATTTATTTATTTTTTAATAATTGTTTTTGAATGGCAACGGATGCTTCTTTTTTTAATAAGTTTTTTCTATCAAAATTAGGGTCCATTTTCAGACCTAATTAGCCAAAAACTGACATGGGTTGCTGGCACGTGGGGCACTTGAGATGGATGGTGCCCATGTGGCACATGGACCATCGACATGTGGCACATGTGGGGTGCTTGAAGATGGATGGTGATATTTGTGGCACATGTGGAGTGCCTACAACTAGACAGCGGCACGTGGGGCACATGTTGCACATTTGCAATTTTGCATGCTCTGGGAGCTTGAAGTTGGACAGTGGCACATTTGCGCACATATGGGTCGTTTAAATATGGATAGTGGTACATCCGTACATGTGAGACATTGGCACATGGCACATGTGGAGGTCTTGAAGGCTGACAATGGCATGTGGCATATTGGTACATATGGGACATTGGCACACGTGGCACATGTCGGGTACTTGGAGGTGGACTGTGGCACATATCGCTCATGTATTGGCACACTGGCAAATTAGCACTTGTGGCACATTGGAAGTCCTCTTTCGTACAAGCATGGGAAACATTGTTTTTTAGGGTGTAAGGTGAGAAAATAAATTGTCCATTTTCAAGGAAAATCTCTACCGTGGGAAAATGCCTTTCCTGTAACAAATCTTTCACAAACTCGGTAAGTAGTTACGTTGGAAAGAACCTTTCCTTTCCAAGAACCCAAACTGGCTGTAAGAGTTGACTGCGGATAATCTGACTTATTTTGGAGTTTCTTTTAGGAATCTCTCCAGCTAATCCTTCCCAAAACTTGGCTGAGAGTTCCCTATAAAAATAAACAAATGAGTCTTAGTATATCTCTTTTTCTTTTTCTCTTTTTAACAAAAGAGCAGCTAGACACTTTTTGTATTCTTGCAGTCGAGATATGGTTAGAAATAAAAATTTGTTTATGATATTTGACTGTTTGTCAGGGTTGATGTTAGAATATACTTTTATGTCAGGAAGCGAGCTTGCACTGAAAGCAATTAATGACTAATGGATTTTTACAGATTTCCAGGTTCATTTCCTAATTTGTTTTTTTTCTTTTTTTCTTGAAATTGGATGTTCAGATTGTTGAGTTCATTGCAGTATTGTTGAGGACTGGTAATGAAGATGCAGAGAAGAAATTGGTTAGCTCAGGCGCTATCCAGAGAATCCTAGATCTCTTTTTTGAGTAAGCTGCTTTTAAGCTTTGGCATTTCGCGAAAGCAAACACAAGTGCCTTCTAGTTTTATTTGTGTTGCCATAATTGTTGCAGGTACCCGTTCAATAACTCATTGCATCACCATGTGGAGAGTATCATAGTATCATGCTTGGAGAGCAAGAACGGTACTATAATTGATCATCTCTTCCGTGATTGCAATTTAATTGGAAAAATACTCAAAGCCGATAGACATTCCATTCTTTCTGGTGATTCAAATCTGGTAATTAACATTCTTTGCTAAATTGAAATTTTCTTACATGACTTGTTTGTAAATATCATGACATTGTCCTTGTACAATGTTATTCTGTTTATCTGCTTTCAGTTGGCATCCTGTTGAATCAGAATGCTTGAGAAACTAATTTTTGTTTTCTTTGACTTTTCAGCCAACAGTTCCTTCTGCTGGAAGACAGTCACCTCGGACTGGAAACCTCGGACACATTACAAGAATTGCTAATAAGCTTGTACAACTTGGGAATGGCAATGACCACATTCATGCATATTTACAGGTTAACATTATAAGTCAAATGAATCTATTTTGTTGCGAGATATCTTTTGTTTGAAAAATCAGCATTCTTAATGCATTAAATCATACCAGGTTCAAGTCCATCGTTCACTCGCAGACAGTCTGCATTTAAACATTGAGGTCTCTAGTTCGAAACCAGCCATATATCTGTGTCTGCATGGTTGTGCAAGCATGGGCATGTCTGGGTGTGTGTGCACCTTTTTTTCATTGGTAGAGGGGGGTCTTGGTTCTACTGAGGACCATATCCTCAGTTAAACCATAGGTCATCAAATATTTATTTACTTCCACTCTTGGTCCTTCCCTTTCTTGTTATAGATAAGTTAGGCTCAAATGTGTGACCTCAGTTTTGAACATGCCCTGTCTACTGTTGGGTTATCAGCTCATACCCAAATTTGGCCTTCCCCTTGCCCTTTTATAAACTTCAACTTGAATAAACTCATTTCTAACTGGTGCAATTCTTGGTCTCCGATACAAATGGCCAAACCATCTTAGTCTACTCTCCTAATCTTATCACCTATTGGGGCTAGTCCTAAGTTCCCAGTTTATTTCTAATTCTATCCTTTCCGTCTTACCATTCATCCATCTCACCATTCTCATTTCAGCCACACATTCTATGAACATGTTGTTCCTTAGACTGCCTGACATGGTCCTCTAGAAGCCTTATTTGGCAACTTCGGGAATATTAATGAAAAAAAATAAATCTATGCACGGTTGATCATGATGATCCTGTAATCCTGACAGTGGTGGTCGTTAAGCTGATGTTTTGTTGAGAATGCATTTTGCTGTAATGGGATGATGTACATTATTTGGTAACACGAATCTAAGCCTGAATGTACAAGATGCTCTTCTTTTCTGTTATTTTGGGTATCTGCTCTGCTTGTTGACTGGCCTTGCAAATTTTGGAAGGTGTTTACATATCCTATATAATGAGTATCTTTGTTGACTTCAGTTGTTCTCATCAGTTTCATCTTGCCTTTGTAGCTATGCTGCTACGTTTGGATTTTGTGAACCCATACCAGTTTCTGATAGTCAGTTTTGTGGTTGGCATGGAAACCCCGTTGGGCCGAATTATTGGTTTTTGGTTGAGCTAGAACTTGGGCCGATATGAACCTTCACCTAGTTTTGAAATAACAGTCCATGCAAACCAGATCAATGACTGAAAAATCTATGTTGCTTGGGCTTACTTAAGAGTGAAAATAATAATATACAACATGCCTGCATTGTACCCTTTTATGTGTCTTCATCACTTATTCACTCTTGTGAACCTGATTTGTTAGTCATAAAAATAACTATGAAGTTCCTGTTTTGCAATCTAGCTCTGCTAACCATGGTTTATTTTAATAAATTTTAAACTGGTTGAATATTTTACCGGACTTTATATTTTTCAACTAAAGCATTTCAAGTTCTGAAGGATAATTGCTGTGGCAGAGTTAGTTAAACAATGTAATAGAATTAGCTAGTACAATGCATTTTTTATGACCATTTATCATGTTAAGAAAATTTTTTAGTTGATTTTTGTTTTTTTATACTTTCGTAGGAAAATGGTGAATGGATTGATTGGCAAACTAGCGTTCTTCAAGAACGGAATACCGTGGAGAATGTCTACCGATGGGCTTGTGGGTATGTATTATAATACTATCAACCTATGATCGACAACTTATTACGTGGAGAATGTCTTGTGTATGGTAGCATTTAGGGCATGTTTGGATGTGTAGAATCAGCAACTTTGTGAATTAGTAAGTTCGTTAACTTGTAGCTTAATGAAATTGGAACTTTTATTTAGAGATTTCCCTGTGAAATTCAGGGTTTGTTAACTTCACCATTAAGGGGGCCTCACCAAGTTTACATTTGATGGAGAGGTCGATGTAATTCTGTCCTTTAAGGACCACTTTGATTGGATGATCCAAACAATCCAATCAATGGCAACTTGCTATCCAAATCAACTATAATTTAGTAAAGGTCCAATTTTGATCTCTACCATCAATCATGTGGATTTAATTTTTATTGCACATACCTCTTGGTTATTACTTTGATTCAATGATCATAACTATCATATCATTCATTATCATCTAAGCCTTTATTTACATCAATTTTGATGGGCATGGTAATTCCATAGACATCCACATGACATTCATTGTCATTGCCACATACATACAGATATAGAGAAGGGTGCATATAGTTGAAAGGCTTTTATTAAATCTTTTAATATTTGGGTTCTTATTACTTTACCGGCTATAATATGACACAAGTCCTTAATTACATTTCATAGAATAACCATTGATTTTAAGGTAAGAACAAAGAAACTATGATCCATGTAATAATAATAGATAGAACATAATGAATGCAATGCAAAGGATGCATGTAATATTGAGTATAGCTTCTCATACCCAGAGAGTATATTGGACAAACCATGCCTTGGATCTTCGCAACCCTTTCTGCATGTGAGTACGTATTTTCTGTCAATTTTTGGTAGACTCGAACATGTACACGCACATGGTCGTACCTTGCACACATGTGCTCAGCCCCACGTGTGTGCGCACACCCCTATATGTGTGAGAGTGACCCCCGTACACATGTAACCGAGCCTTTGCACCCACACATCCCGCGCACGCAGAAAATCCACGTGAGAGAGCGCGCGAGTTTCACGTACACTAGGAGTAACTAGGGAGATGATTAGCCCAAGCCCAAGCCCATGATCCCAAGGCCTACTCCATACCCATTCCGTTCTCTCTCTCTCTCTCTCTCTCTCTCTCTCAACCACCTCACCCTCTTAGACTAGCCACCTCACCCCCTTAGACTAGCCACCTCACTCCTTGGACTAGCCACTTTATCTCCCCAGCAAAGCCACGTCACCCCTTTTAAAGGGGTCCTTAACCTAGCTAATGATGTCATTTTTTGAGAAAATTCCAGCAAGGGAGTGAGGGAGAGAAAAAGAGAGGAAGAAAAAGAGAAAGGAAAGAAAGAAAGAGAGAAAGAAAAGAAACAAAGCAAAGAGGAGGAAAGGAAGGAAGAAAGCGAGAAGGAAGAGGAAAAAAAAAGAGAAAGGGAGAACAAAGAGAAGAGAGAAGGGAAAAGAGAGAAAAGAGAGAAGAAAGACGAGAAAGAAGAAGAGAGAGGACGCGGGCCCACTTCCTACCCCACATGCCAGCAGGTCCCACGTCACAGTGGGCATGTTGAAATAGGCGGATGGCATGGATTTAGAACATATATATCACCGTGGCGTTGACAGTCCACAACCGTGTAACTTAATATGATGTTGTGATATGTGATGTACCATGATCCACAATATGAGTTGAGTATGCTACTGTAATGCCTCAGATCTTCGCAACCATTCCCGCGCGTGAGTACGTATTTCTCGTCGATTTTCGGTATCCTCGAACGTGTATATGCACATGGCCGTACCTTGCACATATATGCCCAACCCAACGCATGTGCGTGCTCACCCCTGTATGTGTGAGAGCAATCCCCATAAGCATGTGACTCAGCTTTTGCACCTACACGTCCCATGCACGCGAAAAACCCCCATGAGAGCATGTGAGTTCCACGTATACTAGGAGTAATTAGGGAGAGGCTTGGACCCAAACTTAGGTGGACTTAGACCTAGCCTAAGCCCATGAGCCCAAGGTCCACTCCATACCCATTCCACATTATCTCAGCCACCTCACCCTCTTAAACTTGTCACCTCACTCCCTTAGTCTAGCCACCTCATCCTCTTAAACTAGCCACCTCACCCCCTTGGACTAACCTTTTCACCCCTCTTAGCTAAGCCACTTCATCCGTCCTTCGAGGGGGCTTTACCATATCTAATGATGCCTTTTTTTGAGAAAATCTAGTAATGGAGTGAGGGACAGAGAAAGAGAGGAATAGAAAGGAAAGAAAGACAGAGAGAAAATAATAGAAAAGAAAGAAGAGAAAGAAGGGAGAGGATCCAAGCCCACGTGCTACCCCGCATACCGGCGGGTCCCACGTCCCAATGGACTTGTTGAAACAGGTGGATGGGGATTTAGAACATATAGACCACAATGGCGTAGATAGTCCATAACTGTGGATTGTCCATGCTGTCTTTGAAGGTGGGGCCCATCCAAGTTTCAAATCGAGCTGATGTTTGTTTTCCCCCCTTCATTGGGGTATGTGTGACCTAATCAACAAGTTGGCTGGTTAGAAAACACTACGGTGGGCTGTTGCTAGAGCCTGCGGACCTGATGCGGGTGCACGTTGTGTGGGCAATGTGTTGTACATGATGTCTAGTGTGGTCCCACTTGCTGGTGGGTACCACATCATCAAAAACATAGGAAAAGAGGAAGAAAAGGACAAGGAAGCCCCGGGGGGGGGGGGGGGGGGGGGGGGGGGGGGGGGGGGGGGGGGGGGGGGTGGGGGGACATTCAAGAGGTTAGGTCTTATCCTACTTCTCTTTTTCTTCTTCCCTCCTTTCTTTTCTCCCCCCTTTTCTCCTTCCTCTCTTTTTCCTCTTCCCCTTGCTGGAATTTTACAAAAAAAATGACATCATTAGCTAGGTCAAGCTCCCCTCTTAATGAGGGGTGAGGTGGCTTACCTAGAGAGGTGATAAGGTTAGCCTAAGGGGTGAGGCGTCTAGTTTAAGGGAGTGCGTTGGCTAGTTTAAGGGTGTGAGATAGCTAGTTTAAGAGAGTCGGTGGATAGTCTAAAAGGGTGAAGTGGCTAAGAGAGTGGAATTGGTATGAAGTGGGCTTTGGGCTTGGGCTAGGTCCAAGCCCACCTAAGTTTGGTTCCAAGCCTCTCCCTAGTTACTCGCATGCACACGCATGAGGTGGCTGGGGGGGAATGGGTTACATGCAAAGGGGTTAGGTCTTATCCTACTTCTCTTTTTCTTCCCTCCTTTCTTTTCTCCCCCTTTTTCTCCTTCCTCTCTTTTTTCTCTTCCCCTTGCTGGAATTTTACGAAAAAATGACATCATTAGCTAGGTCAAGCTCCCCTCTTAATGAGGGGTGAGGTGGCTTAGCTAGAGAGGTGATAAGGTTAGCCTAAGGGGTGAGGTGTCTAGTTTAAGGGAGTGCGTTGGCTAGTTTAAGGGTGTGAGATGGCTAGTTTAAGAGAGTCGGTGGATAGTCTAAAAGGGTGAGGTGGCTAAGAGAGTGGAATTGGTATGAAGTGGGCCTTGGGCTTGGGCTAGGTCCAAGCCCACCTAAGTTTGGTTCCAAGCCTCTCCCTAGTTGCATGCACACGCATGAGGTTGGGCACATGCGTGTAAGGTACAACCATATGTGTGTACACGTTCAAGGCTATCAGAAATCGATGGAATATACGTACTCGCACGTAGGAAGGATTGTGGATATCTGGGGCATTACACGCAGAACGCCTGTGATTAATTGACTCGAGCTTCGTGCCCTTCACACGGTGAGATGATAGGTATGTGAACATTGTCTTAATAATGATCCTCCAATGTGGAATCTATAATGTCTTCAATGTAAGATGGACAAAATGTGATGATGTGGCAATATGTGGGTTCTGCGTACATTTCTCTGAAATAGGCATCGTTGAGCTATGTCTATGAAGGAAAATGCATCACGACATAGTGGAAGGCGATAGCCTGCCTTTTGATTGCATTTTGCAACACGTGATGTTGAATTCCGACAACAACAAGGACCACTTGGTCAAGCTACCTGAGAGCATTAGTCTAGTCATCAAATACTTGATTGAGCCTGCCTTAGATTTAAGAATGACGCCATGCACTAAACAATAATACCGTAATTTCTGAATAGCAGAAATCAATGTGAAGCAAATCTTTTCAATTGGGGAATAATTGAATTCGGCCCCCCATGAGTGTCCTGCTGAGGTAATAAAGAGCATTCTCCTTTCCGACTTCATTTTTCTGGGCAAGGAGTGTGCTAAGGGAGCTCTCACAAGTAGCTATGTATAATATTAGTGGTCTGCCCTTGATCGAAGCTGCAAGAACCGGTGTCTGCCTCAACATCTATTTTATTGAACCAAATGCTCTCTGGCAGGCTTCATCCCATTCAAAAGCAATCACTTTCACAAGAAGTGATAGAAGTAGACAACGACCTCTTATGTTTGAGATAAACCTTCGGATATAGGCAATTTTGCCTTGGAGGCTCTACAAGTCATGATGCCTTCCACCTTTCAAAAGTAAATAAATAAATTCATGTAGTGTCTGTAGTGGCAGCATGTCTTGGAGGGCTTTTATCTTGGATGGATCAATTTCAATCCTACGGTAATAGATAATGAGGCCCAAGAATTTTTGTGATGATACATTGAACATGCATTGTAATGGATTCATGCATAGCTTCTTTGTATGTAATTTGTTAAGGTGGTACGAAGATGCATGCAATGTTCTTTGTGATTGTGAGATCCCACCATGAGTTCATCAACGTAGCATTCCATGTGCTTGTACATCATATCATGAAATATTGACTGCATTACACGTTGGTATGTTGGGCTAACACTCTTCAATCCGAAAGGTATTACCTGATAACAAAAGATTCCAATGGGGTTGTGCCACCTTGTCTAATTGTATTCGGCATAACGGTCCATGAATGATATTGTCAAATTATCCCTTGGCATTGTCTATTAGCAGCTCTGCTATCGGCAATGGAAAGTCATCTTTCGAACATGCTTCATTGAGGTCGCAGATAAATCAAACTTTAATAAGTTTGTTCATTCCCTCTTTGATTTGCGCGGCCAAATCAGGGAAAAATTGCCTTTGGGCCTCCTCCTTGACCGGTTTCTTTTCTTGAGAGATGTTTAGCTTATGCATAGCGATAGCTGGGTGAAGACCGAGCATCTCGACACGGCCAGTCAAAACCTTCTTTGAATTCCTTCAAGAGGTTGACATAGTTGTCAACTTCTGTTAGAGAGATACTGGCACTGACATAAGTGATGCGAGACTCTTTTTGAGAACCTAAATTCACTTCTCGCAACTCATCAACAGTGGGTTGTCTACCCCCTTCAATCTGCATTGGGACGAAATCCAATCTATTTCCACATTTACTCTTGGTTCGCCCTTGGGCGAGGGAATTCTAGGTACCTGACCAACAGTGGTGATTCTTGACCCAATCCGTGAGCCAATAACGGTGGGAGTTACATTTGGGCCCTTTTGGGGATCTATGGTAGGCCCAAGAGCACTTTGATGCATCTCATTCGTTGGATTAGACAACGTTGAAGTGGCTCTGACTAAAACTAGTTTAGACCACTGTGGGTTGGAATGAAAAGCTCGAATACATTCCAGGGTCAGCAATCTCACGAATTCATGATTGGAAAAGCTTGGGATTGCCGCTGATGAAACAACCGATTCACTGTTGGGTGAGCATTCACTTGTTGGTATTGCGTTTGACAAACATACCGGCCTAGTCGCCTTGGGAATGGCTAATGCAGGCTTTTGAGTATTTTGATGTGTGCTGCGCATTGAATCAGGAGTGGCCGAGGTAACCTCAACGTAAACTGACTGGAATGGTGGCACCCTAGGGGGAGCAGGCTTGACAAGTGCAACAATTTTAGGTTATGTGGCTCTACTCAAGGTGGGTATTGTAGTTGCCCCCCACTCTGCAATCGATGAGGGCCCTAACTGCCGATGTCGTCTCGTATGGTGTTGAAACAAGTGGTTCGTTGGCGGGGGCGTTCTTGTTCATTGAGACTGTTGGTAGGCAGGCAGACAAGCCATTGTAAAGCCCTCTTGTAGAAGAAAGAAACAAAAAGCTGTTGAGGAAGCCATTGTATTGCTGCAAACAATTGATCTTGTAATCAAATGAGTGTTTCTTGAAAGTAGCAACCACAACAGGGCATAAAGAATGAATTTAGGGCACTCATGTGCCGGCATTTGCAAACTACTTTCCTTTATTATGCCTTGAAGGGAGGAATGTTTTCGTCAAAAGTCACCTCTTTGGTGCCACATAAGGTGTCGAAGAGCCTTTCAAAATTGGGTTCGATCCCCAGAGGGTCAAAGTATGTCTATATGGGTGAGATTATCCTAATGATCCAGCATTACTCGGCATCAAGGTATTCCGTATCCGTTATGATACGCCCGTAAAGGCTGATACGTATAGGTAACGACATGACTGTTACGCGATACGGGGGTGAAAAAAGGCAGTTAGTTTTTTGAGACCGTATCAGCCCTTATGGGGCATGATGACCGTTACTCCCGTAACGGTCGAAAAATGATCACTTTTTTTTTTTTCTATTTAAATTCAATTTTCTCCTCTTTTTCACTTTTTTCATTCCAAAAACTGTCCTATATCATTTTACTACAGATTTCTACCACTCTTACTATAGCTTTTAAGATTAAACTGTGGATTGAAGTGATTTGAGCGAATAGAATCTCCGAGGGCCTTTTTTTTTTCCAAAAAATTGAAAAATCAGTATTTATGCCTTTTTCCGATTTCTAGTTCTAATGCTTGATTGCGATATGTAAACATTAGAGACATGATCATATTAAACAATTCACTAGATAACTCGATACAACATTCTCACCAAAGAGTGGACCGTTACACTACCATAAACATGTTCAAAACAAAAAATGAATACATATTTGAAATATTTATATTATTCTTGATTTTCTAGATATTTTTTTCAGAATTTTTCGGGCAAAAGAAAATTTTCAACCGTTACGGGGGTCATTACGATCGTTACGCTCCCGTATTGGCTGTTATGGCCTATACCTGTATTAGTAATGGTGGTGACCGTTATGGCCACCATCATCGATACTGAATACCTTGCTCAGCATGGCAAAACCAAAGAATTTGAGTTCAATGCCCAGCAAAGTTGCCTCTTTGTTTACATCAATTTTGATGGGTATGAAAATTCCATAGACATTGCCATTGCCACTGCCACTGCCACGTACAAATATAAATGGAGAAGTGCGCATATAGTTGAAAGGTTTTTATTAAATCTTTTATTGATTTAGTTCTTATTACATTCCAGGCTGTAATCTGGCACTAACCCTTAATTACATAGAATAACTTTCGATTTTAAGGACCTCAAAAAAAAAAAAAAAAACCTGATTTTAAGGCAATAACAAGGAAATTATGATACATGTAATAATAATAGAAAGAAAATAATGAATGCAATGCAAAGGATGCATGTAGTATTGAGTATAGTTCCTGATACTTAAGAGTGTAACTCGGATAGTCCATAGGACGTCTGCCTCGCATGGTGAGATGACAGGTATAAGATCACCGTCTTAATAATAATCTCTCTAATATAGAATCCTTCATGTCGTTAATGTAAGGTGGATGGATGCGGAGATGTGGCAATATGTGTGTTCTGCCTATGTATATCCGAGACAGGGAGCATTGAGCCATCTTTATGAAGGAGAATGCATCACGGCATAGTGGAAGGCAAGCAACCTCTCAACTGTCATCTCTCAAGAGGGTGTGGGCAACAAACAGAAGAGCCTTTGCGACTTGTTGCCATGAGGGCTCAAGCAGGTGATTGAACAATGCATGTTTATGATCTTTCATGAAACTCATCCTGCCGTCTTATGAAGGAATTGCACTGGTCGCACCCTGTTGATTATTCCACTAGGCGCAGGAATGCACGTGGCTTGGGAATTTTAGTTTTCCCTATGCACGGGAAGGAGGCACCGTATAGGCTTTTTACCCGAAAAGAGGGACATGCCTTTGGGGGGTTTTTGAAGGGATTTCTCAAAGAGAACTTCAGGAGCTGAAATCTCTTAAGTGCTTTAAATGAACCGCCATGAGGATATGTATGGGCGGTGTCCGGAAGGTTCATATGCTTCTTAGACATGTGGTGTGCTCTGTCTCACACTTACATGCTAGCTCAACACATGGCTGAAGGAACCAACAGGTGATGGATGTCTTGCACTAACGAGCTAGCTCGACGCATGGTGTGCTCACATTGGATGTAGAAACCTTGTATGGCCAGCTGGCAAGTACATGTGGCGCCCTAGGTCCACTGCTTCGAAACAACCCATGCCCCTTCCTATGGGATGTCATGAGCTGGGATGCAACCCACTCTGCACCATTTGGCTTGCCCATTTCTCTCAAGAATAAATTTGGTAAGATAATCCTAGTTCGTTGATTGCTGACCCATTACATGGAAAGTCTAAATTGACTATATATGTCTCCAATGATTAATTTGGCCATCCACAGTGGACCCCACCATAGATTGCCTGCGTTTCTCAAGAATTACTTTAATTAGACTATTCTAGTCACTTGTTCCACGGTCAATAAAATGAAGGATCCATATCTATTGTAAAAAATGTCTAATCAAAGCATAGGACCTAGCTTTGATTGCTGATGTCTTACAGGAATTGCTTTGACTGGATGGACTGGCCATCATGTCTCATAAGAATCAGTTTGAGTGGACCGTCCATCATTTGCTTGTGAACCATTTTATTGCTTATCGAGCTCAAGATCACCTTCCCAACAGAATTGGTCTAATCAGGATTTGAAGAATTTCCTTTTTTGTCCCTAATCTTTTGCTTCACGAATTTGGGCCATTTTGCTAATTGCCTAATTCATGAATCAAGAAAATGGTGGTACTCCAAACAGCTCAAGGTCCTCAACAACACACTTTGTGAATTATTCAATTAAAAGATTGCCAAATTCATGAATTAGTTGTTGAACTAAATCGTCTCTTAGTGAATCAGTTATGCTGGAAAAAGTTGGAGACTGAATTTCACTTGGACATGTGTTGAGTTAAAAGGTGTAAATCTTTTTCTCTAAAATCCAAAATTTGGCAAGGTAGTTGTAATCATCATAGCCCACCCCAGGTAATTGAGGTAAGGATTAGATGACGACGACTTGTAAATTAAATAAATAAAAATGGTGGTGCTCCAAACAGCTCAAGGTCCTCAACAACACACTGTGAATTATGTAATTTAAAGATTGCCAAATTCATGAATTCGGACAACCTTCAAAAAAGGAGGATGATTCTCCTGGATGTTTGCTTAATGTGCTATCGGGGCGAGGAAACGGTGGATCATCTTTTCATTCATTGCTTGTTTGCAAAATGTTTGTGGGATTGCTTTTTTGGCTTGTTCAGGGAAGCATGGCTGTCGCCAAGCTCTATTGATCGGTTTATGTCGGCATGGCATGGTGGAGGTAAAAGGGAAAAGATTGGAAAAAGAAAGTGTGGCATTTAAGTTCAGTAGCAGGTTTATGGTTCCTATGGTTATAAAGGAATGATCGATGCTTTAGGAATTGGAAAGGGGATGCATTGGAGGTTTCTAGAAGGGCAAAACCACATGCACTGGATTGGGCGATTGTGTCGAAAGTTTTTTCCCAATTCCTGATCAGTTGGCTTGAGTTGTAATTTTTCCATTTCTTTGGTTTTCGTTTCTTGTATTTTGGCTTTGGCCTTTCATTAATTAATTTAAAGAAAATCATGAATTGATCGTTGAACCAAGTAGTCTCTTAGTGAATCGGTTATGCTAGAAAAAATCAGCGACTCAATTTCACTTGGACATGTTGGGTTAAATGGTGTAATCTGTTTCTCTAAAATTCAAAAATTGGCAAGGTAGTTGAAATCATCATAACCCACCCCAGATAATTGGGATAAGGATTAGATGAAGACGACATGTAAATTTAAAAAAAAATAAAATCAGAACAGAACTTTAGCATTCAAACTCGAAAGAATCGTTTGAATACTCAACTGCATTTCAAGTCGAGTTGGACTTTTGCCTATTCATAGTGTCTAGAGTTGAAGTTTCTACAGCTTGTCACATGGTGCATACTAGTAAAATACTCATGCGTGAAGTATACATACAGTAATTTACTTGAGTTTTGAGGTTTAAATAGTTTGATTTTGACAGATTGTTAAAGTCATCCTATTATTTATTATTTGATCAATGATGATTGTTGAGATTAAGGTTTGCCAGCCATGGAATGTACGAAGATGGAGTCTGTGGCTTGGAGGGCTTCTTAAACTGAGCTTAGATGGTAGTTCTTTAGGTTCTCACAACAAGTTTGGTGATGGGCTGCTTAATCGGGGTTGCTGGAAGTATGCTAAAAGTTGCTTTTGATTCTTCCATCAGTGTTAAATTCTGACAAATGCCAATTTGGCATTATTTAAGTGTATGTGTGTTCTTGTTTCTTCTATTATGGTCCTCTAGTGGGAGATTCTTCAGCTTAATCAGATGGGTTAGTTGTGTTGTCAAGTCTCCTCAGAGAATAGCGAAATACTTGAAAAGCTTCATAGTCTGTGCTTTGCGAGAGATTTAATTTTAATCATGTTAATGCCATGCTGTAGTTGTTGAAGAGAAGTTTCTATCGGGGTCATGTCATATAATAGGTGAGCGCTTAGTTTTGTTAGAATGTTCGGAAACATTAGAACATGTTCTCAGAGAGTCTGCTATAGTTGCGGATGAACTAAGCTAAGGTGTGAGTGGAGCATTTTATGAATTGAGCATGGCATTGCATCAGGGCTGTCAATGGGCTGGGCCAGGGGTTGGCTTCGGCCCATATTTTGAACCAGTTGTGCTGGTCCTTCTCAACATTTTCAGTTTGCTTAGCCTGGGCCCAGCCCATCAACAGCACTAAATGCATCTTGCATCTTGCTCCTATTAATAGAAGCATTATTAAAAAAAGAAGAAGTGAAAAAGAAGTAAAAAGAAAGATAAGTTAGCAGACAAGTTTTTTTGTTTTCTTTGCAAAATTGTTTAATGGATAAACAAAGCTGCAGAAGGACGCATGAGGGGAAACCAAATCAGGTTACCTGTCATGGCACTGTTTAATAAGGATTCCCCACTGTATTTGACATGCAACAGGTTGAGAAATTGGAATAGTGTACATCTTTCTTTCTATCAATGAATTTCTTGTTGTTTGTTTAGAAAAGATGAATGCTATGTTTGTCAAATGCTGCATGGTTGCTGTTGCAAATGGTCAAAGAAAGTATCCAGTGCCTAAGTTATCAAGCACTCAATCTTGGTACGGTCGGCAAGCATGTACGGAATCCAGACTGTTCATCTATTGTAGCTTGTTGTGGATAGGCAAACCACAAATGACATCAGTAGGATGATCCTAGGCATCAGTTGGTGGATTTTTGCCCATTGAACTCTACGAGTGTTGGTTGGACTCTTTCCTAACTGCCATTTGTGATCCGCTAGAGTCTTACAATCAGTGATTAGGATCACCTGACTGGTTCATCTCATCCATAGGAGGGTACTCAATCTCCTTACATGTGGCAAAAATGTAAGGGATCCAGACTGGTCAGCTACTGTACCTTGTCATGGATAGGCGGTGTATGAAATGGTACTGGTCAGCTATCTTGGGCATCAATTGGAGGATTTTTGCCCATTGAACTCTGAGCATCAATTTGTGCATCCTTTCATGCACTGGAAACTAGACATGGATTATGCTTTCAATGTACATGTTATTTTGTCATCACCACAATATATCTGTATGATGACATATGATGGTATAAGAATTGAAAATTGGATATTTCATCTATTCTTGGGACACTTTCGTATTAAGCACTCAGCTGAATGAAAATACTCCTGTTCTTTGCAGCCGCCCTACTGCATTGCAGGAAAGGACAAGGGACAGTGATGAGGATGAACTCCAAGACAGAGATTATGATGTAGCAGCACTAGCAAATAATCTAAGCCAGGCTTTTAGGTACAACATGTATGAAAATGAAGAGGCAGAAGAGGTATTGACTAACACATCTCCATACCTGCTTAAACAGTGAACTAGCTGGTTTTTATCAATGAATGCACATTTAACATTCAGTTTTGTGTTTGTGACGTGGGTTATGTTATTGTGCTGATTGTAGGTACATGGATCTCTCGAGCGTGATGACGAGGTAATGTTGCCACCAATTATTTAGTGGTTATGAAGGATATTACATCACATGTATGCATGAATATATGTTTGTGCATTCCAGTAAGCAGCTGAGCACATGCAATGCACCTCAAGAACTATTAAAACAAACCAAAAACATGGAAAACCATTAAAACAAATAGCGAATGCATTTCCAATTTTTTTGATCTCTCTCTCTCTCTCTCTCTCTCTCTCTCTCTCTCTCTCTCTCTCTCTCTCTCTATATATATATATATATATATATATATATATATATATATATATATATATATATATGAAGTTGGTTTCTTTTGTTATTAGTAATAATTATCTTTTGAAATTGGTCGTTTGTGGCACTTCTGTAGGTCTGCATATGTTACCTGAGGTAATATTTTGAAAAGATAGATACAAATTATGTCAAGCAACAAACGATCCAAAACCTATAACAAGATTTCTCCTTCCCGCTATAGGATCCAGCACCTTTCTAGAGTCGAATTCTTTTGGATTTTAAAAAATGAAGGTGGGGGTTCTCCCACTGCACAAACTGGCCTGTTCATAGTATAAATGAAATTATGCAGTTTAGGAATGTTATCAATAGGGTTTATTCAAACGGGATGTTATGTTGTTAGAGTTCAAGTATTTAAAAGAAATTAACTATGTCATTTTATGTGTCTCAACAAGGATAGAGTGGAAACAGAGTTATAAGGGGATTCTTTAAACTATCACATTCCATTAGTGGTAATAATCATACGGTATTTTTCATGTGAAAACACAGGATGTATACTTTGATGATGAATCTGCGGAAGTTGTAATATCGTCGCTGAGGGTTGGGGATGACCAGGAGAGGTAATGTCCAAGCCATTATCTTTGATCTCTTTGTTTGCTTCCCCACTGTGTAAAAGAACTGTTGCCTCAGTTATGTTGCTGTTGCTCATGACTGCGAATTTTCACAACTTGCTGCCTGATTTGGAAATCGATCGAGTCAACTCGGCTATGCTGTCGCTGGGCTCAAAGAATTTCTAGTCTCTAAGGGCCTGTTTGGCCGGACGGATCCCATGGGATTAGGAGGGATGGGATGGATTTTAAGGTAATGATGGCGGTGTCAGTGGATTGGTTTAAGATCCATGGGATTGCTATATCCCGGGACAAGTTCACCGAGTCTGTTTGGCACGCCCGGCATATCCTGGGATTTTACCTTCCAATCCCTTCCAATCCATCCAACCAAACATGCCCCAGGCACGATTGAACGGGATTAGGAGGGATGGGATCAATTTTAAGGTAATTATGGTGATGTCAGTGGATTGGTTTTAGATCCATGGGTTTGCTATATCCCGGGACAAGTTCATCGGGTCTGTTTGGCTTGTTTGGCGTGTCCCGGGATTTTACCATCCCATCCCTCCTAATCCCTCTTAATCCGCCTGGCCAAACAGGCCCTAAGAGGTCGTCCAAGTTGACCGATGTATTTTTTTTTTTTTCCCACAAACATATGATTCAGATTTGGAGATTGAAAAGACCAGTTTCCAACTTTATGTTGATTTTTGGAATATCAGTTTGTACTGCCCTGTAAATAGACAAAACAAACTGTTTTTTTAAAATTTATTTATTACTGATGTTTTTATTTCATGGTGCAGCAGTTTGTTTACGAATTCGAACTGGTTTGCTTTCCAAGACGACAGAACTGCGAATGAATCTCTGAGCACTTCTCTCTCGGAGAGGATGGATGAGATTAGTCTTGGTGGCACAATGACAGTGGCTAATGGTGGCAGCGGTAGTGATGATGAGGTGGTGGTTGGAGTGGACGAGGAGCTAGTTGAGAGTGCAACTTCTGGGGCATCTGGATCTACTGAAAATGGTCTCAAGAATGGGAGTGGTTTGAATCCTGACAATGAGCATTCTTTGGGATTATTAGAGAAGGCAAGCATTTCCAATGATCTGGGTTTCTTCAGGTTTGAGACAGCTGACAATGACGATCTGTTTGGTGACCGGCCACTGCCTGAGTGGGTCGGATGGAGAGAGTCGTCAGATTTTCAGGTTGGTGGTTCCGTTGGGAATCCATTCACTGACAATGTTGGGCCTGATGCTGATCCTTCTAGACTACAACAGGCATCAGGCCCCATAGCCGAGAATACTCCTTGCAATGGCAAGGTTGATGTTCCAAATGGTCTAGCCAGTGTGTCGGAATCCAGTGACGGACCGGTGGAGACCGACATGAGCCGCCGGATCGTGCCTTCGTTGTTTGAAGAGGATGTGGAATTCGTCGGCGTCGAGTTGGAGGGGACGGAGAAGGCGATGGACCAAGCCTTGAAAGAAGGCATTGTGGGGGAGGCTGGGCCACTGAAGAGGAGCCAATTCATCAAGTCGCCAGAAAAGGGGAAATCCAGTGGGGATGATGCCGAGGTTGTGGAATTCAACGACAAGAATTACTGGCGTGTCGAGCAGGAAGCGGGCATTGTTCAGGAGTGAGTTTTCTTGTAACAGGATGGGCCGGCGCCCCTGATGAGAATGGATCAAACAAATGAGTTGACACTGGGGTGGTGGCATTACTTGCCGCCAGGGAAGCTTATGTACAGTATATTTTTCCCAGGAGGGATTGGAGAGTAAGGCCATGTTATTAAGATTGTTATGTTTGCTATTTTTGGTAGGGGTATTTCTCATTGTCGTTTCTGTTACTTTTTTATTATTATTGTTCGAGCTTGTATTGTGGCTGCCCTTAATGTAGCATTTTGTGATTGCTGACTCCTCTGTTTGCTTTGCTAGTGCTGATTGTTCCATGGTGCTTTGGTTTGTTTGAGATCCAGCTTGGTTCATTGGACTATCATTTTAGGCAGTGCTCTGGTTCCTGATGGAAAGCGTGGATGCCTATTACAGGTGATACGGCAGAGGTTGAGGTTCCTGATGGAAGCATGGACGCCGATTACAGGTGAAACTTGGATGGGTTTTATACGGCGGAGGGTCAACTGCTCCCAATCTGACCTCAAGGGGAACTGATCCGCAGCTTGAAACTTACTCGAATACCTCTATAATACTCGACACTTGACCAACCTAACCGATCCAAGGACCCTGACAAATCAAACTCGGGTTGGGTCAATTAGGCCCATGGCAGTGCACTGAGTGGATCATCATCATCCAAATGTTTGGTCCATCTACCGACCAAAAAGGGTCTTGGGGGAATCCTGATGTTCCAGATTGCGACTCATCTCACCTCTCAGGGCTCTTCACAGTGTTGGGGCCCAATCAACAGGGCCTAGTGTTAGAGAACCCTGAACCACAGGTTGTGCAGGAAATGTGGTGAATCCAGAATGTCCAGATTGTGTGGCCTATTTGTGGCTGGGTTGTGGCCTGGGATGATTTTGCCACATTCAATTTAAAGACTGCTGGTCATCATCTCTTAAGCCTTGCAATTTGTAGGCCAGCGTGCCTATTGGGCAGTGCTGTTACGTGCAAGGAAATTTCAGTATCAGAAATTATCTCAGAAATTATCCGTTGCTCTTAAGAGAGCTCTGAATTGTAGTATTAATTGGATATGGATGCTTGGATACTGCAATCGGCCAATCTGGGTTCCCAATTGGGTCTACCTTGCTTTTCATGGGCAACAATTTAAAATCTTACCCAATTGAACAGTTTTAAACCATTTGATCAATTGCCCGTAAAGTGGACGGTCAACAGCATTTATGGAAAAATTAAGAGCCATCTAATTGTTCGTGAATGGTGGTTATTGTTACAAAAGAATTCACAATCTCAGAGAATGGTAACAATCTGATCCATGGGATGGAAAATGAATGGGTTGGATCATCTGATCAGTGTGATTTTCAGGTTGTAACACTTGGGTGTATGATGAACCTAATCAACTGTCCGGGTCATCATCCAATGGGACAATCTAAGCATCCAGATGCAACTATGAGTGCGCTGGATTGTTTTCTTTTAATTTTAGTTGGTCAGAAGAGGGCGGACTCCTGTATTAGCTGTTGCAAAATCTAGAAAACGGCAGTCACTCATTCTCACGTGGCACTGATGTACAACCATCCAAATTAAGTGGGTCCCATTATGGATTAATCATATCTCTAGAATCATAATGATCAAGCTTTCGTGAAATTTCTTAACTTGCCTGATCTTGGTTTGTAAATGCTATAGCTGTAAGCCAAACCAAGTCTCAGGGGGAGTTAAGGGCCTATTTGTTTACTCTGAAAAATATTATTTACGCGGAATTGAGAAAATACTCCATGTTAAGTGTTGTTAGCTGAATTCGGAAAGCGCTATGTGATCCATGAAATCTCTTCCGAATAGTTTGTGTAATACAGAACCCAACTTTTAACATGTGGAACTTTTTAGGCCCCACCATGATTTATGTGTTAGATCCACACCGTCCATCAACTTTTTCATATCATTCTAGAACATGAGCCCAAAAATGAGGCACATGTAAAACTCAAGTGGACCACACCATAGAAACTAATGAAAATTAAATAATTATTGTTGAAACTTTCCTAGGATCCAATGTGATATTATTTCCCATATAACCTCAGTCATACTTGGTATCTACCTACTTCGGTGCTTGGGGTTATTGTTGTTCGGTTTGAATTGGAACCGCAATCTCAATTCAGGCATGCCCGCGCGCCACCCGTGCTGGAGAAAAGGATCGCGAAAACTGCGGCGAATAATTTTCTGGCACGCCCGGTGGGACCCTTACTTTATGCTACTAGTTTAACTATTGTCATAATGTAGAGAAGAAGTGGTAGGATTGCTGAAAACAAAACCGCAACGCCAACCGCACCTCCCCCAAGAGTTGATGTGCAGGTTCGGGTACTTACATGCGAAAACAATTTGAATATTAACCTGACCGGAAACCAAGCATAACCGTCGACGGCTCTCCCAATTCTTCTGGATGAGGTATTGATGGTACTAAGGGATGTCCATATGAGCATCTGTTCATAACTCCAAGTGTAGGGTCATGATGTAGTAATAATCTCGGTAAGACCGAGGTCGAATCCACAGGGACTGAACTTGTACATTACTGAAATTAAGTAGAACTAGAACTAGAAGAAGATGTGAATCTAATTTTGAAGTAATTGAGAGAGTAATTGTAATTAAAGTAATTAAAGTAATTAAAGCTTGTAAATTTAAAGTTGAGAACTAGGGTTTCCAAGGATCCACTTGTAGCAATCAGGGTGATGCTATGCTCGATTCAAGGACACAACTGGAATCAAAGTCCTATCTTATCCAGTCGGAAGAAGAGACGGTCAGATCTCCGAACTTCTCATGAATCTAGTCATCAAAGAAGGAGAGTTGGGAAGATTGGAAGGGATTCCGTCAGCTAACCATGCCCATAGGATGATGACAAACAACAGGATTTACCAATCCATCAATCTCAAAATAGGAAAGGACAATATTAAAAGCTATTACAGATCTATTGTAATTTGTTACAACAAACCATTAAAAACTGAAAATATTCCTTATGAAATTGCGGTAATGACCGCTTTAATTGAAGTGGGAATATGCCAAGATGTTTTAGAGGGGGGGGGGGGGGGGGGGGGGGGGGGGGGGGGGGAATGGACTTTTTAATATTTTATGATAATTTAAAACCTATCACCCTATCCTGAATAAATATGCAAGTATCAAGATTTCTTCAAAATAACTCTAATGGCTTCCAAGCCAAATAGAAGATCCAATCACAAAACAATTTAAAGGATAAACAAGATGCATAAAATAATTCATGATGGATGTGACTATGTGTGAGGTGTAATTCTACTTAGTTCTAGATAATCATGTGCACATGCAATATGAGAAATCACACAAATAGTAGAAGTAAATGGCAATCTCAAACACGGTCATTTTTATAGTGGTTCGACTACGTGTCTACTCCACTTCTGGAGGACACACTCAACCCTTGAGTGTACCGGATCTCACTAACGGAGGTTTCAAATCAGGTTCACCTCAAACCAGTACAACCTACTTTAGGATGACTCTAACGTTCTCCACGACACAAGTTTATGCCCACAAAGAGCAAGGGTCAACACACAACACCCAAGTTTTAGGCCACATAGGACAATGATCCATACAAGGAACCTACCAGTTTATGCTTCCATGAGCAAGGGTCAACACACAACACCCAAGTTTTAGACCACACAGGTCAAGGACTTACATAAGGACCTAAGTTTATGCTCTCCACAGAGCAAGGGTTAACACACAGCACCCCTACGTACACTCCCGTCGAAAGCCTCATATGAGGACTTGAAAGGGGCGAGAAGCACCTTTGACCCAATCCTATAGAAGGAATGATTACAAGGGTTCTCTGGACTCTAATGACTCACAGATAAGCAGATGAGCCCCATTAAGCACATTGATGAGATCTCCTCCTTTGATGACGAAGAATCTTCAGCTCCCTTGAATCGCAACTCAGATGATGCTCCAATGTAAGGCACGGGTTGGGTCAAGGTTATGATGAAATCCTACTCTATTGAATGTTTTTCTATATTAGAAACAGAGTGATTCCAATCATCTATGCATTCAAGGTATCCCAGCTCAATAATTTGCCATTAAGATGGTAGTTGCAGGATCTTTGAATGCGGAAGTTCATTCCCCAATCCACTCTATTGAATATCAATGATGAGGATGGATTGGAGGATGAACTCCCATGAGAGAAAAGGCTTAGGGTATAAGATCTGGATTTTAAACACTCAAAAGCTCTATCTATTTTTCCTAAAAAACAACCAAAGGTAAGCTCTCATTAAATAGGCAAAAAGTTTCAACGGATATAAAACAGTCATATTTTTGACAGAGTTCGATATCATCGAGAATGTTTGATATCATCGATCGTATACTCTCGATAGCATCGAATGACCGCTCAATGATATGAACTCAATCTGTCAAACACTTTTGAACCTTTTTACCAACTGGTCGAGGGAATCGAACATGCTTCGATGTCATCGGATTTCGAACTCCGATTTTATCGAAACGAGGTTCGATTCCTCGACATTTGAAAATGAGAGAGCAGATGCCTTTGAAACGAAACAGGTATATGATATGATCGAGCATCCCTCGATATCATCGGAATTTGAATGTCGATGATATCGATGACGGTGTCGATTCATCGATATTTTCAAGGAATTTTCCTAAAAGCTTGTTGGACAGTTTGTGTCCTATTTCGATGACATCGACCTGGTCTCGATATAATCGATATTTGAATATCGATTTCATCGAGAGATCTTTGATACTTGAATGATTTTACCTGAAAACTTGCTAGATAGATTTGTGTCCCAATCCGATATCATCGAAGGTCTGTCAATATCATCAAAATTTGAATTTCGAGGATATCGAGGTTGTCTTTGATATATCGAGACTCACATGATTTGCATTAGCAGAATATTGGACATAACTGACCAGATGTCTATTTTATCGAGACGTCTCGATGGAGTCGAGATTCAAATTTCGATGATATCGAACAGTTCATCGATTCATTGATAATTCAGTCCAGAGTTCTTTGTAGTTACTGGACATCAGAAGTCCTCCATTCGATAATATCGAGATAGTTTCGAGGACATCGATAACAGGGTTCGATTTCATAGAACCATGTGTCGATAAATCGACAAAGGCAGAAAACTTAGAAATTTTTCTGATTTTGCAAATTAGTTTTCTTACCAAAAACCCTAAGATGTTCTATTCATTTTTAAGGGTTTTATTTACCTGGTGTTTTGGGACATGGGATGTGAGGCTAAGGTTTACCTTTGACGAGTTCGGGCACACATCCTGTTGAGGCAGACGCTTGAACAATTTTCCTATGGGGCTCACTTGTCTTGTTGACTCAACACTTACGCTAATTCAAAACCAGGGCACTTTCAATCTCCCCATTTGTCAATTACGTGAGAAAACACCATGGGTCCTAGAATAACATCTAGACCAACACAACACCCTGGGTCCTAGAACAACATCTAGACCAACACCCTAAATTGTGTGTACATGAACTTTACACAATTTTATAAAGCTATTGAGTTCACACATACACACGACTGTATCCTTCAGTAGTAGCGGCTCCTCCTGTCTTCTTGCAGTTGCTTCCCCTAACACATGTACCACCATCAATCAAAGAGATACACACAATTTTCCTCCGTTGTGGTGGGATTTGTTCTCCCCCTTTTTGTCAGTCAATGGCAAAGGGCAATATAGCAGTATCAGTGGATTGAAGTTGAAGCATATGGGTGAACCAAAAGAGACCTAGATAGTTCAAGGCATACCAAATACATCTTGAAAGTGCATAATCAGTAATAGACAGATGTATAAGAGATAAATGAGAGCAGATGTAACAAAGAATAGAAACATAGAAATAAAGCTCATAAATCACAAACCAATTTTCAATGGTTAGGGAAAAATGTAGAAGATGTCAACCAACATTTCACAGACTTTAGCACATAATATGGCAGTAAATATATATGAATTATCAAACGACTACCAATAGAAATACCCAAAATAAAAATTGCCCAAGCTTGGCAGTATTGTAACATCCATCCCAACCAACAGACATAAATATCTAGCCCATCCATGGGCAACCAAAGAGACAAGTATTTTCCTCATGCAGAGGATATCCATAAACCATTCCAAAAAAAAAAAAAAAAAACTATTAGACCTGTCATGTTAGGTAGCCATCACATACACACATAACAGCACAAGGCATTCAAAAAGATATCCATGCCCAAACGCTGAGATGAGTATCTGGTGTATGTGACGGCACAAAGAATGTCGATACTACGGTGGAGGGGCGGATGAAGTCGATGTTGTATCGTCTCGTTGGCAAGTTATCAAATTAACCAGTTGCTGCACTGACTGCTGCACCGACTGCTACACCCCAACCACCAATCTTTTCAGAGCAGTGAACCTTGAATTCATCGTCTCCTTCATCTGAGTGACTTCTCACCATGTCGTTCCGGTCCGATCTTGATGTAGTTTGAATCTTTTGACATGCATAGGATCGGATAGAGACGGAGATTGTTGCGATTCGAGTGGGTCTCCTTCGACCAGTCCTACTCCTTCGGCTTGTGTAGCCCCTTCACCCATTTCACCTCCTTCATGAATCCCTTCCTCAGATTGATCTTCGGGATATCGATGAAACTTCAAATCCATCTTTCTAATGTTGTTTTTGTTGAAGTGTTGGAGAGGTAGTTCCCGATCGTTTGTTATCGGAAGACCAATCATATCACATATCACGTGAATAATCCGAGGGAAAGGTAAATGGACATCTTGAGAAGTGTGAGTTGTGTACACCAACTAGTGAACTATCAGAGTGGGAAGGCATATCTTGATCCCAGTTGCTACACAATACACTATCATGGCCATAAATCCTATAAGGTCAGCTTGATTTGTACCCTGAGGCTATACGTTTGAGGCGAAGATGCCATGCAGAACCTGATACTTCGGTTCCATAAATTTTGCTTTTAAAGCATTACCTTGGTGCCAAGGAATATCCCTACCATGGCAAAGAAATCTCTTGACCTTAGATTGAGTGTCAACATTTTTTAGATCCAAATTAGAGAGACGGACTAGAGACAGAGTGAGGCTAAAGATGCTTGCAATAGATTCAGGGGTAATTTCTACGTTGACATCCCCAACAGAAATAATGATAGGAGGTTCTATGACTGGAGAATGACTAGAAGCAAAAAAGTTATACGTTCTTTCACAATGACATGAGCTGCCAAAATCGAGGAGAGGCAGCCAATTAATTGCAGCTAACAGAGGTTCCAGATTGTAGGGTTTTAGGCAATCCCTGTCAATTTTCTGTTCATGAACCAACTTCCTTCTAGTATATTTCATCAGAACAGAATCTACCCTAGCAGAAGGATGGACCGGTGCATCATGTTGAGACCCACCACGCGATGTTTGTCTGATTCGCTGACATGTTGGGGTCCCATGATCAGACGCCTTTGCCCTATCTTTCGGTGCAAGGACTTTATGTCTGGAGGATCGTGAGGATTCTCCAGGACCAGAAGTTTTTCCTTTGTCCTTTCCCATTGAACTATAACCACTGAGAGTGAGATTTGATGAATTGATGAGCTTTTAGACAGAACTTCTCTCTATAATCTAGAGATACCAAAAGGCACAAGATGCAATCTTGAGGATTAAGGAAATGGACAAGGTATTACTGGATTTTGGTGATCTTGGAGGATTCACAGATGAAGAATCATGTAGAACGGCTGAGGAAGGCGAGCAGTAGAGAGAAAACGGGCTTCGAGTGATGAAATGAAAATTTTCCCGCTCATCCACCTTTTATCGGGCGGTAAACTTCGATATCATCGAACATGGTTTCGATGATATCGATATACCCCATTTGATGTTATCGAAGATGTCCTCAATAACATTCTCGAACATGTGACTCTTCTGATTCCAAAGGGGCGTCGATGATATCGATATTTGTTCGATTTAATCGAGGATCCATATGATTCATCGACAGACATATCAAAGATGTATATCTTTCATTTCAGCATTTCGATGATCTTTCACATATGTATAACTTAGTATATTTTCATATCAGACAATACACACATCAAAATTTGTACAAACATTGTACTATCCAAAATTATAAACATTAATAATGTTTATGCACAAAAAAAATGAGGTGAAGTGACCTCAGATATATCATGAAAATTATCAAAATTGCATCATCTCAACAACCATCCAGATCTAGATGCATGACCTCGACATGTATTCTATGCTCAATTGTTACTAAGCATATGGATCAACCTTTCCATTGCCTTTAATGACATAGAAATGGTCACTTGTGCGACAACCCTTCATCACTGGTTTACCTAATAGGTCTAGGATCTCGCATTCTTGCTTGTTGAATGCAACCACATGCTCGTTGTCACATATTTGAGAAATGCTTAGAAGATTATGTGTCAATCCTTTTATGCAAAAGGCATTCTCATTTTTGAGCATATTCAGTCCTTGATAGTTCCCTGTCCCATTACCTTAGCAGTGCTTCCATCTCATAGGTGACTATCCCGTCATCAAGATTTGAATAATTCATGAGGAGAGATTTGTCACCCGTGACATGTCTAGAGCATCCGCTATCCAGGTACTACTTAGTATCATTGCCTGTTATATGATTTGAGTGAGTAACAAGGCAATTTTTCTTCTCTTTCACTACCCATTTTGTGACAGGATTTCTTACTATGGTAGTTTGTGCATCATTAATCAAGTTGGGTGACTGAATCATGTTTCCTTGTTTCATGAATCCATTTGTTTTTTAATTTAGTTCAGCCACCTGATCCAATAGTTCCTTCATTCTCTTGGTCATTCTTGGTGGTGATGGATGTATATCACCTCTAGCCATATTCCTAGGTGGACTGTTAACATTTTGTATTGTTCTTCTGGTTGGTCCATATTTACTAGTATGCTTTTGACCAGAATTGAGTTGAGTCATCCTAGGAGACACGCATTCAAATTTATAATGACCAGAATCTCCACAAGAATGACGAACAGGAGTAGTTTTTGTTTTACTTCCTGATGCAGTTGATTTCTCAAAAGTTGGTGCTGCATTTTTGGATTTTGAATTGAATTTTTCATATTATAATCCACTCTTATCTTTCCTAGGTCTTCTGTAAGTGCTATAGTTTATATGCCTGTCTGTTGTCAAATTTGTGGTGCCAAAATCACTGTTATATTACTTGTATAAGTGAAGCTCTCTCAAAGATCAACATTCATGAACAAGCAAAGCTCACAACAAGCAAAGCTCACAAGTACAAAGATCAACCTTGACTGCAAGAACTGCTCACAAGACATGACTCAAGAATGCAAGACTTCAAGAAGAGTACAAGGTAGTTCGTAAAGAACTCAAGACACTTTCAAGGTTGAGCTACATCAAGATTTCAAGATTGAACTACGTCAAGACTTCAAAGCTTAAACTTTAGGGTCACTTGTTTCTAATGTTTGAATGTCCTTACTTCATGTTTGAGGTTTGACTGACCTTAGGTTGACCTTAGGAGTAGGTCACTTTGGATACATAAGTCAGATGTTTAATTTACATGAGTTTGGTCTGTTCTTCGACTAGTCCTAGGCTTTCTTTGACTAGTCTTAGCTTTGCTTCGACCAGTCTAAGAAATTCCTCGATTAGTCGTGAGTTTGTTACAAAATTCGAATATTTTCTGTTAGGCTTCGACTAGTCCAGGAATCTGTTCGACCAGTCGAAGGAACGGTGTCGACTGCATCTTCGACCAGTCGAAAGTCTTCGACTCAAAGTCCAGCGATGAAATTCAGGTTCTTCGACCAGTCGAAGGAGACCTTCGACCAGTTGTAAAACGGTCGAAGCTTATCGCGCCCGATTTTTTCAAATATCTGTTAATTCTTCGATTAGTCGAAGAGCTCTCTAGACCAGTCGAAGACGCGATCTGCTCACCTATAAATAGAGCACGAATCTCAGAAGAATAAACGGAATTAATTAATCCATTCGTGCCAATCTTCGTCAAACTTCTGAGAGATAATTCTGTGCTCCATCTAAGCTAAGTGTGCTTATTTAATATTCTCTTTCTTTAGCTTTATTTAATTGATTTTGTTTCTGCTATTCCAATCTAATTTGATAAGAGGAATTGTTATTCCCTTTCTTTGGAATCAAAATCAATTAAGGCAAGCCCTATTTGGTTTAATTTAAAATCTATTAGAACTAAAACCATTGTAATTAAGTACTAGACATTGAACTTGGACATTCAATCATCTACTCTGACTTGGTTCTACCGGGCTGCAACAATGAAGGAGATAATCAGGTATTTTACATTTAATTGTAAATTCCTTTCTGTTTTGGTTTCTTTCAAGATTTGCCAGAAAAATCTTGTTGTATTGGTTATCTGAGGAGAGCCAGGAAAACTCAGAAGTGGGGTTTTTTTAATTGTGTAAGCCCACAAACAAAGACACAATTGTAAAGGTTTTGGGTGAACCTGTGAAAACCTATTTTGTTAGTGAACGCTAATATCCCCTGTGTGAGGATATTAGGAGTGGAGTAGCATTCTGTGTGGCTGTTGTTTAACAGTTGGTGAACACATAGGCGAACCACTATAATGCCTTGTGTTGTGGTTGAATGATTTATACTTCTAATATTTAATTATTTATTTGTGGGATGTATGTATGGTGGTGAATGTTGTAATCATTTAATTCAAGCATTGTGAGAATTTTGTAATAGTTTGGAATTTATTTTCTGCTATTCCTTTATCAGCTTGATATTCAATTTCAAAAGCAAGAAAAGTGTTGATTTTCAAAAATCGAATGATAAAAAGAAGTTTAGACCCAAATCTCGAAAATCTTTGAAAGATAGTCAATGTTACAACTATCAAGAATATGGGCACTTAGCAAATAGATGTCCTAAAAAGGACAAACCCAAGAAGAAGGGTATGTTGGCTACATGGGATGAATCATCTGATTCTAAAGCTTCTTCTGAATCAGAAGATTTTGAAACTGAGTCGGGCAATGAAGTTAAAGCTCTTATGACTTTAGGCAAATTCACATTTTCAGATAATGACTCAACAAGTGAAGAAAATCTGAGTAGTGAATGTGAAAATGAAAATGATCTTCAAGACGCTTACAATGCCCTATATAAGGAAAGTTGTAAAATTGCGGTCAAACTTAAACTTCAAAAAGAAAAGTTTTCTAAACTCAAAGAATGTTTTGAATCACTTGTCTTAGAAAAATCACAAATTTCAGATTGTTTTGAAAAATCAAAATACGATTTGGAATTCAAAAGCTCCTTAATTGTTGATTTGAAATCTGAAATTGAGAAACTCAAAAATGAAGTATCTTCTCTTTTGAGTCTAAAGGACACATGGAAATATGCCCAAGGTGATTTAAGTTAGAAAAACTTTTATCCTGATCAAGAAAATGTGGCGATCTATCCGGGTTGGGCTATGATAAAAATTTATCTCCTAAACAAAAGTATACTCCTCCTATCTTTGTGAAAGGAGAGTCCTCAAACTCAAAAGGGAAAAGTACTTATCAAGGTTTTTCTAGAAATTTAAAAACTTTTCAAAAACCTAGAAGCAGCCATGTCAACATTAATTAGAAACGAAATATACTAGCTGAAAAGATAGTTGATTTACTCAAGGAGCTCTTAAAATCTAACTCTATAAGTCATTCTTACAACTATAAACAAAAGCAGACTAACTATGTTCCTAAACCCAAAACAGTTATGAAATGGGTTCCTAAAGTTGCCTGCTTGGTTGTTCACACTACTTTCAAAGCAACAAGTCATTCAAAGTGGTACCTAGACAGTGGATGCTCCAGGCATATGACAGGTGACAAAGCTTTATTCATAGATCTGAAAGATATGACTGATGGTTCAGTCACATTTGGTGATGGTAGCAACTGCAAGATTATAGGCCAAGGTATGGTTCAACTTTTTAATCTTCCTGTGTTTAAAAATGTTTTATATGTTGAAGGCTTAAAACATAACTTGCTTAGCATATCTCAAATATGTGATAATAACCATAGTGTTCGGTTTTCTAATCAAAGCTGTGAGATACTAAACAATAAGGGTTCTGTAATATTAACTGGATGTAGAACGTCTGAAAATTGCTATATTATTAGCGAATCCAGCTCATCTAATCAAACATGTTACATGGTCCATACAGACGAGACTGATTTATGGCACAAACGTCTTGGACATGTACATTATCGAATTTATATAGATTGAGAAAATGAGAACTTATAAGAGGATTACCCAAACTTCAGAAATTAGATAAAATATGTGGTAAGTGCCAGATAGGCAAACAAACAAGGAACTCACACAAAAAGGTGAATTCAAATACCACATCAAGACCACTCGAACTCCTCCAAATGGATCTAATAGGACCTATCAGAACGGAAAGTCGTGGTGAGAAAAAGTATATCCTGGTAATAGTTGATGACTTTACCAGATTCACATGGGTAGTCTTCTTAAGAGATAAATCTAAAACCCTTGAAGAAGTAAGAAAAGTTCTTAAAAGGATTCAAACTGAAAAATCTTCTCAAATCAGTAAGATTCGTAGTGATCATGGATCTGAATTTGAGAATAGCAATTTTGAGAAGTTCTGTACCGACCAAGGAATATTACATGAATTCTCAGCTCCCAAAACTCCACAACAAAATAGAATTGTGGAAAGAAAGAATAGGGTACTTCAAGAAATGGCTAATGTCATGTTGAATAACATGAAGCTCTCTAAAAATCTTTGGGCTGAAGCAGTCAACACAGCTTGCTATATTATTAACCGAGTCTACACTAGCAAAGATAATAATAAAACGGCTTACGAATTGTGGTTCAATAAAAAGCCTACTGTCAAATACTTTCGAGTTTTTGGCAGCAAGTGCTATATTTTACGAGATCGTGAAAATTTGGAAAAGTTCGATACGAAGAGTGATGAAGGGATTTTTTTAGGATATTCCTTAAACAGTCGAGCTTATAGGGTTCTGAACAAAAGAACTGGTGTGATTCAAGAGTCCATCAATGTTGTCATTGATGATCACTTACACACGCCAATCCCTAATTCAGATAATGATGAAGACTTAATCATTGATAAACCCGATACTTCATCGAATCAGACTGATTCTGAGTTGAGGACTGTTAAAGATCATCCAACCACACAAATTCTTGAAAATCCTCTCACCGGTGTTCGCACCGGTAGACAACTTGAGGATATATGTAATTATGTATGTTTTACATCCCAAATAGAACCATCTAACGTAAAAGAAGCTCTTGCTGATGAGAACTGGATTGTTGCGATGCAAGAAGAACTCAACCAATTCGTAAGAAATGATGTTTGATATCTCATACCAAGACCTAAAGATAAACACATCATTGGAACAAAATGGATTTTCAAAAATAAGTCTGACGAGCATGGAAATATAATTAGAAACAAGGCTAGACTAGTGGTACAAGGTTATACTCAAATTGAAGGAATTGATTTTGATGAAACTTTTGCACCAGTAGCACGTCTTGAATCTATTAGACTATTTATATCCATTGCATGTTTTAGAAAGATAAAGATCTATCAAATGGATGTGAAAAGTGCTTTTCTAAATGACGATTTACATGAAGAAGTCAATGTTGAATAACCAATGGGTTTTGAAGATCCCAAAAAATACTGATCATGTGTATCGGCTTAAAAAGACATTTTATGGATTAAAACAAGCACCTAGGGCTTGGTATTAAAAACTAACAAATTTTCTTTTAAGTCATAATTTTCAAATGGGATCTGTTGATAAAACTCTGTTTGTTAAAAAACATAATGATCATATCTTAATGGTACAGATTTATGTTGATGATATCATTTATGGATCAACTTGTACTGACTTGACAACTGAGTTTGCAGATTTGATGAAATCACAGTTCGAAATGAGCATGGTTGGGGAATTGACTTATTTCCTTGGATTGCAAGTAAAGCAACAACCTGAAGGAATATTTATTTCTCAATCTAAGTATGCTTTGAATCTAATCAAGAGATTTGGATTTGAGAATGGCAAGAATTTCGATACTCCTATGAGTACTACCCTAAAACTCTCAAAAGACTCTAATGGTAAAAATGTTGATTCAAAACTTTATCAGTGTATGATTGGTAGTTTGTTATATTTAACTGCTAGTAGACCTGATATTTCTCTAAGTGTTGGTATTTGCGCAAGATATCAATCTGATCCAAAAGAATCTCACTTGATTGCTGTCAAGCGGATTATTAGATATATTGCAAGTACTGTAAATCTTGGTCTCTGGTATCCTCATGAGACTAATGTCCAATTAGCTGAGTACTCGGATGCTGACTGGGATGGTAATCTAGATGATAGAAAATCAACCAGTGGTGGTTGCTTTTACATTGAAAATTGTCTAGTTTCCTGGTTTAGTAAGAAACAAAATTTTATATCACTTTCAGCAGCCGAAGCTGAGTATATCGCAGCTAGTAATGCATGTACACAGCTTGTTTGGATGCAACGAATGCTAAGTGATTATGGAATTAAACAGGATTCTATGTTATTACATTGTGATAATTCCAGTGCGATAAATATTTCAAAAAATCCTATTCAACATTCTCGTACTAAGCACATTGACATTAGATTTCATTATATTCGGGAATTAGTAGAAGAAAAAGTTATATCTCTGAAATATAGTCCTACCGAAGATCAACGAGCTGACATTTTCACAAAACCTCTCGATAAAAGCAGGTTCAAAAAGATGAAATTTGATCTTGGCATGTGCATTTTAAAATGATTATTTATGCCTACTTGTATCATAGTGTATATATTTGCTAGGTTGAATTCCAATTTTTAAATAATTTGCAAGAAATATGAATTTTTGGACATTCTTCGACTAGTCGTGAGTCTACTCGACCAGTCGAACTTCGACCGGTCGTAAATATCCACGACCAGTCGTAGATCTCGGGAATCACTTAAAATTTGGGGATTTTGATTTCTTCCTCATTCCATTTTTTCTCTTTAAGGAGCCGAGCTTCGACTTGTCGAACCCACTGTTCTTGTTCTTCAAGGTTAGTGTTCCATATACGTTTTTCTTGCAGATCTGTGTCTAGATTGTTTACTTTTCTAGCTTGAAGCTTTCTATTTTAGATTTCATTGAGATTTGGTGTTTGGATTTTGAAAAATCTTTTTTCAGTAAACCCACTTCTCAATCCTTTGCAACTTCTTATTTCCTTGTTATCGTTATTACAAATGGCTTCTAGAGGTAGAAAAACTACTTCCCGTGGTCCTTCTTCTTCCTCCAGATCGACCATTATCACTAAGCGTCATCTTCTTGTTCCCAATGACAATCCATCTTATGTTAGGGACATTAGATTACGTAAAGTTATTGTTGAACATCCTGTTGATGTTAATCATATTGCACCTTTTGACATCCTTCCTATCCTTGAAGCTGTAGGTTGGGTTAACTTATTACATTGAGGTGGGCCAGCATACCGGTCCATTGCCCAATCCATGTGTAAGACCCGTATCCTTGACCGTACCGTTACATAGACTTCCGCAGTCTTTCCGGTCAAATTTCGGCAACCTTCGACCCTTAACCGGCGTTGCGCGTGACCTTGATTCACACGTCGTTAATCTGATTCGACTCAACCCGAGACTTGTACCATTGCGACTGCGCCGTCGCCGCGGTTCCGATGCTGTGACTCGCGTGCTGAGGCGATACTCTAGCCAGGAGATGTGGGCCAGCGTTCGGTGCGAGGAAAATACCGCGCATACGAATCCCGAGAGAATCTCAACGAGATGTCACATCAATCACCCATCAATCAATCCCATCAATCCATCACTTCTCACCCTTCCCCAAGCAACCCCAAAGTCAAAAAGTTCTTACAAACCCATACCTTTCTTACACCAAAAGCCACAAAAGTCAAAAAGGCTCTTACACACATCCATCACTCCATCAAACATCACCTATCTCTCTCTCCCTTTACAAGTCTCTCTCTCTTTTCCAAATCTCATTCCAAGCAAACCTCCATACGTCCAAGCCATTCCCAAACCCTCCAAGAGAGCTACAAGTGTGGCCCACCTTTCCCACCCTCTCATCTCCCATCTCCACCATCCAAACCTCATCTCCCCCATTGGAACCGAAGCTAAGGAGCTAAGGAACCCATAGGAGCAAGAAGATCGAACGGTGGGTGCTTGATAAGAGTAGTTTTTCATATTTTAAGATGGGCCAAGTGAGGCCAACCGATCAATGGTTTGGATCTCACTTGGGACCCTAAGATGTGGCCGATGGCCCACTAGGATCATCATGATCATTCCACGATGGGGCCATTCTCCATGGACCCCATCATGATGTTTATTTTCTTCTATACCTAGGGTCATCTAGACCGTTCATTTTAGTGGAGAAGGGACCTCCACCGTTGGATTTTTGATTTAATGGGCCCATGTGTAATGGGACCCACTTGATGTATGATTAGTTGTAAGGGAGGGCCCATAGTGTCGGGGCCCCTCCATCACGTGTGTCCCACCCTCTACCTCTCTCTTTCCCATTTCTTTTATGTTTTGTGTGATGATTTGGCCGTGTGGCCCACTTGGATGGACCCCACCATGAAGTATGATTTAACCCAAGTCACTTGTAGTTGGGGCCCACTTTATATGTGTTGGATTGACAACATCCATCATCTGGCGGCCCACCTGAGTAGGCCCACTTCCTGTGCACTTGGAACTGCAAACCGTCCAGTGTCCCTAGACACTGGACGTCATTTGGAAAACACAAATATAAGCTTGGTTCAAGCTCTTATGTGGACCACTTATATAGGCCCCACCTTGATATATGTGTTCAATCCACGCCGTCCATCCTATTCCTTGCCTTGTTTTAGGCGTTGAGCCGAAAAATGAGGTCCATCCGATCATCAGGTGGGCCATACCATAGGAAACTGTGTTTCATATCGTTCAAAGCTTTTAGGGCCCACCTTGCTTTATCTACACTCCAAATATGTTGTACATTAGGCTTGTTTTATGTATTTTGAGCCGTAGAATCTGTTGAACGGTGTGGATTTACCTAAAGCGAGACCCACAGGTGATTTTTATCATATATATATATATATATATATATATATATATATATCAAGGCTGCAGCCGCAGCAGTGCTGCTGCTGTCAGAAGACAGTAGGCGCTGCCTGCGCTGCAGCATGCGGCTGGCGGACGGGCGGGCTGACAGCCACCCATGGCTCCAGCGGTGGGCCTCACCATGATGCTTATTGGTCATCCAAACCGTTTATTGGGTGGGCCACCTCCTAAGGTGGGCCCCCTCCAAAGATCAGTCTGATCCGAGTCCCGGATGGCCCACACCAAAGAAAACAGTGTGAATTGAAGGTCTGCCATTGAAAGCCTTTTCGGGCCCATAGAAGTTTCGGATCAAGCTGAAATTTTTTGTTACCCTTCATCTAGGTCTGCGTGAACTTATGAACGGGTTGGATGGCATGTAAACATTACGGTGGGCCCCACGTGAAGCCCACCTGATTTATCTGTTTTATTCCACTGTCCGCTGGACGGTGGAGCCCACTGTGTTGTATTTGTTACGTGGGCGTGTGGGTGTGTGCGTGCGTGGTGCATGCGTGTGTGTGCGTGGGTGCATGCGTGTGTGTTCGTGGGTGTGTGCGTGGTGCCTGTGTGTGTGTGTGTGTGTGTGTATATATATATATATGTATGTATGTATGTATATATATTTATATATATATTATTGTGTGTATATATATATATATATTACTGTATATATGTATATATATTATTGTATATATATACAAATATATTATATTATATTAGATAATATACCGGATGGTGGGCTTTCATGGGCCCCACCATGATACATGGGTTGTATCCAATTCGTCCAACCATCTTAGAAGTTCATTGTTGTTGGCGTGAGCTGTATCCTCGTTCGAGTAATAAAACTGACTTGACCTCGTTTATGGTTCGTGTTATCCATGCTATTGCTAGTGGTACTCAGATTTGTTTATCATCCTTAATCTGTCATTTCATTCTTCAGTTTATACTCCATCCTGGTCATAGTGACATCCTTTTGCCTATTTAATGACTGTACTGGCTACACATATGTTAGTCGATATGCCGGTTGATGAGGCACCTATCCATCATCTGATTTTCAACAATACTAATATCAATAAGATGAAACTGGAATTACTTCCTTAACAAGGTGGTGGTGGTGGTGGTCATGAAGAAGCTGGTGATGACATTAATATGGATGGCATTTTTGAGGAACTGGATTCTGATTCAACAAATGATCCAGATTTTGAACCATCTGATGTTGATGCACGTCTGAGTGCATTGGAGGATAAAGTTGAGAATATAAATGTAAAGATGAAAAACATGTCTGTTGCTCATGATTTACAATTCAAGTACATGCGCAAATATCTTAGGCGATTGAACAAAGGAATGCACCAACTTGATCCCTCTATTCCTGCTCCGTCATCTGGTTCTGGTTCTGATTAGTTTATATGAGATTTCTGGTCTGTAATAACTTTATAACTTAGCACTAGGTTGACTGATTTTGAGTTGGATACTATCTTTGTTTTATGCTGGGTATTTGTTCTATGTGAAACTATGCTGAGTATCTCTATCTCTGGTTTTTGCTATAATCTCATAACTCCTCATGTTTACTCTCATATATCCCTTTATTTAGTTCTCCTTTATTGTTGTTTCCTTTGTCATATTGTGACAAAAAGGGGGAGAATGGTTTGTTCTTAACGATGTGATTGTGAGAGGAGTAGCATTGGTTATGTTACTCAGGGGGAGTATGTTTGAACTAGTTGAATGAACTGGTTGAATGTTGAATGTTGAATGTTGAATATTAAATATTGATTTACAGGTATGCCAGTTGATATTAACTGGTTCATGATTCTTTAACCAGTTGTTTTACTTTATGTTTATCTTGGTTATGTGTTTTGTCACTAATTTGACAAAGGGGGAGATTGTAAGTGCTATAGTTTATATCCCTGTCTGTTGTCAAATTTGTGGTGCCAAAATCACTGTTATATAACTTGCATAAGTGAAGCTCTCTCAAAGATCAACATTCATGAACAAGCAAAGCTCACAACAAGCAAAGCTCACTAGTACAAAGATCAACCTTGACTGCAAGAACTGCTCACAAGACATGACTCAAGAATGCAAGACTTCGAGAAGAGTACAAGGCAGTTCGTAAAGAACTTAAGACACTTTCAAGGTTGAGCTACATCAAGATTTCAAGATTGAACTACATCAAGACTTCAAAGCTTAAACTTCAAGGTCACTTGTTCCTAATGTTTCAATGTCCTTACTTCATGTTTGAGGTTTGACTGACCTTAGGTTGACCTTAGGAGTAGGCCACTTTGGATACATAAGTCAGATGTTTAATTTACGTGAGTTTGGTCTGTTCTTCGACTAGTCCTAGGCTTTCTTCGACTAGTCTTAGCTTTGCTTCGACCAGTCTAAGAAATTCCTCGATCAGTCGTGAGTTTGTTACAAAATTCGGATATTTTCTATTAGGCTTCGACTAGTCTAGGAATCTGCTCGACCAGTCGAAGGAACAGTGTCGACTGCATCTTCGACCAGTCGAAAGTCTTCGACTCAAAGTCCAGCAATGAAATTCAAGTTCTTCGACCAGTCGAAGGTGACCTTCGACCAGACAAAGGAGACCTTCGGCCAGTCGTAAAACAGTCAAAGCTTATCGCGCCCGATTTTTTTAAATATCTGTTAATTCTTCGACTAGTCGAAGAGCTTCCTAGACCAGTCGAAGACGCGATCTGCTCACCTATAAATAGAGCACGAATCTCAGAAGAATAAATGTAATTAATTAATCCATTTAAGCCAATCTTCGTCAAACTTCTGAGAGATAATTCTGTGCTCCATCTAAGCTAAGTGTGCTTATTTAATATTCTCTTTCTTTAGCTTTATTTAATTGATTTTGTTTCTGCTATTCCAATCTAATTTGATAAGAGGAATTGTTAGTCCCTTTCTTTGGAATCAAAATCAATTAAGGCAAGCCCTATTTGGTTTAATTTAAAATCTATTAGAACTAGAACTATTGTAATTGAGTACTGGACATTGAACTTGGACATTCAATCATCTACTCTGACTTGGCTCTACCGGGCTGCTACAACGAAGGAGATAATCAGGTATTTTACATTTAATTGTAAATTCTTTTCTGTTTTGGTTTCTTTCAAGATTTGCCAGAAAAATCTTGTTGTATTGGTTATCTGAGGAGAGCCAGGAAAACTCAGAAGTGGGTTTTTTTTTAATTGTGTAAGCCCACAGAAAAAGACACAATTGTAAAGGTTTTGGGTGAACCTGTGAAAACCTATTTTGTTAGTGAACGCTAATATCCCCTGTGTGAGGATATTAGGAGTGGAGTAGCTTCTGTGTGGCTGTTGTTTAACAGTTGGTGAACACACAGGAGAACCACTATAATCCTTTGTGTTGTGGTTGAATGATTTATACTTCTAATATTTAATTATTTATTTGTGGGATGTATATATGGTGGTGAATGTTGTAATCATTTAATTCAAGCATTGTGGGAATTTTGTAATAGTTTAGAATTTATTTTCTGCTATTCCTTTATCAGCTTGATATTCAATTTCCTTTAAAGTTGTTCCACCAAGGTTGCCCTGCCATTTTTATGGTGTATGGCTGTCCCTAGAACAATACATTTATGATTACATGTTTATTTCAGTTCAGTTTGTGTTTATTTCTGTATTCCTCTTTGGTTTGAGATTTGATACAAAGATCTTTCTAGAAATATGGTTGTACTACCATAAATTCTGGTTTTTGGTGTAAGGTCGTCCTTAGAACAACATTTGTATCAACCTCTCAAGATATGAATTTTGAGGTTATTTTACTTTCCTGAATTGTGATTTATTTTGGCTATCATATTCTTTTTAATTCGCTATTATAAGTTTCGTTTGGCATAGTCCTATTCACCCCCCCTCTAGGACATATAGCTATGCTTTTTCAAGTGGTATCAAAGCCTAATAGCTCTTTTTTAATTCTTGGATTTAATTCCTGAGCTAACGATTTAAGCTATTTAAGATGTCAAATTTTGATAGCCTTTCAGTCACTAGGCCTCCACCCTTTGATGGCTCCAACTATGCCTATTGGAAAGCCAGAATGAGAATCCTCCTCAAATCAATGGATGAGAGTGTGTGACAAGCCACAGTGACTGAATGGAATCCTCCTATCATGGAAGTTACTGGGGTTGACGGTTCAAAATCTATGAAAGTCACACCATATTACCAATGGACCACACTTCAGAAAAGTGAGAGTAGTGCAAATGCTAAAGTACTAAATGCAATCACTTGCGCACTATCACCGGATGAGTTCAAAAGAATCATTTCCTGTGATACTGCAAAGCAAGCTTGGGATATATTAGAAATGACACACGAGGGTACTACAATTGTCAAAAAATATAAAGTCCAACTCCTCACAACCAGATTTGAAGAAATTCATATGGAGGAAAATGAAATGTTTATGGACTTTTACACTAGATTGAATGACATTGTAAACCCAATGTGGGGTCTTGGTGATAAAATCCCAGAAAGTAAAGTGTGTGCAAAGATATTACGCTCACTTCCTGAACGGTTCAATTCTAAAGTAACCGCGATCCAGGAACTTCGTGATACGGATAATATGGAGGTAGAAGAACTAGTTGATTCTCTACAAACCTATGAGTTAAACTTTAAAGCTCCTAAAGGTAAATCTATCGCACTAAAATCTTTTAAATGTAATTCAGAAGAAAATTCTGATTCAGAAGATGATATGACTCTTTTAGCTAAGAAATTTTACAAGATTTTCAAAAGTTAAAAAATGGTTGATTTTCAAAAATCGAATGATAAAAAGAAGTTTAGACCCAAATCTCGAAAATCTTTAAAAGATAGTCAATGTTACAACTATCAAGAATATGGGCACTTAGCAAATAGATGTCCTAAAAAGGACAAACCCAAGAGAAGGGTATGTTGGCTACATGGGATGAATCATCTGATTCTGAAGCTTCTTCTGAATTAGAAGATTTTGAAACTGAGTCGGGCAATGAAGTTAAAGCTCTTATGACTCTAGCCAAATTCACATTTTCAGATAATGACTCAACAAGTGAAGAAAATCTGAGTAGTGAATGTGAAAATGAAGATGATCTTTAAGACGGTTACAATGCCCTATATAAGGAAAGTTGTAAAATTGCGGTCAAACTTAAACTTCAAAAAGAAAAGTTTTCTAAACTCAAAGAATGTTTTGAATCACTTGTCTTAGAAAAATTACAAATTTCAGATTGTTTTGAAAAATCAAAATACGATTTGGAATTCAAAAACTCCCTAATTGTTGATTTGAAATCTGAAATTGAGAAACTCAAAAATGAAGTATCTTCTCTTCTGAGTCTAAAGGACACATGGAAATATGCCCAAGGTGATCCAAAGTTAGAAACACTTTTATCCGGATCAAGAAAATGTGGCGATCTATTCGGGGGCTATGATAAAAATTTATCTCCTAAACAAAAGTATACTCCTCTTATGTTTGTGAAAGGAGAGTCCTCAAACTCAAAAGGGAAAAGTACTTATCAAGGTTTTTCTAGAAATTCAAAAAATTTTCAAAAACCTAGAAGCAGCCATGTCAACATTAATCAGAAACGAAATCCACTAGCTGAAAAGATAGTTGATTTACTCAAGGAGCTCTTAAAATCTAACTCTATAGGTCATTCTTACAACTATAAACAAAAGAAGACCAACTATGTTCCTAAACCCAAAACAGTTATGAAATGGGTTCCTAAAGTTGCCTGCTTGGTTGTTCACACTACTTTCAAAGCAACAAGTCATTCAAAGTGGTACCTAGACAGTGGATGCTCCAGGCATATGACAGGTGACAAAGCTTTATTCACGGATCTGAAAGATATGACAGATGGTTCAGTCACATTTAGTGATGGTAGCAACTGCAAGATTATAGGTCAATGTTCGGTTGAACTTTTTAATCTTCCTGTGTTTAAAAATGTTTTATATGTTGAAGGCTTAAAACATAACTTGCTTAGCATATCTCAAATATGTGATAATAACCATAGTGTTCGATTTTCTAATCAAAGTTGTGAGATACTAAACAATAAGGGTTCTGTAATATTAACTGGACGTAGAACATCTGAAATTGCTATATTATTAGAGAATCCAGCTCATCTAATCAAACATGTTACATGGTCCATACAGACGAGACTGATTTACGGCACAAACGTCTTGGACATGTACATTATCGAATTTATATAGATTGAGCAAACGAGAACTTATAAGAGGATTACCCAAACATCAGAAATTAGATAAAATATGTGGTGAGTGCCAGATAGGCAAACAAACAAGGAACTCACACAAAAAGGTGAATTCAAATACCACATCAAGACCACTCGAACTCCTCCACATGGATCTAATAGGACCTACCAGAACAGAAAGTCGTGGTGGGAAAAAGTATATCCTGGTAATAGTTGATGACTTTACCAGATTCACATGGGCAGTCTTCTTAAGAGATAAATCTGAAACCCTTGAAGAAGTAAGAAAAGTTCTCAGAAGGATTCAAACTAAAAAATCTTCTCAAATCAGTAAGATTCGTAGTGATCATGGATCTGAATTTGAGAATATCAATTTTGAGAAGTTCTGTACCGACCAAGGAATATTACATGAATTCTCAGCTCCCAAAACTCCACAACAAAATAGAATTGTGGAAAGAAAGAATAGGGTGTTTCAAGAAATGGCTAATGTCATGTTGAATAGCATGAAGCTCTCTAAAAATCTTTGGGCTGAAGCAGTCAACACAGCTTGCTATATTATTAACCGAGTCTACACTAACAAAGATAATAATAAAATGGCTTACGAATTGTGGTTCAATAAAAAGCCTACTGTCAAATACTTTCGAGTTTTTCACAGTAAGTGCTATATTTTACAAGATCATGAAAATTTGGAAAATTCGATACGAAGAGTGATGAAAGGATTTTTTTAGGATATTCTTTAAACAATCGAGCTTATAGGGTTCTGAACAAAAGAACTGGTGTGATTCAAGAGTCCATCAATGTTGTCATTAATGATCACTTAAACACGTCAATCCCTAATTCAGATAATGATGAAGTTCTAATCATTAATAAACCCGATACTTCATTGAATCAGACTGATTCTGAGTTGAGGACTATTAAAGATCATCCAACCACACAAATTCTTGAAAACTCTCTCATCGGTGTTCGCATCCGTAGACAACTTGAGGATATATGTAATTATGTATGTTTTATATCCCAAATACAACCATCTAACGTAAAAGAAGCTCTTGCTGATGAGAACTGGATTGTTGCGATGCAAGAAGAACTCAACCAATTCGTAAGAAATGATGTTTGATATCTCATACCAAGACCTAAAGATAAACACATCATTGGAACAAAATGGATTTTCAAAAATAAGTCTGACGAGCATGGAAATATAATTAGAAACAAGGCTAGACTAGTGGTACAAGGTTATACTCAAATTGAAGGAATTGATTTTGATGAAACTTTTGCACCAGTAGCACGTCTTGAATCTATTAGACTATTTATATCCATTGCATGTTTTAGAAAGATAAAGATCTATCAAATGGATCTGAAAAGTGCTTTTCTAAATGACAATTTACATGAAGAAGTCTATGTTGAACAGCCAATGGGTTTTAAAGATCCCAAAAATACTGATCATGTGTATCAGCTTAAAAAGGCACTTTATGGATTAAAACAAGCATCTAGGGCATGGTATGAGAAACTAACAAAATTTCTTTTAAGTCATAATTTTCAAATGGGATCTGTTGATAAAACTCTGTTTGTTAAAAAACATAATGATCATATCTTAATGGTACAGATTTATGTTGATGATATCATTTATGGATCAACTTGTACTGACTTGACAACTGAGTTTGCAGATTTGATGAAATCACAGTTCGAAATGAGCATGGTTGGGGAATTGACTTATTTCCTTGGATTGCAAGTAAAGGAACAACCTGAAGGAATATTTATTTCTCAATCTAAGTATGCTTTGAATCTAATCAAGAGATTTGGATTTGAGAATGACAAGAATTTCGATACTTCTATGAGTACTACCCTAAAACTCTCAAAAGACTCTAATGGTAAAAATGTTGATTCAAAACTTTATCAGAGTATGATTGGTAGTTTGTTATATTTAACTGCTAGTAGACCTGATATTTCTCTAAGTGTTGGTATTTGCGCAAGATATCAATCTGATCCAAAAGAATCTCACTTAATTGCTGTCAAGCGAATTATTAGATATGTCGCAAGTACTGTAAATCTTGGTCTCTGGTATCCTCATGAGACTAATGTCCAATTAGCTGGGTACTCGGATGCTGACTGGGCTGGTAATCTAGATGATAAAAAATCAACTAGTGGTGGTTGCTTTTACATTGGAAATTGTCTAGTTTCCTGGTTTAGTAAGGAACAAAATTCTATATCACTTTCAACAGCTGAAGCTGAGTATATCGCAACTGGTAATGTATGTACACAGCTTGTTTGGATGCAACGAATGCTAAGTGATTATGGAATTAAACAGGATTCTATGTTATTACATTGTGATAATTCCAGTGCGATAAATATTTCAAAAAATCCTATTCAGCATTCTCGTACTAAGCACATTGACATTAGATTTAATTATATTCGAGAATTAGTAGAAGAAAAAGTTATATCTCTGGAATATATTCCTACCGAAGATCAACGAGGTGACATTTTCACAAAACCTCTCAATAGAAGCAAGTTCAAAAAGATGAAATTTGATCTTGGCATATGCATTTTAAAATGATTATTTATGCCTACTTGTATCATAGTGTATATATTTGCTAGGTTGAATTCCAATTTTTGAATAATTTGCAAGAAATATGAATTTTTGGACATTCTTCGACTAGTCGTGAGTTTATTCGACCAGTCGAACTTCGACCGGTCGTAGATATCCACGACCAGTCGTAGATCTCAGGAATCACTTAAAATTTGGGAATTTTGCTTTCTTCCTCATTCCGTTTTTTCTCTTTAAGGAGCCGAGCTTCGACTTGTCGAACCCACTGTTCTTGTTCTTCAAGGTTAGTGTTCCATATACATTTTTCTTGCAGATCTGTGTCTAGATTGTTTACTTTTCTAGCTTGAAGCTTTCTATGTTAGATTTCATTGAGATTTGGGGTTTGGATTTTAAAAAATCTATTTTGAGTAAACTCACTTCTCAATCCTTTGCAACTTCTTATTTCCTTGTTATCGTTGTTACAAATGGCTTCTAGAGGTAGAAAAACTACTTCTCGTGGTCCTTCTTCTTCCTCCAGATCAACCATTATCACTAAGCGTCATCTTCTTGTTCCCAATGACGATCCATCTTATGTTAGGGACATTAGATTACGTAAAGTTATTGTTGAACATCTTGTTGATGTTAATCATATTGCACCTTTTGACATCCTTCCTATGCTTGAAGCTGTAGGTTGGGTTAACTTATTACATTGGGGTGACCAGCATACCGGTCCATTGCCCAATTCATGTTTGCATGTATTAGTGCTTTCTCACAGGATGATTTAACTTTTAAAATATCTACTAGAGAAGGGCTTTTTGACATTGATCATCATTTAATTTCAGCCCTTATGGACATTCCTGTGAATGATGAGGGTATTCATATCCATAACCTAACTGATAAACCCTCAATTTCTGAAAAACGCATGCTCACTAGAGATTTGTGCAGCATGGATGTTCAATGGACACAAAAAGGGAATGCGCTTCCCGTAAGGTATTTGTTACCCAAATACAAAGTTCTCCATAAAATCTTTGTGTCTAATCTGTATCCTCGTTCGGGTAATAAAACTGACTTGACCTCGTTTATGGTTCGTGTTATCTATGCTATTGCCAGTGGTACTCAGATTTGTTTACCATCCTTAATCTGTCATTTCATTCTTCAGTTTAGACTCCATCCTGGTCATAGTGACATTCCTTTTGCCTATTTAATGACTGTATTGGCTACACATATGTTAGTCGATATGCTGGTTGATGAGACATCTATCCATCATCTGATTTTCAACAATACTAATATCAATAAGATGAAGCTGGAATTACTTCCTGAACAAGGTGGTGGTCATGAAGAAGCTGGTGATAACATTAATATGGATGACATTTTTGAGGAACTGGATTCAATTTCAACAAATGATCCAGATTTTGAACCATCTGATGTTGATGCACGTCTGAGTGCATTGGAGGATAAAGTTGAGAATATAAATGTAAAGATAGAAAATGATTTACAATTCAAGTACATGTGCAAATATCTTAGGCGATTGAACAAAGGCATGCACCAACTTGATCCCTCTATTCCTGCTCCGTCATCTGGTTCTGGTTCTGATTAGTTTATATGAGATTTCTGGTCTGTAATAACTTTATAACTTAGCACTAGGTTGACTGATTTTGAGTTGGATACTATCTTTGTTTTATGCTGGGTATTTGTTCTATGTGAAACTATGCTGAGTATCTCTATCTCTGGTTTTTGCTATAATCTCATAACTCCTCATGTTTACTCTCATATATCCCTTTATTTAGTTCTCCTTTATTGTTGTTTCCTTTGTCATATTGTGACAAAAAGGGGGAGAATGGTTTATTCTTAACAATGTGATTGTGAGAGGAGTAGCATTGGTTATGTTACTCAGGGGGAGTATGTTTGAACTAGTTGAATGAACTGGTTGAATGTTGAATGTTGAATGTTGAATATTGAATATTGATTTGCAGGTAAGCCAGTTGATATTAACTGGTTCATGATTCTTTAACCAGTTGTTTTACTTTATGTTTATCTTGGTTATGTGTTTTGTCACTAATTTGACAAAGGGGGAGATTGTAAGTGCTATAGTTTATATCCCTGTCTGTTGTCAAATTTGTGGTGCCAAAATCACTGTTATATAACTTGCATAAGTGAAGCTCTCTCAAAGATCAACATTCATGAACAAGCAAAGCTCACAACAAGCAAAGCTCACTAGTAGAAAGATCAACCTTGGCTACAAGAACGGCTCACAACACATGACTCAAGAATGCAAGACTTCAAGAAGAGTACAAGGCAGTTCGTAAAGAACTCAAGACACTTTCAAGGTTGAGCTACATCAAGATTTCAAGATTGAACTACATCAAGACTTCAAAGCTTAAACTTCAAGGTCACTTGTTCCTAATGTTTCAATGTCCTTACTTCATGTTTGAGGTTTGACTGACCTTAGGTTGACCTTAGGAGTAGGCCACTTTGGATACATAAGTCAGATGTTTAATTTACGTGAGTTTGGTCTGTTCTTCGACTAGTCCTAGGCTTTCTTCGACTAGTCTTAGCTTTGCTTCGACCAGTCTAAGAAATTCCTCGATCAGTCGTGAGTTTGTTACAAAATTCGGATATTTTTTTAGGCTTCGACTAGTCCAGGAATCTGTTCGACCAGTCGAAGGAACAGTGTCGACTGCATCTTCGACCAGTCGAAAGTCTTCGACTCAAAGTCCAGCGATGAAATTCAGTTCTTCGACCAGTCGAAGGAGACCTTCGACCAGTCGTAAAACGGTCAATGCTTATCGCGCCCGATTTTTTCAAATATCTGTTAATTCTTCGACTAGTTGAAGAGCTCCCTAGACCAGTCAAAGGCGCGATCTGCTCACCTATAAATAGAGCACGAATCTTAGAAGAATAAACGGATTTAATTAATCAATTCAAGTCAATCTTCGTCAAACTTCTGAGAGATAATTCTGTGCTCCATCTAAGCTAAGTGTGCTTATTTAATATTCTCTTTCTTTAGCTTTATTTAATTGATTTTGTTTCTGCTATTCCAATCTAATTTGATAAGAGGAATTGTTATTCCCTTTCTTTGGAATCAAAATCAATTAAGGCAAGCCCTATTTGGTTTAATTTAAAATCTATTAGAACTAGAACTATTGTAATTGAGTACTAGACATTGAACTTGGACTTTCAATCATCTACTCTGACTTGGCTCTACCGGGCTGCTACAACGAAGGAGATAATCAGGTATTTTACATTTAATTGTAAATTCTTTTCTGTTTTGGTTTCTTTCAAGATTTGCCAGAAAAATCTTGTTGTATTAGTTATCTGAGGAGAGCCAGGAAAACTCAGAAGTGGGGTTTTTTTAATTGTATAAGCCCACAGACAAAGACACAATTGTAAAGGTTTTGGGTGAACCTGTGAAAACCTATTTTGTTAGTGAACGCTAATATCCCCCGTGTGAGGATATTAGGAGTGGAGTAGCATTCTGTGTGGCTATTTTTTAACAGTTGGTGAACACACAGGCGAACCACTATAATCCCTTGTGTTGTGGTTGAATGATTTATACTTCTAATCTTTAATTATTTATTTGTGGGATGTATGTATGGTGGTGAATGTTGTAATCATTTAATTCCAGCATTGTGGGAATTTTGTAATAGTTTAGAATTTACTTTCTGCTATTCCTTTATCAGCTTGATATTCAATTTCCTTTAAAGTTGTTCCAGCAAGGTTGCCCTGCCATGTTAATGGTGTATGGCTGTCCCTAGAACAATACATTTGTGATTACAATTTATTTCAGTTCAGTTTGTGTTTATTTCTATATTCCTCTTTGGTTTGAGATTTGATACAAAGATCTTTCTAGAAATAAGGTTGTCCTTAGAACAATATTTGTATCAACCTCTCAAGATCTGAATTTTGAGGTTGTTTTACTTTCCTGCATTATGATTTATTTTGGCTATCATATTCTTTTTAATTCCACTGTTATAAGTTTTATTTGGCATAGTCCTATTCACCCCCTCTCTAGGACATATAGCTAGGCCTTTTCATCTTCCCATTCCTATGAGTTTTTCTAATTTTTCACTACTCTGGGAAAAGTTATAATTCAGTTCAACAGATTTTCTGGATTCCTCTACCTCAAACCTGAGTGTGTAATTTTCATTCTGAAGATGCATGTTTTTATCTTTCAGTAGTGCAATCTGTTTATTTAGTTTTTCAGATTCAGATTTGATAAAAGGTATTGATTCTTTCAATCCTATCATTTTTCGAGTGGTATTGCCTGAAAAGGCCTACCTATATGTCCTAGGGGGGGGGGGGGGTGAATAGGACTATGCCAAATTAAAACTTTAACAACGGAATTTAAATGAATAAATAACCTTATAAACAATTGAATGAAAGATAGAACTTTAAACAAATCACAGTACTAAAATGTAAAGCAATAAAATAGAGAGGTTGATACCAATGTTGTTCTAAGGACAACCTTGCACCATAAAAACCAAGGGTTTATGGCAGGACAACCTTACTAGAACAATTTGAATATTAAAAACTCAAACTGAAAGGAAATAAAGGAAATAGCAAGAAATTAAATTCTAAACTATTACAACATTTCTCATATTGCTTGAAATGTAAAAGATTACAACATTCACATCCACATATACATTCCATAGCTTTGAATGATAAAAAATATAGAAATTCAAACAAACATTCAAACTACAAAACACAAAGAATTATAGTGGTTCGCCTGTGTGTACACCAACTGTTAAACAACAGTCACACAGATTGCTACTCCACTCCAAATATCCTCACACAAGGGATATCAGCGTTCACTATGAAAATAGGTTTCACAGGTTCACCTAAAACCTTCACAATTGTGTCTTTCAAATGTGCTTACACAATTCAAAAACCCCACTTCTGAGTTTTCTGGCTCTCCTCAGATAACCACTAGATTGAGATTTTCCTGGCTTAATCTCAAACAAAAACCAAAAGCATAGAAGATTTACACAAATGTAAAATACCTGGATTTCTCCTTTTGTAGTAGCCCAGAAGAACCAATCGGAGTAGAAGTTCGAATATAGAAGTTCAATTGTCCAATACTCACTTTAATATGGTTCTAAGTTCTAATTGATTTTAAATTAAACCAGTTGGGCTAGCTCTATTTGATTTTGATTCCAAGAAGAAGGAATATAGTAATTCCTCTTTTTAATTTAGATTGGAATGCAGAAACAAAATCAAATAAATAAAGCCAACAAAAGAGAATATGAAATATGCACAGTGTAGCTTAAATAACACAAACTTATCTCAGAGTGATGCCTTGATTTTACTTGAATTGAATTCTTGAAAAACTCTGAAATTCGTGTTCAATTTATAGATGCAAAAATCGCGTCTACGACTGGTCCTAGGTCGAACTGCATTTTAAAATTTTAAGTGCGATCGGATAAACTGTTCTATGACTGATCTTAGGATGTCCACGACTAGTCGTGAGGCCTCCACGACTGGTCGTGACCATCCCACGACAGGTCGTGAGAAACTAGGAATGGTTGCTGGAGTTCGAGTCGTAGCTGTAGGACTAGTAGTGAACGAGTCGGCACTGTTCCTACGACCGGCCGAGCAGACTCCAGGACTGGTCGAAGCTCAACCAAAAAATTCCAAAAATTTGCAACAACTTAAGACTGGTCTTGAAATTTCTTGGACTGGTCGAGCCAGTTCTAGGACTAGTCGAACAAGGTTAAGGACTAATCTTAGAACAGACCAAACACTTATAAAATAATTCAGTTCGAATTATGTATTCAAAATGACCTACCCTAAGGTCAAACTAAGGTCATACAAACCTTAAATGTAAAGTATGGACATTGAGTCTTCACTTCTTATAATGATGGTTGACCTTTGAAGATTGTGAAGCTTGAGATCTCTGATGTAACTTGAACTTGAGATCTTCTTAAGCTTGGACTTCATCTTGTACTCTAGTCTTGAGCTATACTTAAGACTTGAACAAGAACATGTCTTTTGATGTAGCTCTTGTGAAACTTGCAGAAGTAGTCAAAGAACATGAACTTGAATTTCTTGAAGTAGATCTTCAACATGCTACACAAGACATAGATTGTGTTTTTGGCACCACACATAGATTGTGTTTTTGGCACCACAAAATTTGACAAGCAAAGGGGCAAATAATAATTGCACTTACAAGTTTCCCCTTTGTCAAATTTGTGACAAAACACACTTAACAAGAATATGATCATTATGAATACAAAGAATCATGCACCAGTTGTCATTCACAAATACTTTTATTACTTACTCCCCCTGAGTAGCATACATAAATCCTTCATAAAAAATGATGCTTACTCTACTCCCCCACAATCCATATTCATCTCCCCCATATAACCATTAAATTATTCTCCCCCTTTTTGTCACAATAGGACAAAGGAAGAAAGAAAGAAATGATAGTGGAAGACCAATAAGAGAGTAAAGAAAGGAATAACGAGTTAAGATATGCAAGTAAAAATAAGCAAATTCAAAGTTCACATAGCATTAACCAGCTGAATCAAACGTTAGTCATACAAACTGAAGTAAAATCAAAGTCCACACACCAACAAAAGTAGTATAGAAGTTATTACAGACCAAAGATTAAAATATTTAATTAGATCCTGAGGAAGGAGCAGGTATGGTAGGATCAATTTGATGAAGGCCATTGTTTAAACGCCTAAGATACTTGCGCGTATATTTAAATTGCAAATCATGGGCAACATTCATGTTCTCTACCTTCTCCTCAAGAGCACGAAGACGAGCATCAAAATTTGATGGCTCATAGTCAAGATCATTTCCAAAGTCTGATTCAATTTCATCAAAAATATCATCCATATTTATATCATCAGGAGGAAGATCGCCACCTTCTTCTTCATTCCCTGCTTCAACACCACCATCACCCACATCTCTTTACCCAGGTGCCAGTTCCAATTTCATCTTATTTAAATTAGAATTGTTAAACAAAAGATGATGAATAGGAGCCTCTCCGACAGACATAACAACTAGCATGTGAGAAGCTAACACAGTCATAAGATAAGCAAATGAAATATCACTGTGTCCTGGATGGAGACGAAATTGAATGATGAAATGACATATGAAAGAAGGCAGACAGACTTTAGTACTAGTGACGATAGAATGCAAAACTCAAACCATAAAGGAAGTTATTTCTGTTTTGTTACTAGAACGAGGATACATATTTGAAATAAAAATTCTATGAAGAACTCTGTATTTGGGTAACAAATACTTTGCGGGGAGCGCATTCCCTTTATGAGTCCATTGAACATCCATATTACATAAATCTTTGGTTAACATCCATTTTTCTGATTTTAAAGGTTTTTCTATTAGAATATAAATAGGGATGCCCTCATCATTAACAAGTATTTCCATTTGATTCGCAATTAGATGACGATCTACAGTAAATGGACCTTCTTTAGTATCAATATTAAAAGTTAAATTATCAGATGAAAATTTAGAGATACATGCACACATAGCCTGTGCAATGGATTGGTATGCAGGCCCACACCAATGTAAGATGTTATCCCAACCTACAGATTGGAGAAGAGGAATGATACCAAAAGGAGCAATGTGATCAATAGACACAACTTTTTTAACAATGACATTGCGCATACGCAAATCCCTAACTTGAACGGGATCATCTTCGGATGACTGAAGATGGGCCGAGTAATAGGAGCTGATCTGGAGGATGATGGACCATGGACAGTTTTCTTTTTCCCTCTAGCATCCATTTACTTAAAGAAAACCAAAGCAATAAGAAATCACAAAGGAAGTAGAGATGGGTTTTTTAAGATCAGCAAATGGAGTAGAAAAACCCCAAAATCTCAACAAAGCTTGAGATCAAGTACTCAAATGACAAAAAATGAGAAGAATAGAGCATGAATCTACAAGATTGACAAAAAAAATGCACTAACCTTGATGAATTAGACAGTTGGGTACGACTGGTCGTGCTTATGCCTGTTGGAGAAAAAATAGGAAATGAGGAAGATGAGTTTTTTTCCCAAATTAAAAAGGTCCAGCGTGTTACGATTGGTCGAGGACCGTTCTCGACCGGTCGTACCACGATTGGTCGAACACGTCCTCGACTGGTCATGAACCAATAAAAATTTCAATTTTCATAAAAATTTGAAATTTAAACCAATAAATTATCAAATATATATACACTATGATACACATATGCATGAATAGTCAATTTAAATTACAATTTCCAAGATTAATTTTCAATTTATTAAACCTGCTTTTGTCGAGCGGTTTAGTGAAAATGTCAGCAAGTTAAGTCTCAGTCGGAATGTAATCTAAAGAGATTATTTTTTCTTCCACTAATTCACGAATGTAATGATACCTAATGTCAATGTGCTTGGTACGTGAATGCTGGATTGGATTTTTTGAAATATTTATAGCACATGAATTATCACAATATAATATCATTGATTCCTGTGAAATTCCATAATCGCTTAACATACGTTTCATCCAAACAAGCTGAGTACATGCATTTCCAGCTACGATGTATTCAGCCTCAGCAGTAGAGAGCAATATAGAACTTTGCTTCTTGCTAAATTAAGAAACTAAACAATTTCCAATATAGAAACAACCACCAATGGTTGATTTCTTATTATCGATATTACCAGCCCAATCAGCATCTAAATACCCAGCCAATTGAACACTAGTATCATATGGATACCAGAGATCCAAATTAGCAGAACTTGCGACATATCGCATAATCCGCTTAACAACAGTTAGATGAGATTCTTTAGGGTTAGACAGATATCTAGCGCAAATACCAACACTTAAAGCAATATCAGGTCAACTTGCAATTAAATAATGGAAACTGCCAATCATGCTATGATATAGTTTAGGATCTACATTTTTACCTGTAGAGTCTTTTGAGAGTCTTAAGTTTGTACTCATAGGAGTATCAAAATACTTACCATTCTCAAATCCAAACTTTTTGATTAAATTCAAAGCATATTTGGTTTGAGAAATAAAAATACCATCATGTTGTTGTTTTACTTGCAACCCTAAGAAATAATTCAATTCCCCAACCATGCTCATTTCGAACCTAAATTTCATTAAATCTGCAAACTCAACAGTCATGTTAGTACAGGTAGATCCATAAATAATATCATCAACATAGATTTGTACCATTAAGATATGATCGTTTTGTTTCTTAACAAACAGAGTTTTATCAACACTTCCCAGTAGAAAATTATGACTTAGTAAAAACTTAGTCAATTTTTCGTACCATGCATTGGGAGCTTGTTTCAAACCGTAGAGAGCCTTTTTAAGGCAATAAACATGATCAGTGTTCTTAGGGTCTTCAAAACCCGTTGGTTGTTCAACATAAACTTCTTCATGTATATCACCATTTAAGAAGGCACTCTTTACGTCCATTTAATAAATTTTAAATTTTCTAAAACAAGCAATGGATATGAATAGTTTCATTGATTCAAGATGAGCTATTGGGGCAAAGGTTTCATCATAGTCGATGCCTTCAATTTGAGTGTACCCTTGTACTACCAGTCTAGCCTTGTTTCGAATTATATTACCAAGTTCATCAGACTTATTTTTGAAAATTCACTTTATTCCGATAATATATTTATCTTTAGGTCTAGGAACAAGATACCAAACATTATTTCTCACAAATTGGTTAAGTTCTTCCTGCATAGCAACTATCCAGTTTTCGTCAGAAATCGCTTCTTTTACGTTAGCCGGTTTAATCTGGGATGTAAAGCACATGTAATTACATATGTCTTCTATTTGTCTATGAGTGCACACACCAGTGAGAGGGTTTTCAAGAATTTGAGTGGTTGGATGATCTTTAACAGTCCTCAGTTCAGAATTAGTTTTATTTGATGAAGTATCTGGTTTGTCAATTAAAAGAACTTCATCATTATCTGAACTCTAAAACTCACTTTGATATGGTTCTAAGTTCTAATTGATTTTAAATTAAGCCAGTTGGGCTAGCTCTATTTGATTTTGATTCTAAGAAGAGGGAATACAATAATTCCTCTTTTCAATTTAGATTGGAATGCAGAAACAAAATCAAATAAATGAAGCTAACAAAAGAGAATATGAAATATGCACAATGTAGCTTAAATAACACAAACTTATCTTAGAGTGATGCCTTGATTTTACTTGAATTAAATTCTTTAAAACTCTAAAATTCGTGTTCAATTTATAGATGCAGAAATCGCGTCTACGACTGGTCGTATGGCCACAACGACTGGTCCTAGGTCGAACTGCATTTTGAAATTTTAAGCGTGATCGGATAAACCGTTCTACGACTGGTCTTAGGATGTCCACGACTGGTCGTGACCATCCCACGATTGGTCGTGAGAAACCAGGAATGGTTGCTGGAGTTTGAGTCGTAGCTGCAGGACTGGTCATGAACGAGTCGGCACTGTTCCTACGACCGTTCGAGCAGACTCCAGGACTGGTCGAAGCTCAACCAAAAAATTCTAAAAATTTGCAACAACTTAGGACTGGTCTTGGAATTTCTTGGACTGGTTGAGCCAGTTCTAGGACTAGTCGAACAAAATCCAGGCCTAGTCTTAGAATAGACCAAACACTTATAAAATAATTCAGTTCGAATTATGTATTCAAAATGACCTACCCTAAGGTCAAACTAAGGTCATGCAAACCTTAAATGTGAAGTATGGACATTGAGTCTTCACTTCTTATAATGATGGTTGACCTTTGAAGATTGTGAAGCTTGAGATCTCTGATGTAGCTTGAACTTGAGATCTTCTTAAGCTTGGACTTCATCGTGTACTCTAGTCTTGAGTTGTACTTGAGACTTGAACAAGAACATGCCTTTTAATGTAACTCTTGTGAAACTTGCAGAAGTAGTCAAAGAACATGAACTTGAATTTCTTGAAGTAAATCTTCAACATGCTATACAAGACATAGATTGTGTTTTTGGCACCACACATAGATTATGTTTTTGGCACCACAAAATTTGACAACCAAAGGGGCAAATAACAATTGCACTTACATTGTTGTAGATCATTAATCAAATGTGTAATGATTTCCAATGTTTTGTCTAAATCTTTCTGTAGCAATTTTTTTTTTTTCATTTATCCCTAGTCTTTTAAGGATATTGATGCTATGGGTATAGAGTTGACTATAGGCATCCTGCAGTTTATCCTTTTCTTCTTCTTCTTTCTATGTTTCCTCATCATCAGATGGAAATGATTCAGTGGCTTGAGGTTCTTGGATTTTCTCAGTTTCTATCGGAATGATTGAGGCTGTAGAGACCATAAGAATTTTCAGGGATTTTTGGTCTCCATCACTCTCTAAGTCACTATATTCTGATTTTGACTCATCAGTGTCATCCCATGTGGTTACCATTGTCTTTCCTTTAGTTTTCCTATTTGGGCATTCAGTGGACAGATGACCAAACTTTCGACAGGTGTAGCATTGTGGTTCCTTGGACTTTTTACTAGATTTGCCTGTAAAATATTTGTTGTCCATCTGTCTTCCTTTAGATGGTCGGCCACGATTTTTATGAAAGAATTTTCTGAACCGTTGAGCCAATAAAGCCACCTCATCATCTTATTCTCCCTTTCACTTCATCTTCCTCATTTAGAGTATTCTTTGAAGTTTTGAGGATAATATTTTTGGGTTTAGGAGTTTGCTTGAAGTGTAGTTCAAATGTTTGTAAGAAACCTACAAGTTCTTCTACTTTCATCTTATCCATGTTTCTACATTATTTAATAGTTGTGACTTTAGAATTGAACCATTCCGGTAAGGATCTCAGAATTTCCCTACAAATTTTTGGAACCGAAAATTTTTCTCCTAATCCACCCATGGAGTTACAAATGATGTTCAGTTTGGTGAAAAAATACATGAAGGTCTCATGCTCTTCCATTCTGAGACTTTCAAATTGTGATGTTAGGAGCTATAGTTTGGATCTTTTCACTGTGCTAGTTCCCTCATGGGTTGTTTCCAACAAGTCCCATGCTTCTTTAGCTGTTCCACACATACTGATTTGATTAAAGACTTCTTGGGATACAACACAGTAGATAACATTCATTGCTTTAGCTTCAGAGGTCTGTTTTTCTTTATCGAATGTTGTCCACATTTCTTTGGATTTCCATATAGTTATAGTTGTGCCATTTTCAAGTACTATTTGTTCGGTTGGTGGCACATAACCTCTTTCAACAATATCCTAAACAACATGATTCAAAGATCTCAGAAAGTAATGCATCCTAGCCTTCCAGTATGCTTAATTTGATCCATCAAATACTGGAGGTCTAGTTACCGAAGAGCCCTCTCCTTTGCCCATATTACCAACTTCAGTCAAGATCACTCTCTAGGCGGTGAAGCCCTTAAGAGAGACCAGGCTTTGATACCAATTGAAATTGTGGTAATGACCATTTTAGTCGAAGTGGGAATATGCCAAGATGTCCTAGAGGGGGGTGAATAGGACTTTTTAATATTTTATGATAATTTAAAACCTATCAGCCCTATCCTAAATAAATATGCAAGTATCAGGATTTCTTCAAAATAACTCTAATGGCTTCCAAGCCAAATAGAGGATCCAATCACAAAACTATTCAAAGGATAAACAAGATGCATAACATATTTCATGATGGATGTGACTGTGTGTGAGGCGTGTTTCTACTTAGCTCCAGATAATCATGTGCACATGCAATATGAGAACAATCAGAGAAATTACACAAATAGTAGAAGTAAATGGCAATTTCAAACACAGTCATTTTTATAGTGGTTCGACTACGTGTCTACTCCACTTCTGGCGGACGCACTTAACCCTTGAGTGTACCGATCACACTAACGGAGGTTTCAAATCAGGTTCACCGCAAACCAGTACAACCTACTCTAGGCTGACTCTAACATGTCTCCATGACACAAGTTTATGTCCCACACAGGAGTAAGAGTCAACACACAACACCCAGGTTTTAGGCCATACAGGCCAAGGATCCACACAAGGAACCTACCAGTTTATGCTCCCATGAGCAAGGGTCAACACACAACACCCAAGTTTTATACTACACAAGTCAAGGACCTACACAAGGACCTAAGTTTATGCTCTCCACAGAGCAAGGGTCAACACACAGCACCCCCACGTACACTCCCGTCAGAGGCCTCATATGAGGACTTGAAAGGGGTGAGAAGCACCTTTGACCCAATCCTACAGAAGGAATGATTATAAGGGTTCTCTAGACTCTAATGACTTACAGATAAGTAGATGAGCCCCATTAAGCATGTTGATGAAGATCTCCTCCTTTGACGACGAAGAATCTTCAGCTCCCTTAACCCGCAACTCAGAAGATGCTCCAATGTAAGGCACGGGTTGGGTTAAGGTTATGATGGAATCCTACGCTATTGAATGTTTTTCTATATTAGAAACAAAGTTATTTCAATCATCTATGCATTCAAGGTATCCCAGATCAATCATTTACCATTAAGATGGTAGCTGCAGGATCCTTGAATGCAGAAGTTCATTCCCCAATCCACTCTATTGAATATCAATGATGAGGGTGGATTGAAGGATGAACTCCCATGAGAGAAAAGGCTTAGGGTATAAGATCTGGATTTTAAACACTCAAAAGCTCTATCTATTTTCTCTCAAAAACAACCAAAGGCAAGCTCTCATTAAATAGGCAAAAAGTTCCAACGGATATAAAACAGTCATATTTTTTACAGAGTTCGATATCATCGAGCAAGGTTCGATATCATCGATCGTGTACTCTCGATAGCATTGAATGGCCGCTCGATGATATGAATTAAATTTGTCAAATGCTTTTGAACCTTTTTGCCAACTAGTTGAGGGAATCGAACACGCTTCGATGTCATCGGATTTCGAACTCCGATTTTATCGAAATAGGTTCAATTCCTCGACATTTAAAAATGAGAGAGCAGATACCTTCGAAACAAAACAGGTATATGATATGATTGAGCATCCCTCGATATCATCGAAATTTGAATATCGATGATATCGATGACGGTGTCGATTCATCAATATTTTCAAGGAATTTTCCTATAAGTTTGTTGGACAGTTTGTGTCCTGTTTCGATGACATCGACCTGGTCTCGATATGATCAATATTTGAATATTGATTTGATCAAGAGATCCTCGATACTTGAATGATTTTACTTGAAAACTTGCCGAACAGATTTGTGTCCCAATCCGATATCATCGAAGGTCTGTCGATATCATCAAAATTTCAATTTCGAGGATATCGAGGCTGTCTTCGATATATCGAGACTCACATGATTTGCCTTAGTAGAATATTGGACACAACTGACCAGATGTCAATTTTATCGAGACGTCTCGATGGACTCGAGATTCAAATTTTGATGATATCGAACAGTCCATCGATTCATCGATAATTCAGTCCAGAGTCCTTCGTAGTTGCTAGACATCAGAAGTCCTCCATTCGATAATATTGAGATAGTTTTGAGGACATCGATAACAGGGTTCGATTTCATCGAACCACGTGTCGATAAATCCACAAAGGCAGAAAACTTAGAAAATTTCCTAATTTTACAAATTAGTTTTCTTACAAAAAACCCTAAGATGTTATATTCATTTTTAAGAGTTTTATTTACCTGGTATTTTGGGACATGGGGTGTGAGGCTAAGGTTTACCTTTGACGAGTTCGGGCACATATCATGTTGAGGCAGACGCTTGAACAATCTTCCTATGGGGCTCACTTATCTTGTTAACTCAACACTCAAGTTAATTCACAAACTAGGGCACTTTCACCTTATAATCAAACTGAATCAAAGAGAGTTCAACATAAACATGAATCAAAGCAATAAAAATATCTCATCATGCTACAAGCTTCACATCTTAGCCCTAGCTAAGAGTGAAAGTGCCCTGGTTTGTCAAGTTACGTAAGTGTTAAGTCAGACTGTCTACAGAGCCTGATAGGAAGATCAATTCAAGCGTCTACCTCAACCGGATGTGTGCAAGCTCGCCACAGGTAAATCTAAAGCCTCACATCCCATGTCCCAAAACACCAGGTGAATAAAACCCTTAAAAACAAGTTAGAAAATCATTGGGTTTTAAGGTAAGAAAATCTTTTTTTCAAAATAAGAAAATCTCTAAGTTTTTCTTGCCTTGTCGATTTTATCAAAACACCCTCGATATGATCGACCTGCACTGTCGAGTCCTCGATGCTTCATCGATACCATCGGAAAGAGGACCAAATATGTCCAGCAACCTCACAACATATCTTGACGAATTATTGATGTATTGATACACCTATCGATATCATCGATACTCAAATCTCGAGCCCATCGAAAGTGGCTCAATAAGATCGATAAGCAGATTTCCGGCGCCCTTGTTTTTTAAAGAAAATTTCAAATTCCTTTGATATATCAATGCTCCTTCCGATATGATCTAAAATCAAATATCGATAAGATCGAAAGTCCATCGATGATATCAATCAAGGGCGCGCATTTCTTCCAGTAGATATTTCAGGTTGTTTTTTACTTTGATCGGGGGTCATTCGAGGAAATCAATATTCATATGTCGATGATATCGAGGCCGAGTCAATTGCATCGAAACTGGACACAAACTGTCCAGTAAGCTTACTGGTAAATCTATAGGATTTATCGATGCATCGACACTGCCTTCGATATCATCGATATGCAAATTCCGATGACATCGGCTAACCCTCGATCATATCTTAAAAACCTGAAATATTTCTAGTCAAGTCTCTCTCATTTTTCAAGTGTCGATGGATCGAACCTATCATCGATGGAATCAGAGTTCGAAATCCGATGACATCGACAATTGTTTCGATTCATCGACCAGCTGGCTAAAGGTTTCAAAAGTGTATGACTTTGAGTTTAAGTCATCAAGCAGACCATCGATGCTATCGAGAGTATACGCTCGTTGATATCTAACTCAGTCATAAATGTGACTGTTTTATATCCGTTGGAACCTTTTGCCTATATATAGAGGACTTGTCTATTGCTGCTGGGAGAGAAAGTAAAGAGTGCTTTTGTGTGTTTCAACTTATATCTTATATCCAAAGCCCTTTCTCTCAAGGGAGTTCATCCTCCAATCCACCCTCATGATTGATATTCAATAGAGTGGATTGGGGAATGAACTTCCTCATTCAAGGATCCTCCAGCTACTACCTTAATGGCAAATCATTAAGCTGGGATGCCTTGAATGCATAAGATTGGAATCACTCTATCTTCCTGATAGGAAAACATTTTGAGAGTATGATTCCATCTTGACCTTGATCCAACCCGAAGCCGAGTATTGGTATATTATTTTGTGTTGCGGATCAAGGGAACAAAAGACTCTTCGTCAACAAGGAGGAGGAGATCTTCGGCATTGTGCTTATCGGGACTCATCAACTTATTTGTAAGTATCTAGAGTCCAAGGGGACACTTGTGATCATTCCTTTGTAGGATTGGGTCTTAAGTGGTTCTCACCCTTTGAAGTCCTCAAGGAGGCCTCCGGTGGGAGTGTACGTGGTGGGTGCATTGTGTGGACCCTTACTCTGTGGAGAGCATAAACATCTGGTTAAAGGTGAACCAGCAAAACCTTAGGCTTGAGGTCAAGCGCTGTGAAACCTCGGGTGTGAGGTGAACCGTGTAGAAACCTCCGGTAGGGTCTTATAGAAGATCCTTGGCCGGTGTGCCTAAAAGTGGGTGCGTTGTGTTGACCCTTGCTCATGAGAGCATAAAAAGTCAGCCTCAGTGTAGGTTGTAAAGGTTGAAGGTGAACCTGATTTAAAACCTTAGGTTTGAGGTGAACCGCTGTGAAACCTCCTTAGTGAAATCCGGCACACTCAAGGGTTGAGTGAATCTGCCAGGAGTGGAGTAGACTGATCGTCAAACCACTATAAAAATGACTGTGTTTAAGATTGTTATTCTTCTTATTTGTGTGATTTACTTTAATATTTGCATATTTGAATATCTGAGATCACACCTCACACACTTACACAAACATATCCATCATAAACTAGTTCATATTATTTACTTCTCAAATAGTTTGTGATTGGATCCTCTATCGGGCTTGGAAGCCAATAGAGTTAAGTTTGAGTAATCCTAATATGTGCCTGTTGTTAGGATTAGTGTAATAGAATTTTAAATAAATCATAAAAACTTTTAAAAGTCCTATTCACCCCCTCTAGGACATATTAGCATATTCTTCTTCAACTAGTACGGTCTTCATCGCAATTTCAATTGGTATCAGAGAAGGTCTCTCTTTAAGGGCTTCACCACCTAGAGAGTGATCTTGACTGAAGTTAGGAATATGGCCAAAGGAGAGGGCTCATCAGTCACTAGACCTCCAGTATTTGATGGCTCAAATTATGCATACTGGAAGACTAGGATGCACTACTTTCTGAGATCTTTGGACCATGATGTTTGAGATATAGTTGAAAGTGGATATGTGCCACCTACTGAACAAATTGTACTTGACAGTGGCACAACCATCACAAAACCCAAACCCAAAGAAAAGTGGACAACATTCGACAAAGAAAGGTAAACATCATGGTCCAAAGATCTCAGAAAGTAGTGCATCCTAGCCTTCCAGTATGCATAATTTGAGCATTCCTTTGAGGTTCCGGTTCAAATTAAAAGTCAGCCCCCCATGATGGACTGGAACCTCAAGGCTATGAATGCTATCTACTATGCCATGTCCCAAGATATCTTCAATCAAATAAGTATGTGTGGGACATCCAAGGAAGCATGGGATCTACTGGAAACAACCCATGAAGGCACAAGCATTGTGAAGAGGTCCAAACTATAACTTCTGACTTCACAGTTCGAAAGTCTCAGAATGGAAGAGCATGAGACATTTATGGAGTTTTTCACAAAGTTAAATATAATTTGCAACTCCATGGGTGGATTGGGAGAAAAAGTTCTGGTACCAAAAATATGTAGGAAAATCCTAAGATCCCTACCGGAATGATTTAATCCCAAAGTAACAACAATTAAGGAGTGTAGGAATATAAATGAGATGAAAGTAGAAGAGCTGGTAGGTTCCCTACAAACTTTCGAACTACACTTCAAACAAATCCCTAAATCCAAAACAACTGTCCTAAAAACTTCAAAGAAAATATTAAAAGAGGACAGTGAAAGTGAAAAAGATGATGAAGATGAGGAAGTGGCTTTGCTGGCACAATGATTCAGGAAGTTCTTTCAGAAAAATCGTGGTCGTCCTTCCAGAGGAAGAAAGGTGAACAACAAACTTCCTGCAGGCAAATTTGGTAGAAGAACCAAAGAACCACAATGCTATGCCTGTCAGGAGTATCGACACCTATCAACCGAATGCCCAAACAGAAAATCTAAGGGTAAGGCAATGACTGCCACGTGTGATGATACTGTGGAGTCAAATTCAGAATCTAGTGACTCAGAAAGTGATGGAGACCAGAAATCATTGAAAATACTCATGGTTTCCACTGCTTCAATCATTCCCAGAGAATCTGAGAACGAGAGAGAACAGCAAGCCACAGAATCATCTCCATCTGATAATGGAGAAGAAGAAGAAATCGAAAAGGATAAACTGCAAGATGCTTATAATCAACTTTATATTCATAGCATCAACATTCTTAAAAGACTTGGTATATCTGAGAACAAAAAGGAATTGCTGCAAAAAGATTTAGACAAAACTCTAGAAATCCATACACATCTAATCACTGATTTACAACAATATCACTCAGATAATGATAGACTTGAACGAATCAATACCCTTCTTAAAAACGAGTTTGAGAAATTGAACAAACAGGTCAAGATCTTAAAAGACAAAATTGTGCTCCTTCAAAATGAAAATCATACAATTCTGTTTGACTTAGAAAAGTCTTGAAAGATCGCCAAGATAAATTACAAGTTTTCCCAGAATGGTGAAAAATTAGAAAAACTCTTAGAGATGGGAAGACCTGGAAAGGACAAGAGCGGTCTGGGGTATGAAAAATTTAAATCAAAATTTCGAAATGCAGCACAAATACCTGAAGGATCTGCTGCTTTTGGAAGCAAAACCAGAATCTCTCCAGTCTGTCATCTGTGTGGTGATTCTGGTTATTATAAGTTTGAATGCATAACACCTAGGAGGACTCAACCTAAATCTGGTTAGAATCATGTTAACGAATTATCAACCAGAGAAATACAGAACTTCAAAAGTCCTCTTAAGGATATTGATAGAAGCAATGCCCTTGCACCACCACCCAAATCAGTTAACAAGATGAAATGGATAAGGAAGAATTAGTTCAGATTGAGCATCAAAGATTTGAACATGTGCTAAAATGAGAATTCTTTTTGCTGAGCTTAAAATGATATATCTAAGGTTCCTGGCCTCAATCTTTTGTATAAACATTCAAATGTTTATAATTTTGTTGTGTACAATGTGTGTACATAGTTTTTTTTGTTGAGTATACTGTTGATAGAAATATGAAAGTATACTTGGAGAGTCGTTTGAATGCTGAAAACTGAAAATCTTTATCTTCGATATGACTGTCGATATGACATTCTCGATTTATCTATAAAAGGTCGATATCATCAACGCCTCGTTAAAATATGAATAGTCGTGTGGCCAAGAATGATATCGAAGACAGACTCGATAGAATCGACCAGTAACTTCTCGATGTTATCAAAACAATGATCAATAATATCGATAGATGCCGCCCGATAAAAGTCAGCAGAGCGAAAAAGGGGGTTTATTTTCTCAAGGGTTTCTCGGTCATCTCATCTGCTCGATCCTCTTGACCAAATCACTAAGAGCCACGTCAGACTACTCAAATCGTTTCACAAATCCGGTAATACCCCTCTAACACATCAAGAGTCCACCTCTTTTTGGGTATTTGTCGTTTTTGTCAGGTTTTTGTCGTCTTTCCCAAATCGTTCAAGATTCTATTTGTCCATATGGGAAAGGACAAAGGGGTAGCATCCGGCCCTGGGGAGTCTTCAATAACCACCCAACAAAAGGTGCTCACCTCGAAAGAAAGGGCGAGGGCCCCGGAAAGTGGGATCCCCACTCTGCAAAGAACACGACCGACTTCACGTGGTGAGTCGCAGACCGAATTTTCGGCACCTCCTCAACCGACACCACCTCCTCCAGCTAGCCAACGACCTGCAAAATACACCAGCAGGAAACTGATCCATGAAAGAAAAGTAGACAGGAGTTGCTTAACACCTTACAATCTGGAACCCCTATTTGCTGCGATCGGGTGGCTGCCTGGTCTAGACTTCGGAGGGCCATGCCAGCTTGAACGAACACGAAACTTCCTCACCGCATGTCACTCACCTGTATCAGATCCTCCTTCAATTATGGTCTCTCTGAATAGTAATGATGATCACTCCTGCCACCATGGCTAACATCCTCAATCTGGAAATGGCTCCAGAAGGTCTCCCTCAATTGGACCTCAACTATCTTGATTTTCGATCCATGGTAACTAAGTATCTATGTAATGGTCGAGACATCCCTTGGCATCAAGGGAATGCGCTTAAAGCTAGGTACATGGAACCCCGATTTCGGATTCTGCATGGTATCTTCACCACAAATATATATCCTAGAAGTACTAATCAATCTGATCTCACCGGATTTATGGCCATGTTAGTTTATTCCATTGCAAATGGGACAAGGATGTGCCTCCCAACTCAGCTTGTCAATAAGTTGGTAAATGTTGTTCATACCTCCAGGGATCTTCATCTCCCATATCCTTGGATTATAAGTAGGATATGCAACACCATTGGTTTCCCATCTACCACTGATCCGGTATTCCCACTTCAAGTCTTCAATATAAAGAATATTCGTAAAATGGACCTGAAGTTTCACGAGTACGCTGAGGACGTAGAAGAAGACATTCAAGAAGGAGAAGCAGAAGATGGTAGTGTCCCTTGCTCAGAAGAAACTGGGATGGCCGGAGATGAACCCTCTGGACCCGATCCAACACCATCAACGTCAATGCCTGGGCATGCCAAATGCTACAAGCTAGACAGGATTGGAACGATTCAAAGGGATATCGACTTCGTACATGAACGGCTGACAGTCCTAGAATGACTAGTCCATGTAATACAACAGAGTGTGCAACGGCTGGTTGATCTGATGACTTGTCGATAGGATGACACAGCGCCATCCCACTAAGCTCCATAGTGCTGATTCTTGCATACTGTCACACACACACCATTCTTAATTCTGCGTATGAACATTAGTATCTTTTTGGGTGTTTTATGCTCTCTTGGGTATGGGTGATAGTTCTCTAACTTGAATAGACTGATGTTTCTTTGTGGTGATTGTATATGCCCCGATGTGGGATTGATACTGGTACTTATTGGTGCCCTTACATGGGCTTGGTTTTTTTTTTTTTTTTGGGGGATAAACTGTTAAGCTACTGCTGTCTGTGGCAGTATATATTTTGAAATTTTGATATAATTGCCAATCTTGGGCAATTTACTTTGAATGTTCTGGATATGGCCAAAGAGAATTCATATTTTTAATGTCATAATTATGTTTTAAGTTTCCCCTGGTTTATCAAATTTCTACTATGGATTGAATGTGATGTCTTTAAATGAATATTTTATCTGCTATATAACTGCTCTATTTTATCTAATATGCATCCATAGGTTCTGAAAATGATGTCTGCTTAAACTAAGTTAATTATTATACATCAATTGATCTGCATCCGCCTGGTCGGTTCTCCCAAGTAATTCACTCCTCAGTCAATATCACCTGATCTATCTTTGTTAATGACTGACAAAAATGGGGAGAACATTTGCAAACACCTCGAACGAAAAATTATATATCTGCTTGAATGGTTGTACAGGTGTTTAGGGGGAGTAGCTGCAACAAGCAAGGGGGAGCAGCTACTGGTTGTGTACATGGGATAGAAATTGTAAAATTGTGTAAAAGCATGTACACAATTTAGGGTGTGTCTGTCTAGAGTGTTCTAGGGTGTTTTGGGATTTTGTTACGTAATTGACAAAGGGGGAGATTGAAAGTGCCCTGGTTTGTCAAGTTACGTGAGTGTTAAGTCAGACTGTCTACAGAGTCTGATAGGAAGATCAATTCAAGCGTCTGCCTCAACCGGATGTGTGCAAGCTCGCCATAGGTAAATCTAAAGCCTCACATCCCATGTCCCAAAACACCAGGTGAATAAAACCCTTAAAAACAAGTTAGAAAATCATAGGGTTTTAAGGTAAGAATTTTCTTTTTCAAAACAAGAAAATCTCTAAGTTTTTCTTGCCTTTTCGATTTTATCGAAACACCCTCGATATGATCGACCTGCGCTGTCGAGTCCTTGATGCCTCATTGATACCATTGGAAAGAGGACCAAATATGTCCAACAACCTCATAACATATCTTGACGAATTATTGATGTATCGATACACCTATCGATATCATCGATACCCAAATCTCGAGCCCATCGAAAGTGTCTCTATAAGATCGACAGGTAGATTTCCGGCGCCCCTGTTTTTTAAAGAAAATTTTAAATTCCTTCGATATATCGATGCTCCTTCCGATATGATCTAAAATCAAATATCGATAAGATCGAAAGTCCATCAATGATATCGATCAAGGGCGCGCATTTCTTCCAGCAGATATTTCAGGTTGTTTTTTACTTTGATTGGGGGCCATTCGAGAAAATCGATATTCATATGTCGATGATATCGAGGCCGAGTCGATTGCATCGAAACTGGACACAAACTGTCCAGTAAGCTTACTGGTAAATCTATAGGATTTATCAATGCATCGACATTGCCTTCGATATCATCGATATGCAAATTCCGATGACATCTGTTGACCCTTGATCATATCTTAAAAACTTGAAATATTTTTAGTCAAGTCTCTCTCATTTTTCAAGTGTCGATGGATCAAGAAGACACTTGTGATCATTCCTTTGTAGGATTGGGTCTTAAGTGGTTCTCACCCTTTGAAGTCCTCAAGGAGGCCTCCGGCGGGAGTGTATGTGGTGGGTGCATTGTGTGGACCCTTGCTCTGTAGAGAGCATAAACATCTGGTTGAAGGTAAACCAGCAAAACCTTAGGTTTGAGGTCAAGCGCTGTGAAACCTCGGGTTTGAGGTGAACCGTGTAGAAACCTCCGGTAGGGTCTTATGGAAGATCCTTGGCCAGTGTGCCTAAAAGTGGGTGCGTTGTGTTGACCCTTGCTCGTGAGAGCATAAATAGCTAGCCTCAGTGTAGGTTGTAAAGGTTGAAGGTGAACCTGATTTAAAACCTTAGGTTTGAGGTGAACTGTTGTGAAACCTCCTATGTGAAATCCAGCACACTCAAGGGTTGAGTGCGTCTGCCGAGAGTGGAGTAGACCAATCGTCGAACCACTATAAAAATGACTGTGTTTGAGATTGCTATTCTTCTTATTTGTGTGATTTACTTTAATATTTGCATATCTGAATATCCGAGGTCACTCCTCGCACACTTACACTGTCATATCCATCATAAACTAGTTCATATTGATTACTTCTCAAATAGTTTGTGATTGGATCCTCTACTGGGCTTGGAAGCCAGTAAAGTTAAGTTTGAATAATCCTAATATGTACCTGTTGTTAGGATTAGTGTAATAGGATTTTAAATAAATCATAAAAACTTTTAAAAGTCCTATTCACACCCCTCTAGGACATATTGGCATATTCCTTCTTCAACTAGTACGGTCTTCACCGCAATTTCAAAGAGGTTTAGCCAACCATAGACATGATTGAACCAAAGTCTCTTAAATAAAACATGAAATAACTAAGGAAGAAGAGGAAAAACTCTTGGTGATGACTTCTCCACACTTTTGCTCCACTCCTCAAACCCTAGAAGATGCCTAGGAACATCTCTGGGACTCCTATTTATACTTGGGGAACTCCCTCTTACGAATCGACCTTGAAAATTGACAAACCGATCTTAGAACTGCCTCAAATTTACGTAGTCTGGGTGCTGTTTGCGTAACCTTCGACTAGTCGAGGACAACCTTCGACTGGTCGAGGATAACGGGAATTTAGAAGATTTTGATCGCTGGAGTTCGAGTCGAAGTTCCTTCGACTAGTCGAGGAAGAGCTTAGACTGGTCGAAGGAGGGCTTAGACTAGTCGAAGCAGGTAGATTTTTAGGGTTCTTTTTCTTCACTTCAAATATTCATTTTCTCTTCATTCCTCACTTGATTTTTTTAGATCTTTGACATGTAAATTCTTCATTCTTGGTCTCATAAGATCTATCCTTGGCTTTGGTAATTCTTGAGCATTAAATCATGCTTTTAGCATCCTTTTCGATCCAAGCTCTTAAATTCACCTTGCAACACAATCATGATTAATAGAACATTAAGCATTATCATGTTTATAAAACCAATTAATAAATGAGGGATAACATGCAATATTTGACCCTCAACAACATCCAAATGGTACATGAGCACAAGAGAGTTCAAGCAGAGAAGTTCCATCAGCATGCTGAAAGTATTAATCGTTACATGGCCAGTCAGACTGAAGCTATGCAGTGACTGTTAGCTGTTGTGACCGAACGAACACAACCAAAGCAACAACATAACAGTAGTTCGGTTGGTAATGCCACCCTATTCCCACCGATATTGCCGTTGCAGTGTAACTAACCACCTATTCCTCCCCCAGAGGTTAGAAATGTGCCACCTCTTGCCAAAGTCAGGCGACCTGAACATGAGGCTAGGAATTATGAGAATAGAAATGAAGGACCACCAGTGTGGTTCTACCTACCGTAAGGTCCTAGGTTTCAAGATAATTTTAATCAATTTGGTCCAGATCATCCACTAGACATGGAACCTCCATCAATCGATCATGACCAAATATTGCAACTCTTACAAAAAGTTACTGACCGGGTGTTGGGTCACAATGCTATTCCTATGTATCATAAATCATACCCCGAATGGGTGGGTTGATAACACCCATTGCTGAGAAATTATCGACTGGATTATGCCTTATTTTTAGGAGAGCACAATCAGTCAACTATCAAACATGTCGGCTGGTTTACCATGCAATGTGGTGAGCTAGCTAATAATGATTATTATAAATTGCAGTTATTTGGCCACTCGTTGACTGTTGCGGCCTTCACGTGATATTCTAATCTGTCACCAGATTCAATATGTAGCTGGCAAGAATTGGAGGAAAAATTTAATGCTCAATTTTTCTCAAAAAATAGGGATATAACCATGGCCGATCTCGCACCGTTCCGACAATTACTAGGGGAATATTGTGAGAGTTATATTATGCAGTTTAAGTGGGCAAAAAGCCGCAGTAAGGTGGTCATGACCTGTAAGTGCTATAATATTTAAAGCACACTTTAGTTGTCAAATTTTGTTTAGTCAAAACAACTTGTCAAATGATCTTCAAGTATGGTTCAAGATCAAGGTTCAAGCCTGGTTCAAGTTCTAGTAGAAGATCAAGTTCCAAAGAAAAGTTGAAGTCTCTAATCTACTTCAAGACAAAGAAGTTCAGTCATTTCAGGTATTATAAACCCTAGAGAGAATTTAGGTTTAAGTGCTTTTAAAAACTATTTAATTTGGGTTTTTATACTTGTGATTGCTTGTAATTTGACCAACCTAAGGTTTGGTTCGATTAGCCTAAGTTTTTCTTGGCCAGTCCTAGTACAAACCAAAGTAAAACTGTTTTTCTGTTGCATCTTCGACCAGTCGAAGGAGGTTCTTCGACCAGCAACTAAATCAGTTCAGATTTTTGGCATCTTCGGCCAGTCGAAGACCACCTTCAATCAGTTGAACAAGGCCTTCGACTAGTAGAAGATCGGATAAATCTTATCCCGCTCAAATCTAGAAATTCGTTGGAACAGAATCTGGTGCTAGGGTTAGTCGAAGACTATCTTAGGTCAGTTGAAGATTTAACTTCTTTTCCTATAAATTTAGATTCTTTCTAAATTCAAAAATCCATTCAAGACTATCTAAATCCTGCTGCAAGTGAGAGAGAAACTCTATTTATTTCCAAGCTATTGAACGGTATTTATAAATTATTTTATAGCTTTTGTTTAATTCCCTTAATCTTAGATTCTGTCATTCTGATTCTAAAGAGAGTGAATTCTACTCTTCTTTCTTTGAGATTTAAGAGAATTAACATAAGTAGCCATTGATTTAGACTTAATTAAAATCAATAGAATCCTGAACCTTTTCTATATGACTGAACATTGAACATTGGACATTTAAGAAAAGCGGTTCTTCAGCTACACCTTCTTTTACAGTGAAGATAAGTATATATTCATTTCTTGTTTTCGTTTTTCTGAGATAGTCAGAAAATCTCAGTGTTGGTTTTTCTGAGATAGCCAAAAAATCTCAGTAAGGGTTTTTATTTGTGATAACCAGATAAAATCACAACTATATCAAGTTTTAAGGTGACCCTGAGAAAACCTTATTTATAGTGAAAGCCAAGATTACGTGGAGAGTAATTTTGGGAGTGGAGTGGGTGTGGTTGTTTTAGAACAGTTGTTGACATACCGAACCACTACAATTCTCTGTGTTTGTGGTGAATGTTTTTATCTTTCATGTGGTGAATGGTTGTATTTACATTTCTGTTGAAGTGGTGAATATTTGTAATATTTAATTTTATTTACTCTTGCAAAGTTTGAGATTTTGATTTTAATAGTATTTGTGAAATAAGGTTGTCCTACGAATCAATCAAAATCAACGTTTCAACACTTAGGCAATTAAGATCTCTGATTTATTTATTATTCAACACTTTATTCGATTATTTGGCATAGTCTTATTCACCCCCCCCCCCCCCCCCCCCCTCCTCCCCCCCACCTCTAGGACTTCTTTAGCTCTCCTTTTCAAGTGGTATCAGAACGGGTTGCTCTATTTTTTAGATTAACCTTCTTGAGTTAAGATCCAAAGCTTTTTATGTCAAATTTTAACAATTTATCTATTACCAGGCCACCTCCTTTTTTATGGCTCTAATTATTCATACTGAAAATCCAAAATGAGGATTTTTCTAAAATTCGTAGATGAAAGTGTGTGACAAGCTACTGTGACTAAATGGAAACCTCCTATGGCTGAAGTAGTAGCTAAGGATGGATCCAAATTTATCAGGGAAACTGCATTCTATTTATGGATTGCAGATCAAAAAAGTGAAAGCAGTGCTAATGCTAAAGCCTTAAATGCCATAACTTGTGCTCTATCGCCTGATAAATTCAAAAGAATTATTTCATGCGATACGACTAAGCAAGCATGGGACATTCTCGAAATGACACATGAAAGAACTACTATTGTTAAGAAATCAAAAGTTCAAATCCTCACTACCAGATTTGAGGAAATTCGTATGGAAGAAAATGAAACTTTCATGGACTTCCATACAAAACTAAATGACATAGTAAATTCCATGTGGGGTCTAGGAAACGGAATCCCAGAAAGCAAGGTTTGTACAAAAATACTGTGATCTCTTCCTAACAGATTCAATTATAAGGTTACTGCTATTCAAGAATTAAGAGATATTGATCTTATGAAGGTTGGAGAGTTAGTTGGCTTTCTTCAAACATATGAGTTGAATTTTAAGGTTCCTAAAGCTAAGTTCATTGCTCTTAAATCTTTTAAATCTGTTTCAAAAGAAAATAATACTAATTTTGATTTTGTAGAAAATGAAGATGATATGACAATGTTAGTTAAGAAATTTATAGAATTTTCAAAAATAAGAAAAGAATATATTTTTAAAAACCAATTGATAAAAGAAAAGGAAAATCTAATTCTTGAAAATCTAAAACAAAGGACAGTCAATGTTTAAACTGTCATGAATATGGGCACTTGGCTAATAAATGTTTTAAAAAGGGTAAGTAAAAAAGAAAGGGCATGATAGCTACTTAGGATGAATCATTTGATTCTGAAAGTACTTCTGAGTCTGATAAATCAAACCAAGAAAATGTGGTATTGGAGTTTATCTTTTTGTGAACACTCCTGGTTTGTTTACCAATTTGGCACTCGCCATATATCTTATCCACTTTCTTTATTTTGGGTAGACCTCTTACCAATTCACTTTTGCTCAATCTATATAAGTTGCGGTAGTGTACATGTCCTAGGCACTTATGTCATAGTTCAGTCTCATCGGTATAGACCATGTAACACGATAGCTTGTATGAGCTTGAGTCACTAACTATATAGCAGTTTTCAGAAGTTCTATGATCAGTTAATATTATAGAACCATTCTTATTTAAGATTTCACACTTTTGATTTGAAAATTTTACACTGTGATTATTATCTCAAATTTGAAAAATGTTTAATAAATTATGTTTTAAACCTTCTACATATAAAACATTCTCAAATAGAGGGAGGTTAGGGAGTTGAACCGTACCTTGGCCAATAATCCTGCAGTTGATACTATCACCAAATGCGACTGAACCATCAGTCATGTCTTTAAGACTGGTGAACAAACTTTTGTCACCTATCATATGTCTGGAGCAACCACTATCCAGGTACCACTTTGAATGGCTCGTGGCTTTGAATGCGGTGTGGGCAACCAAACAAGCAAACTTAGGGACCCATTTCATTACAATTTTGGGTTTAAGAACATAGTTGGTCTTCTTCTTATTATAACTGTTATACGTCCTACCCACTGAGTTAGATTTTAAGAGCTCCTTAAGCAAGTCTACAATTTTCTCAGCTAAAGGATTACAGTTTTGATTTTTATAATTGATATTGTTCTTTTTAGGATTTAAGGACTAAAAATTTTTAGTCGTTTTAGAAATATTTTGATTCAGACTTTTCCCTTTTGAGTTAGAAGACTCTCTCCTTTAACAAATTTAGGTGAAGTTTCTTATATTTTGGAGGAATATTTTTATCGTAGCCCAATCCAGATCGATCATCACATTTTTTGGATCTGGATAGGAGTTTTTCTAATTTGGGGTCACCTTGGGCATACCTCCATGTGTCCTTCAAACTCAAAAGTGAAGAGACTTCTAGTTTTAGTTTTTCATTTTCAGATTTTAAGTTTTCAACTTGGGACGTTTTGAAATCTAAGTCACACTTAGTTTTTTCAAAGCAATTTGAAAGGTGTAATTTTTCCAAAACCAGATTATCAAAATTCTCTTTCAATTTTAAAAACTTTTCTTTCTGAAGTTTTAATTTAACAACTATTTTACAACTTTCCTGTATAGGGCATCATAAGCATCCAAAAGATCTTCATTCTCATGATCACTTCCCAGATTTTCTTCACTGGTTGTATCATTATTTGAGAAAGTGAACTTGGCTAGAGTTATTAGGGCTTTAACATCATTACCCGACTCGGTTTCAGAATCTTCTGACTCAGAAGAGGCTTCAGAGCAAGAAGATTCATCCCATGTAGCCAACATACCTTTCTTTTTAGGTTTGTCCTTGTTAGGACATTTGTTTGCTAGATGCCCATATTCATGACAGTTGTAACATTGGCTGTCTTTTAAAGATTTCCAATTTTTAGATCTTAATGTTTTCTTTTCAACAGGTTTTTGAACATCAACTCTCTTTTTACTTTTGAAAATCTTGTAAAACTTTTTAGCTAAAAGGGCCATATTATCTTCAGAGGTTTCTAAATCAGAATTGTTATTTACATGAGAAATATTTCTAGAAGATTTAAGGGTGACAGATTTACCTTTCGGAGCTTTAAAGTTTAACTCGTAGGTTTGTAAAGAATCAACCAGTTCTTCAACCTATATGGTCTGTATCACGAAGTTCCTGAATGGCCGTGACTTTCAAATTGAACCTTTCAGGTAGTGAGCGTAGTATCTTTACACAGACTTTACTTTCTAGGATTCTATCTCCAAGACCCCACATAGAGTTGACTATGTCATTTAACTTTGTATAGAAGTCCATGAATGTTTCACTTTCTTCCATACGTATTTCCTTAAACTTAGTGGTGAGGATTTGTAGTTTAGATTTCTTGACAGGAGTCGTACCCTCATGTGTCATTTCTAAGATATCCCAGGCTTGTTTTGTAGTATCACAAGATATAATTCTCTTGAATTCATCTGGTGATAGTGCGCAAGTAATTGCATTTAAAGCTTGGCATTGGCACTACTCTCAGTTCTCTGAAGAGTGGTCCAAGTGCTATAAGGAGCAACTTTTAGAGTTATAGTTCCATCAAGGCCTATAACTTCAATAGAAGGTGAAGTTCATTTAGTTACTATGGTTTGCCACACATTCTCATCAATAGACCTCAAGAATATTCTCATTCTGGCTTTCCAATAATCATAATTAGAGCCATCAAAAGGTGGAGGCCTAGTGATAGAAAGGCTATCAAGATTTGACATCTTAAAAGCTCAGATCGGTTAGCTCAGGAATTAAATCCAAATCAACAAGCTATTAGCCTCTGATACCACTTGAAAAGGCCAAGCTATATGTCCTAGAGGGGGGGGGGGGGGGGAGGGGTGTGAATAGGACTATGCCAAATAAAAAATTAATAAACGAAATATAAACAATAAGATAGCCAAATGAATGTAAATAACCAAAAGAAATAACAACCTCAAAAATCAAGTATTGAGAGGTTAATACAAACTTGGTTCTAAGAACAACCTAACACCAAAAATCAATGGTTTATGGCAGGACAACATTACTAGAACGTGGGTGAGTATCAAAAACTCAAACTGAAGAGGATATGAAAGAAATAGAATCTAATCTATTACAAGATTCACCACATAATGCTGAAATGTAAAGATTACAACATTCACATCCACAAATACATCCCGCAATCTTAAATCATAAAAGACAGAGAAATAAATCACACATCCACCAAACACAAAGAATTATAGTGGTTCGCTTGTGTGTACACCAACTGTTAAACAACAGCCACACAACTACTCCACTCCTAATATCCACTCCCTCGGGATATTAGCGTTCACTAATCCAAAATAGGTTTTTCAAGGTTCACCTAAAACCTTCACAATTGTGTCTTTCAAGTGGGCTTACACAATTCAAAAACCCCACGCTCTGAGTTTTCTGGATCACCTAGATAAACCAAAAAATGGAGATTTTTTGAAACAATCTCACAAACCGAACAAAAAGAATTGAATTACAGAAAAAGTAAAAACTTATCTGTATGACGATTCTGAAGCAGCCCGGTAGAACCAACTTGATGACAATGTAGATGTTCAACGTTCAATCTCACAAGTGTATAAGGTTCTAAGTCTAAATGATTTTTAATTAAATCAGTAAGGGCTTTGTATTGATTTTGATCTCAAGAAAGAGTAAATCAGATATCTCCTTTCAATATAAGAATGGAATAGAGAATCAAAATCAAATTACAAGAGCTACTTTAAAGAATCTTAAATATGCAAAAAATAGCCTAGAATATATTCAAAATAAACTCAGAGTGATTGCTTAAGAATGATAAGAATTGAATAGAAAACTTTGAAATTTGAGCACTATTTATACGTGAAAAATCGGTTCGCACTATTGGCCTTTGGTTAGCTACGAATGGCCTTATTCAAACATATTTTTAAAAATTCTGGTGCAATAAAATTTGTCAGTTGCATGACTGGCCTTGTGGGTCCCACGACTGGTCGAGTGGCCTGCTCGACTGGTCATGGACACCACACAACTGGTCGTGTGAGTCCAGATTACTTGATGGAAAATGAGTCGAGCACTGTACAACCAGTCGAGCACTATTCACATGACTGGTCAAGTAGTTTCCACGACTGGTCGTAGACCAACAGAAAAATTCTGAAATTTCAAAACAAATCCTGGACTAGTCAAAGAATTTCTAGGACTGGTCGAGCCAATGCTAGGGCTAGTTTAAAGAACAGAATTTTACACTTATAAAATGACCAAAATGACCGACCGAAAGTATGAAATGATCTAATCATGATCTAAGGTCAATCTAGGTCAATCATACCTTACTTGTGAGATAGAATATATGAACACTTAATATATCGATCACTTCAGTAGCCTTAATTCTTGCGATCTTCAAAATTTGAACTCGACATACCAAACATGATCTTCAATTAGGTCTTGAGTTCTTGGACTTTTTGGTTCACGATCTTGAACCACAATGTTCTTGAAAACTAAGTCTTCACTTAATATATGAAAGTCTTCACTTTCTTCTAGTTTGAATATCTCGGTGAGTTCGTCGTAGATAAGATAGATTCATTCAACACGAATAGAATGAACGTCGAAGATTCAATGTGAACAGATGCACAAGCTTGATACAAATCAAGATACAAACTTGAATTGGTTTGGCTCACCAAAATTTAACAATACTTAGGGTTTATCAACATAGCACTTTTAGTTACTGAAGAATATGATACAAGGTCCTAGAGGGGGGTGAATAGGACTTTTCAAATATTTTGTCTATTTAAAAATCCTAATTACCTAACTTAAATAATCATTCAGTTTAAAACAAGTAAGGCAATATAACTCTAAGGCTTCTAAGCTAATAAAGGGTCCAATCACAAAGGCTATTCAACATGTACAAATAAAACAACTAGGCTAGTGTTGTGAGCTTGTGTGTGGAGTGTTTTTCCTATCAATCTTAAGCATTCATCTAATCATGCATAAACAATTTAAACATTCAAGCATACATAAGCATGATTAAACAGATGCACAAATGACAATTCCAAACACAAGCATATATAGTGGTTCGGGTACGTGCCTACTCCACTCCCGGCATCCACATTAAATCCCAGAGTGCACCGAATTTCACTATTAATGGTTTTAAAACAGGTTCACCAATAACCTTTACTGTCCTACACTGAGGACACAAATTTATGCTCTTTGCAATAGCAAAGGTCCTACACTAAGAACCCACGTTTAGGCCCACCAGCTAAGGTCCCACATAAGGCACCTCCGTTTAGGCCCACCGGCCAAAGTCCCACACAAGGCACCTACGTTTAGGCCCACTGGCCAAGGTCCCACACTAGGCACCTAATTGAGTTTGTTGATAAAAAACTATTAGCCTCAATTTTACACGAGGATATAGACTAAATTGTGGACTCTTAACAATGACACCTACTTGTCAGATTGAGTCCTCTTTTGTAGCTCATCTTGGGTTGCTTAATCTTTGCGCTCTCGTGCTTAAATCAGCTTCCCGGTGCTCCCCCGATCGCATAGCTTGAATTTTCCTGTTGGTTCAACTTCACGATTAAGAATCTTGTATAAGATATACCTATAAAGGTGAACAAGGTAAAGGGAGTTGGTTGAATCTCCTATTTAGGATAATGAGTGGATTTCCTAAGGGATGCAACCTACGGATGCTCTAGAGTATCAAAAAGACAGGATTTTCTTATTGGTTTGGTCTTTGTACTCTAGAGAAGGTATGAGTTCATGTTCTTCATTAATAGGAGCTTCGAATGCTCATAGAAGTGAAAAATCACAATGAAGAGAGCATGAAAATCGTATGGATGGAGACTAGGTAGTCTAAGATAAGTTTGGGATACACTAGAGACTCTAAGATGCCTTAATCCACTCTTTTTGCAAGTTTCTACAAGCCGCTTATATAGAGAAAAAGTTCCAATGGATAGAAAATGGCTAGTTTACGGTGCTACCGAAGCTAACTTCAGTATCACTGAACTTACTTCGGTGGTACCAAATTATCAATCGGTAGTACCGAATTAAATCCTCAAGTTGCTGAATGAAAAAAATCTCTTTTGGTGACACCAAAATTTGTTCGTCGGTGGCAGTCGGTGTTACCGAAATGTCCAGTCGGTGGTAAAAAATTATCTTTGAAATGTTGTTGGACCGTTTTAATCGCTTTCGATAACACCAAAGGTATCTTTGGTGATACTGAAAGTGTTATTCAATGGCACCTTTTCCTACCGAATATGGACAGTTTTTCTTATTTTAATTCTCTATCCATTTAATCATTCATCAACTTGGAACTTACTAAAGCCAAGACTAAAGGATAGAAAATATGAACTCAGAATTAACTTTGAATAGATGACCTAAGTAGGTTTTTCTATTTGGGTTGGGATCATCTATTTACAAGGTCAAGATCGTAGAAGTGGTTCTTTATCTTCAATGTAGCTTTAGTGCTTTCTGATCCAGTTGCGTCACCGGTCTTCATTTGCCAAGAACTCATCCGACTACTAGACACAACTAGTCATGTGATTGACAAACAAGTGTGCAAAGGTGGGTGCACTTACACAAGATACCTCAATTTACCTGTTATTCACTCCTTGATGCTTCATGTCCTCTTGTATCTTTGGTCTTCAGTTTCTAAGGGCTCAACCGACTCACTAGCATATGAACTCACATAATTGACAAATAAGTGCACAAATGAGTACACTAACGATCTTCTTTGTTGCCAATTACATGACAAAAACCTAACATAGACCTTGTCATAGTCCATACTAATGACAACCAAAATAACTAAAAATATTATATGTTCAAGATTTATAAAATTAAATATTGAACTCGAGACATGTAAACGTTGTTGCATTGCTGCCCCCTTAATTGTTCCCCTTAAGTCAATCAAATCCCTTCAACAAAGAGAACCTGCAAAATAGATGACACTTGTTTTGGTGGGACTTGTTCTCCCCCCTTTTGTCAGTAAATGACAAAAAGACAATTCCATGGATATAACAGTAAGCACGTGAAATGGAAAGTACTATAACTCATAGATTTACCTATAAGAACAAAATGACTAAGGAATATACTAATGGTGCATATTAATGTTAAAAACATGGAGCATGCATATTATGGTCATTTAGAAAATATACCTATATAAGCAACTATGACCAACGATAGTCTAGCAATAAACATGTGATACTAAAATTAAGCAGCTTTAAAGCTTAAAATATAAAATAGATTATTAGGCAAAAATCCTCGAATTTATCTATTAGGCTCACTTAAAATGAGCCGAAATCTTCTGATTTACCTATAAGTTCAGTAATGAAGCTTAAATCCTTAGATTTACGTATAAAGTTCACATATATCTCTACAAATCACCCATTTCCTAAGATCCGGACTATGTTCGGTAGAGAATGTTTTTTCCTTGAACATATCTCTCTTAGTGAGATCATATTCGGAGATCTACGTTCAATAGAGGATTTTCCTATGTTGTTCCTACCATGGTTGTTATTTCCTAAATTTAACATTTTCTTCATTTTTAATTCAAAAGGGCAACATGTTGTAACAACTCCCCCATACGATCAGTCATTTTATGAGGGGTTGGATACTCATTCTTTTTTTTTTTTTTTTTTTTTTGCGATTCTCTAGGAATGCTTTTCCATTAGTCTGCCAAATTCTCAGTCATGATATTTTTGCATGTTCAGTTTGTGATTGAGGTGTATTGGGCCCTTTTTTAGATTAAACATTTAAATTTTAACTGCCAAATATCTCCACAAGCATGACACACAAGAGAGGCTCTCGATCTACTTCTTGAAGCAGATGAGCTCTTTCGGATTACCGGAGGGGTAGAGGTTGTGGCAATGGTTTGCTTGTTAAATTCAAATCCTCTATTGTCCCCTAAAGACTTACTCCCCTCATGGGTAGACATAATTCTAAAGCTCTTATGGATCTTACTCTAGATGGTTAAGTCCTTGAATAGCAACCCAGATTGATACTAATTGAAATTGTGTGGATCGTCTGCCATGGCACATAGAATCTAGGTGGAGATTAGAATTACGACTAAGTCCTAGAGAATGGAGGAGGCGGGAGTGAATAGGTCCACTTAAAATTCTTACCTAATTAAAACAATTTATCAATTAAGCTAATAAGACATAATACTTAGGCTTCCAAGCCAAGTGGGTCCAATCACATATACTACAACAGATGCAATATTATAAGCAACTAGTCTTTAAGGAAGATATTGATATTGTGTAGGAGATGTGTAAACAATTCAATGCCTAACATACATCTGATTATGCATTCATATAATTCAACAAGAAAAGCTCATGAGTAGAAATAGAAATGTGCACAAATAATAATCTCAAACGCAAGTATGTATAGTGGTTTGGCTACTTACGTACTCCACTCCTGGCGAAGATACTCTCCTTGAGTGTACTAGAATTCACTATTGGAGGTTTTAAATCAAGTTCACCTATAACCTTTACAGTCTTATACAAGGACCTAAACGCGTACACTCATGTGTCAGAGGAACACATTTTCATCTGTGTTGGTAACTCCTGCGGAGACTTAGTTTTCTATCGTCTAACCAACAACTACTACAATCCTAATCTAATGACCTACGCACACTCCCGCCGGAGGCTCCCTATGGAGACTAACACGTATGCACCCGTGTCCGGTGAATGAAGTCCTAATCCAAGGCCTTATGTGTACTCTCGTCGGAGGCTCACACAGAGACTAACACGTACACACCTGTGTTCGGTGAATTTGATCCTACACAAGAACATAGGTTCTACATAAGAACCTATTCGAGTTTGGGTCACAAACTCTATACTCAATCCTATAAAAGGAAAGAGTATACATGAACTCTAAAATGACAGTTTACTTGCTGGATTGAGCTCCATTGTTGCGCCATCTTAAGATGCATCTTCAGTGCTCTCTCGTGCTTGAATTAGCTTCTCATTTGCTCCTATGATCGTTGAAGTTAAATGGTTCAGCTCTATGATCAAATGCCTTGCATATGATGTACCTATGAGTTGACCAAGGTGGTAGGAGATGGGTTGAATCTTATATAACTAATGGTTTTAGTAGATTCCTAGTAGGGATTCACCTGGATGAGTATTCTAGAGGATATAAACGAGGATATACCTATAGCCTTAGTGTCTAATTTTTGGAAAATGGTGGAGATTAAGTGCATCTTAATAATGGAGGTTAGAACCCTCATTATAGTGGTAATCTCAAGAAAGATTACTTAAATCTCATAGGTTTAGAGGCTTAGGAGAGTGATTAAGAGTGTGAAATCACCTAAGCTTTAATGGGACCAAAAACCTATCAGAATGCCCACAAAATGTATGCCCTTTTATATCTAACAAGTTGCAACAAACTAGAAAAATGGGCAAATAACAACTAGGTTGATCGATCGAACCTTCGATTGATCGAAGTATTTTAAGATTTTTCTGATAAGCTCGATGGGCACTTTTGGCCATCTTCGATTGATTAAGGATTTATTTGATCGATCGAGGATCGACCGAACTCACCCAGAGTTCTAATGTTTTGGGCTGTTTGATTTACAACATCTTTGAACCTCTATAGCCTATCTAAGCATGTTTCATTGAAGCTCCTAAGGCTAAATGATAATCGAACAAATATTTACCTATATAAGAACAATCATTTAAAGGTTAAGGTTGTTATGGGTTTAAGGTTACAGTCACCAAAGTATCTCAATTTACCTGTTCTTCACTCCTTAATGCTTCATGTCCTCTTATGTCTTCGGTCTTTAACTTTCAATGGCTCAACCGACTAACTGACACATGGACTCACGTGATTGGAAAATATGTGAATAAATAAGTGCACTAACAGGTTCCATCTTCATTGTTGGTGGGTTTTGATTAATGAAAATTGCCTAGTGAGTTCCATCTTCATTGCTGGCAGGTTCTGATGAACAACGAATCAACTTCTTATAGAAAGATGATGTGTTTCATTCGTAGGAGAGTTTCTTCGGCGAGATCTATTGTTCCATTGGGTAGAGGCCAAAGAACGAGTAGGGGATTTGACATGTATAGCTTCGAGAGTCTGGCTTAAGGCGTCGTTGTCATCATTAGGTTTATGAGAGAGACACCTCCTCCATCAGAGCTAGTGGGGTTTCACTACTACTAACAAACAATCCGAACAAAGTTTCCCAATTCATGCGGGATATGCACGGGGATTTCTCATATTTTAAACATGGAATGGGATGTAATCAAAATTTTGAATTCCATGACAATCCATAATCATTTCTTTCAAACAATTCCATCCGACTAAATCCCACATAATCCCACACCCCAAATAGGCCCTAAGTTTAGGGATTGTTTGGCACCATGGATTTGGGGGGATTTCAAATCCCCTGGTTGTTTGACAGCATAAGGTAACTGGGGGTTTCAAATCCAAGGGATTTCAAATCCCCTCAAAGAGGGGGTTTCAAAATCATCATGAGAGCTTGGATTACACCTAAAATCCTTTCAATAGTTGCATGTGTAACATGTGTCATTGTACTATTATTCTATTGTGCACATGGCCCACTAATGATATCCAAAAACAATTATATTATCATTTACATCACTATAATTACTTTAATATGATGATTAGCACCGTCCAAACATTGTCCATGAAAATCAATGACTAAAAATCATTGGTTAGTCACTCGGACATGATCTTGTGCTTGTGGCCCATCCGACACTTGGAATTTCATAATTTTCGGGCAAAGCATATATTTGAATGGGCATATTACAACCATTATGTCAAACATTACATATGTCGCTAATTAGAGATATTAAAGTTGATTTAATAAATAAATTCAAACACCCGTAAATATACCATGCAAACTACTTTTGGATTAAAGTTGATTCCTAATCCAGGGTGCTAAACACAATAGGAGGATTTCAAATCGAGGGGGTTCTAAATCCATGCTCTTGGGAGCGTGGATTTAAAAACCCTTAGATTTGGAACCCCCTGGATTTGAAATCCTCTTATTGTGTTTGGTACCCTAGATTGAGAATCAACTTTAATCCAAAGTAGCTATTTATAGTATATTTGCAGGGGTTTGAATTTAAGTACTAAATCAACTTTAATATCTCTAATTAGTGAGCTTATGTAATTTTTTACACAATGGTTGTAATAAGCCCGCTGAAATATATACTTTGCCAAAAAATGATGAAATTCCAAGTCTCGGATGTCACGCCCCAAACTCGGGAACCGGGCTCACAAAATTCCCGGCCACCGAATCTGTTGCCGACAGCCTCCATAGTACCCCATTCTCGGCTCCCGGCTCCCATGCGCCAGGTTCCGATCCTAGGATCGTACAAGGAGAATTTTCAAGGTGAATTTTTTTGTAAGGGAGCATAATCACAAGTGTACCCAAGTCACCAAAACACATCACCACTTATTCACTAATATAATATTTGATTATAGTACTGAAAGGAAAATACATGATATAAATAAACTCCAAAAGATCAGGCATATGCTCCTGCCTCAATGCTGTTGTGGTCTAATATAACCTGCACATAACAAACGTGCATAAACTTACTACGAAGCTTAGAGAGTGCTTGCGTGTGTGTGCAATGCATGTGCCAAGCATACATATGTCAGAGTAAGCGGAAATGATGGAAGGCTAAACCGACAAGTCCATAAATACCATCAGCCCTATCCAAGCTATGCGATGCAAAGACATAGTAGGCTCAATGTCATATGATGAGGATGCAATGCAATATGCAAATCCCAATAAGTCCATAAATACCATCAGCCTTATCTAGGCTATGTGATGCAAAGACATAGTAGGCCAAATGTCATATGTCGAGGATGCAATCCAATATGCAAATCCTGACAAGTCCATAAATACCATTAGCCATATCCAAGCTATATGATGCAAAGGAATGACAGAATTGGTGTGTATAGTCGGGATGATAATACATGGTATCGCAAGCTATGGGGTTCATCACAAGGGACTTATATGCAATCCAGTCCCATACCTGATTTGGATAGCTAGACTCAATGTGGTAAACTCCTGACCTTAGGTTAGTTGTGTACCTAAATGAAATCATAGCCATCGCGAAAGTGCACATAAGGATTTAGTTACGCACCATCAGCACAGGTAGATAGTGAGTGAGTGAATGAATCAATGAGTCAAATGTTGAACATGCAACTCCTACTCAGTAAGTCCACATTTCAGTACAATTATCATCACTAGAATCATCACCGGGGTCTAGTACACTCCACACTGATTGCTGCCCCATTGCGCGCATGCCCAGGTGAGTGGAAGAGACCTCACTATCCGCCTTACTAGTGGTATGCCAATGCCACATGGCTTGTCGATAAGGGACCCATTTACGAGCTGGTCAAACTCAACCTAGCTTATAGCCCCCTACCCTCGGGCAGATAAGATCACACCTCTTTCCAACTGACCACACACAGTAGGAGAGGTGGCCTACTAGTATTTGGCACTCGGGCGCTCATGTTATCCACTCGGTCTCAACGTTAAAGCATCATGTTGGCCCACAGGGTTTAAGAACTTTCACCCAAGGACATCCTTAGCGTCCTAATGCAAGAACATATATTTTTGATGTCCAATCCGTTCATCCACATATGCCTGTGGAGGCCACAACTTTGATGTGGATAGGGTGTAATGCAAATGCATCATACAATGCGTGAATGCATGAGTCCATCATCTGAGTCATGCAACCATGTCATGCAAGTCGTGCATACATGCAAGGCGGCCCCATCTCTTATGAGTCCCCTAGAAATGCCCAAAGTTATAAAGTCATCAATGCGGCCTTACCACGCATAGGCATTGCCAAAATCCCGAATTAGCCAGCATCCAAGTCATGCACATATGATACGAATGAGATATGATAACATACGATCATAACCACTATGCATGAGGTGTGTAATACCATATCAAGCATAAAACATGGCTAAATAAATACAAAGCAATGTTAACTCGAATATAAAAGCAATGTTATATCTAACATAAAATAGTGTCGCATCAGTATAAAGAAAGCACCATGTCAACATAAAGGAAGTGTTATAGAAATCATGAGTGCAAACATCTCATAAATCACTAAGGTAATACTACATAAATTATCAAGGAAGTATTGTACTAACACATGTAAAATATTGTACCACATGATAATGAAAATTCATCATTCATAATGGGTGGAACCTACTTGGAAACCAAGTTTATCGAGGCCCATACGGCTATACTTAAGTGGTCTTTCAAGCTAATGGGCTCACTCAGCAAGCCCGCACCTAAGCGGCCAAAACATATAACTATTAGTATCCAAACGGGATAATAAATTGTAGGATCCACAAAAAATCATAGTAGGCCCGAAATGGTCATCAAAGTGGGCCCTACAACTATCCCTAAGCAAGGCCCAAGCGGGCAACTCGCAACCAACCAAACACAGGCCTATGAGGTGCTTAATATATTCAATGTGTGGAACCTAAACGGTAGTTCAATGGTGGAAACATGACATAAACCATAAGGTTGGCCTATGGTACGACCACTACATATAAATACAAGCAGGCCTAATGGACAGCTACAACATGAAAAATAAGGCAACCCATGGTGTGGGCATCATTTATTCACTAAAGAGGATCCATAATTAAGTTCGATTGCAAATAAAATCACTATGGGCTCCACAAATCTAACATGGATATGACTAGGTGGGATTCACTCAAATCTACCCCTAATGGGCCCCGCGTGCTCCTACATAGGTGAGCCTATAGTCGAAAGGCCCACTCATAGTGAGCCATGTGGGCACATAAAGAGTCCAAGATGGGTGCCAGTCGTAGCCTCTAATTACAACCCAAGCATGCTCATAACGCTTAGAAAGGTGCAACATGTGGGGTTCACCGATAATCATGGTGGGTATCCTAAGTATCTCAGCCTAAAGGCATATGCTATGATCAAGCATCACCCCACAACATGCATACAAATGATGTGTGTGGGCATATGTCTAGGCACGATGTCATTATAATAAGCATGTTCTTAGTGTGTCCTACTAGGCCAAGTACACTAGCATGTTATCAAACATATTAGGCAATAATCGACCTCAATCGACACATCCTATACAGAGAGTGGAAATTGAACGACGTGCCCCACTAAAAATATAGAAGTCTATGTGGTGTGGCCCATGTTAGACTAACATCAGCTCCTCATGTAGCCTGTAAGGCATGAATAAAATATATATATATAATAAGGCAGGGTCCAGTAGGAGTGAGCCGGATGGACACCTACATGTACCACATGTGTGTCACTAGGCTACCAATTCATTTGGGCACGTGGTCTACTAATAATGTCCCCAAAATAATCAGATTATCAATGACATCACTATAATTACTTTAGTAGAATGATACACATCGTATAATCATTACTAATGTAAATTGATAGTTACAGATCATTGGTTAGTCACTAGGATGTGATTCTATGCTCATGACCATATGAGTCTTGGAATTTCATCAGTTCAGGCAAAGTATATGCTTAAATGGATTTAATAAAACCATAGTTTCAACATTCACACACCAACTAATTTAAGGATTTGAATCCAACATGCCAAATATAACCTAAGGGATCTCGATTCCAGGGGTTCCCAAGTCTAAGGGATCCCAAAACTAGTGATTCCCAAGTCCAAGGGATCCTAAAACCAAGAAATCCCAAGTCCAAGAGGTTTCTACCCCCAAATTTCCTTATGTTACAGCCCACTTGAGATCTGAATCAACCTGAGTTTTGGGCCCATAACCTAACATGGTCTAAAAAGACGGATGAACAAAGTGGAGAGGATACATACATCATGTAGGGTCCCACGTGTAGGGGTAGCCCAAGGAGGCTTCCTCCCTCATGTCACTGGGCAATAACACCTAGGGACATATTCCTTTTGTGTTTGTTTCTCTCTTTTTATATGCTATCAGTGGAGGCCCCACATGTATCTTCTAATCCGTTCACCGCGTAGTCCATCTCTAGCGAGTCAAATGGGATCTGATTTGGGTTGATTTGGACGAACAGGGACTCCACAGTGGGCCTTGGAAGATTTCAATAACAATGGTTCGTTTCCCTCCTTACGGTCCACTTGAGACCCGATTCTATCTCATCTTTTGGCCTATGGCCTAAAATGATCTTGAAAAGTCAATGGACGGTGTGGATTCAATATAAACATCAGAACAGGGTCCCACTTATGAGACCCAAAATTGGCCAAGAATAGGTTACCGCCCATGTACATGGCATTCAAATATATTTTTTTATATTATTATTATATTCGTTGTATGTTTTGCATACACTATTAAGGTGAGCCCCGAGTGGATGATCTAATCCTTTCACCGTCTTGACCACCTCGAATGACTTCAAATAGACTTTGACTAGGACTGGTTTGGATTATTAGGGACTCCATAACGGGCCCTAAAATGTTTCAATAGATGGGCATTGTTCTCCTTAGTAAGGCACGCTCGAGACTCAAATCTGCCTCAAATTTTGGTCCATGGCCTGAAATTATCTGAAATAGATGGTGGACGGTGTGGATTAAACACATTCATCATGGTGGAGTCCACGTGTGAGGGCAGCCCAACGAGGCCTCCGCCCTCATCGTCACTGGTCAATAACGCCCAGTGACATCCTCTTTAGTTTCTTTTCCTTTTTTCCTTTATTATTTTTTTTTATTTTCTACTATGTGGGGTCCACTAGTGGATAATCCATTCCGTCCATTATATCGGTCAGCTCTCTATGGAACAAAGGAGTCCAATGACGAGTATGTCCACCACCTACACACACAACAGTAGGCCTTAGAATGTTCCACCAGTGGGACTTTGTTTTCCTCGGTGCGGTCCACTAGGAACTTAGATTTGTCTCATTTTTCGTCTCAAAGCCTAAAATGACATGTAGAAGATGGTGGATAGAGTATATTAAACAGATACATCAAGGTGGGGTCCATGGTTAGGATGCCCCCATCTCACGTCCGCATGGATGACGTGAGGGGGTGCTCTCACTCCATCGCCGATTGTGGTGTGGTCCACCTGATGGTTGGATCGGCTAGATTTCTGGGCTCCATGGCTAAAATGAGCCAGAAGATGGATGGATGCTATAGATCAAAGAAATACATCAATAGGGGTCCCACGAGTGAAAACTCACTCCAAACCTCCCATGCAAACTAAGAAATGACGGTGGTAACCCAACCCCTTAGTATTTGTGGTATGGCCCATCTAGGATTCAGATTAGCTTCATTTTTTAGATCAACGCCTAAAATGAGAAGAGAAATTGGATGGACGGTGTGGATGATATATATACATCATGATGGAGCCCACTAGAGAAGCCCACTTGGTCGCTTTGAAACGTAAATGGTGTCAAGAGACATGTCTCTCGACATTGTTGTGTCCAGCAACGACGGTGCCACTACCCATCTCCCTCTCTTGTGTTTTAAGGGTGAGGTAGGGCCCACTTAGGAAATCCACTCCATCCATTTGAATGTCCAACTCACGGTAATTGTGAGTTGTGAAACTAGTGTCAATCTAAAATTTAAAATCTAAATAAAAGAGAGTAATTGTGAAAGATTTATTAAATATCAAAAGGGAACTAGAGTGCCAAGGATCCAGTTGTAGCTATCAAGATGCTACCTTGCTTGATTCAATAAACACAACTGCAATAGAAATCCTATCCTATCCAATCACTACACCAAAATCGTCATTTAGGAACGGTTTAAAACCGTTCCTAAATGCTTCAGGAACGGTTTCAAACCATTCCTAAATGAGGCGTCACAGAAAAAAAGGAACGGTTCAGAACTGTTTTAGGTACTGTTTCAATTTTTAGAAATGAAATTTTAGGAACGGTTTTAAACCGTTCTGGTGCCAACGGTCACATTTCAGGCACAATTTTAGAAGCATTTTTGAATGCCTATTTATGTTGCCAACGGTCAAATTTTAGGACGGAATTTTAAGAACAATTTTAAACTCCTTTTTTCATTGTATGAGAGAGAGAGAGTTGGGTATGTAATCTACTTGTATTATATGCCAGATAATTACACAAATAAAAGAAAAAGAAAATAGAATTATTCACACACATAATAATCTTTTCCTTCTTTTCTAGTACACATTTCAATTTCAATTCCAATTTTTAATTTCAATTCAACATTTCATTTTCAGGCTTTTATAATCCAATGATTCCTTGCTCTTTTCTAGAATGATCACTGCCTTCAGATATGACATCCGCTGCAAATCCTCCTCTTCAATGTCTTCTCGTCCATCTCCCACAACCCGATCGATCTCTTCCACCAGTTTGGCCTGCACATCCTGATGCTTCACTAGGTTCACCGTGATCCACTGCAAGAGACTAAAAGCCCCAAAAATAGTTACAAAGACAAACCACCATATATGAACTAAAATAACCAAAAAACAAAAATGATAAACAAGAGGAGAGAAAGAGGGCTCCTCCTGACCTTGTAACACCTCTATACTGTGATGTTCTCTACCCAAATGTATCAATGGACTTCCTATGAACTGGCTGCTTCTGGCCCACCTTCCCACCCCCTCTTCTTTGTGTCCATGGCTACAAAATCAGCCTCACCATGTGATAGTTGTTGTGCAGCAGCTGTAACACAACTAGATTGAGAACCAGGGCTCATAGACAAGCTCAAGGACTGCAAATCACCATACCCCATTACACCACCAATAGACCCTGGTCCATCATTCTATCTATTGGGACGTGACAAAATCATCTCAATCTGCTCTCCATTATTCTATCTATTGGGACTACTACTAGCTGAGTCACATTTGAGTCTCATTATGAAGATTCTCCTGCACCTGTTAAAAGAGAGTTGGTTCAAGGCTCTAAAAAGGCAATAGGAAGGCCCAGAAGGATGTGAGTGGAGAGTGTGAGAAAAGACTTGTTGACCTACAGTTTAAATGACGATATGGTCCTTGATCGAGTGAATGGTAGAACAGGATTCATGTAGCCAAACCCAATTAGTCAGGATAAGGTTTAGACGATGATTGGTATTATGTCATTCCTGGCACCTATTGATTGCAATATACATCATTAAGTCAAAACAGACAAGCACCAAACAACCTGCTACAGTGGTATTTATTATCTCCATCTAAGATTTCAGTAGTCGTAAATTGTGCAAGTGCTTCTTCAAGAGTTCCAATATCCCCATGTATCTCAACAGTTAGATCCATCATCCGTTCATGCTTCTCAGACTTGCCATGACACTTCATGCATCTTATCTGCAATAACCATTCAACTTTCCAGCAGCTATTCAATACTCAGTACAATATTTTGTTGCAGAAACCACGATGACTCAAACTAAAAAAGAATACAAAGATCTGATGAAAATGCTCTCGATCTCGAGGACCATAGACATACCTTAGATCGACGGTAACTCCCGAAAATCAGTTGTATAGGAGTATTTTCCCCTGCCAAAGGGTCGTTGCAATAATAAGTGAATACTAAGTGAACTTGAAATAACTTGCAATGCTCTCCATTTAACACTATCATCCTGCACAAAAGATTTCATTTAAGCTTGACGTAATGTGATTCATACAAGTATCAAGCTATCGAGTTTACAGTAAAGTTTCAAGGAGCACTGTAGCTCTCTGAGGAATTTCTCATTCAAAATACCAAGTCAACTTTTCAGTCGACTCTTGAGGATCTAAGAAAGCCTACATGCACACACTTTTCAAGACATATTTCAGCCAAACTTGATGAAGATGGAAATTTACAAGACTTCACTGGGTTTATTTTTTTGCATGACCAACATAATGAAGCAGCATACGACATGACAGTTAACATCTATCCATCACAATCTGTTTGTGACCTAATACAGTAACACCTGGAAATAATTGGCAACCCAATAGAAACTAACACTCAAGAGAAATAAGACATTATAGTAACACGAATGAAGAGGGTGAAAGAGTACAAACAAAAAATAATCAAGAGATATTCAAGGCAAATCAATGCAATACCATCCAGATAAGTGTTACAACTTGTATAAACAAAGAAAAGAGGATAAAAACTTCCCACGCCCCCACCTCTTCAATGAAAAGAAAACGAATAATATCCTTCTATATCGTTTCTTTTCTTACCCTCTCCATGACTATTGGACTTCTCTCTCTCTCTCTCTCTCTCTCTCTCTCTCTCTCTCTCTCTCTCTCTCTCTCTCTCTCTCTCTCTCTCTCTCTCAATAAACAACACACCACATGTCAACCCTGTAATCTCACCCAAACAGAAAATAAGAATAACACCTCTAAAGCATAGTAGTTGGTGCACAAGGAGCCCACTTGGACATCAACACTTCTCAACTCTTCCTCTTTTGGGGGCCTTGCTATATAAGAAATAGCAAGGGGTTTTCTTTATCTCCAAAATATCCAAAAATTCCATAGACATTTCAGTGTAGTCTTTCATGAAAATAACAAGGATATTCCATAAATGTTGATTCAAAAGAAGAAAAGAAGAAAAGTTTATACAATTCTTAGAGTTAGTTAGGATAATCTTTCTTCTACATTTTGTTCCATAAATATTCCTTTTGACTCTTGGTCATTCCCACATTTATTGATTAAAGAAACAGAGAATAAAAGTAAACCCCCAAAGTTCCTCTGTTCTCAATTTCTTTCATTGGATTAGCATATTCCTGATTTTACAATGGCAGAAAAGATCTATTTCCTACAAAGGAGAACAAAGTAACCCACCAGTGCAAAGTTCTTTAATTCATGTTGAAGAACCATTTAAGAATAGGGATGGATGGTAATTTACACCCCATGATTAAATAACTTACCAGCCAACTCAGAATGGTTGAACAAAACCCAATTCCAAGAAAATGTTCCTGATAAAAGCATGTTGATGCACATGAGTCACCTTCTTATTCACAACTGCACAAATATTGCCACCTGGTAAGAAAAATCAGACAAAAAAGAAATAAAGATGGCTCTCTCTGCTCCTTAGTTGTCCAACAATTCAGCTTCAAAAGAGTTTTTAGAATCCAAAAGCATTACCCTTGTCTTGATCATATTTATCTTTCTTAATAGAATCCTCCCAATGTTTCCATTGACATATCTACATTGTGATAAAGAGGAAAAAAATGCTCTTAAGTAATTATATACCACTACCGATGATAGACAAAAAGATAAAACAGTTCAAGTTAGAATGCTAGGACAACAAGGGCTCTGACATGACATGACACCAAAAAAAGAAGATAAAATTCAGAATTTCAATCAAACTAGCAGGGCTTTAGCACTAGCACTAGAACATGTAGAGAAGGGCTTTAGCACTAGCACTGGCACATGTAGAGAAGGGATTTACTCGGAAATCTCTGGTGGAGTTGTTACTGCTACTGTTACTGTTACTGCTCAAACTTCAAGTGTAGGCTATCAAGAACATGAGATTTACAGTGGATAGAATTGAATTGTGCTAGTATTGGTAATGTGTTGCAAAAAAAATTGTATGGTGTTCAAATGATAATTTGAACCCTGACTACAACTGTCTATTTTCAATATCAACAATGCTTTTAGTACAAACATCTTGTAATGAGAAAAGAAGTCCAAATCTGAGTATTTGCATCAGTGTAACATAAACTTAAGGAATAACCTAACACTTAAAATGACAGACAGTGTTGGCTTACCTGTGCAAAGTGCTTGAAGATTCTCTACAGCAATGACAAAAACAAATAGAGATTAGGTGACATCCAAAAGCCATATGAGAAAGCACTGGAAGTGGAACAATCAACAAAATGGCAATGGGTTGCAACTTGCAAGGAAAACAAAATTGCAGAACAAAAGTAAATGAACTGAAAAACTTGAAGCCCATGTCTTCCAAAAACTAGTGTACCTGCTGTTTTAAGCACAATTTTACCAAAATCTAAGCTGCCCATCAACTAGACCATTGTGTAGATCTTCTGGCCAAATTTCAGGCTAGTCGATTCATGGTGGTTCATAGTGTACAAAATAGTGGATTGATAAGATTTTTATTTAAAAAAAAAAAAAAAAAATCTTTTTTTCTCTCTAGCTACATATTAGTTTTATGACATGCATTTACCATTTTTTTATTGTACAAAAAGAATGCACTACATTTCAAAAAAACTATTTCATTTTAACCATTCTGCAGCTTGCTAGAAATTGGATTGTTAGGATGTGTGTGGTAACCTACAAATAAATGGTTTTGAACATCAAGAGATTCATGCATGGTGGAGAGAAAAAATCAAAAGTAAGCAATAATGGGAATATGAACTAATATAGATGGGCAACGGCACTTACTTAAATGACGACGAAAATCGTTTCAGAATTCGACTTATTTCAGCTACCTACAAAACCATGCCAGCCAAATTACATAGCATGTTCGTTTGTTATTCCCGAATTACACCCTATGCCTCATAATATCCCATATGTCATTTTCATCAAAATCTAAATCGTTCAATCAGTTGGATCCATCTGGAAAACAGGTAATAGAAAAAGTTGAATTGATCCACTCATTAAACAGTCTAAATCATAGGAAAAATGGAAAAACGTCAGTATGGTATAAAGTATATGCATGGCCCACCTGATGAGTATATGAATATAGAAGTTTTGGAGTATGATTACCATAGTCTCGATCACCTTTGAATGGGTTGGATTTTTATACACATGAAATCTAGGGAACTACGAGCAAGTTAGACAACAACACAATCACCTAACTAGTTTGTGCAGGAGACCTCAAAAAAATAAAAGAACTGAAGGCAGTTCAAATCCACACCTTGATTTCATTCACTTCAAAAGAAATGTTAGTATCAAATCCCCGTAGTACTTGCAAAGAAGCTTCGAACTCGTCCGTCATACCGATTTTGGCCTAGACACCGAATCCCAGCACTTGTTAAGGTGTTTACTAATAAGACTCACCAGCCACCAGGGGATTCGATGATGAAAAATAGACCAGGTATCAAATTTGTACAGGGTAATGTTCCTGCAAATAAAAAGGGTGTAAGTTTGATTGACTTGTAATGAACAAAATCACTTGATCAAGTCAATTCAAATTGAGTCAGTCAATACTTGCAACAAGCTGCTAACTTGGGTTTCTCTAAACCTGAAGAACCTAGTCAAAAGTACTTTAACATTTTGATCAATAGCTCAAAAATTCAAAAGAGTACTCAAAGCCTAGATTAGTTAGCAGGGTAAAACAACAATCTGTAGCCATTTGAAAACCAGCCAATTGTGCCAAAATTGTTCACGTTATTGCAGAAGGCACAATACACCTCAGGATGCATGCTCACTCTGATTTCTCCATCAAACCAGCTCAAAATGGCATGTGTGCTCAATGTGCAATAGCTGAATTGAACTCATTATTTATTTGAGCTAGTGCCTACTCTGCTCTAGCATAAGCTTTATAGAGAAAGGAAAAAAAAAAGTATCAGTCAAATAGTCGAGCATATTGTGGGCATGGAATTTACATAAAATGTGGACATCTAATTGCTAAATGCATAGATAAAGAGCTTTGACAGAAGCTTCAATGTCCTCTACATCAAGCCTCACCTAAATGCTAAAGGTGTTTTACCTTTTCTAAAAGTGACTCTCTGCTTTGGTGTCCACCGTGCAGCTATAAATGCTAATTGCTACCATTGGCAGCAATGGGGTCTTTTACTCTTTGAACCCAACTCCAAATTTAAAAGACAACACTTTGACTCAGTGATCAGTTAACTCAGTGAGTCATGGTGCTATGATGGCCTAACTACCAATTACTAATTAACAAATAGGCAAGCATATTGGCCTAAATACTAATTAATAATGTCAGTTAACAAAGAATCATAAGTATAAACATTTAAAGAATAAATATCGAAATATATAAGAAAAAGAATGAGATTAAGTTCTCCGCGATTATCTACCATATCAAACCAGCTTTTGCAAGTGCTGACTGTTTGAAGTTTCTTCAGTTTATTTATTATTTATCCTCACACAATTGTGTAATAATATTTACAAAATAATTAAATTAATTATTAGGTATGGGTTGAGTCAAATAATGATTTGCCTGGGTTGAGTCAAGTAAAGACTCACATGAGTTGAGTCAACAAGACCCGGCTGAACATCGAATCTAAGTTCTTGAGTTTTTGAACATGTCAGAGTTTCTCTAATGGCAACTCGCTATTAGGATTTTATAATGAGGATGGTGTTAGTAGCTTCCATTGGCCTTCCATGTATACTAAACAGTCCCATGAGTTATGTGATTTGACCTATTCTCAAAAATCCAAGTTGACTTGGATTTTGTGTCATATCTTGGATTTTTTATTTTTTATTTTTTTGTCACTAGGTAGTTAGCATGTGTATAAGCATGTATGGCTCACCCGATTTACCCTCAGATCAGCAAGCATGTGGACCACCACAAGTGTTTGGCAAATGCATTGAAGTGCTTCATGCAAGAGTGTATTTGAGTGACATGGAGGGAATTTCTGCTAAAGTTGAAACTCACTCTTTTTATGTAGTTTAGAAAAGCGGTGGGTATATGACCTGTTTGGCAGGTCCATGTGCTTGCATAATTGTATGTGCCATGGTCTGAAAATCATGTCGGTGTGGTTGTTGGGTGGGCCACAGGTGTACAATAAAGTGGATGGTTAGAAGAAAACGACCAGCAGTCCACATTAAATGCATAGCATCGATGATTCTAATAACTAGACCATCCTATTTTTTCTAACCATGATGCATACAAGGTAGGACCGATCTGCATGAATGGCTTGGATTTCACATGCATGTGTTACATTGGCATGTGGCGAGAGTAGGATTGACAATCTTACTCTCGTTGAGTATCCTCAGCAGGTCAAACAAGTTTCATTGAAACCTTTTTTTAACAGCTATATCATTGTAACTATACTTCAAATATTTTGACACCTAGATGACAGAATGACTAAATATCTCACTTTGTTGGAGTATAATGACTGAATGCCACTGCCTATTTCACTCTAATTGTTGATTGTTTCATCTTTATTCTTCAACCTAATTGTGATTTTATTTCTATTTCTACAGTGCTGCGGTGAATGCAAAGACGCATGAAGAGGTTGCAATTAAAAAGATTGGGAATGCATTTGACAATAGAATTGATGCCAAAAGGACATTAAAAGAAATTAAGCTTCTCCACCACATGATCATGAAAACATGAGTTCAGTTAACCTGTAGTTTTCAAGAGCCTTTTCATAGAATTTCAACATCATTTTTTCCCTGCTGGTAATCTTGTATCGTTTATCATTGGTTTGATTACTTTGGAGTGTTTACATGAGTTCGGGTATTTTACTTTGGTTTCAGTAAAGATATTTCTTCTCTCATCCTATCTTTTCCTTTGCTGCCTGTTTGGATTCGGTGTGAACTAGGGGAATGCAAGGGAAAGTGAAATTGTGATATAAGTGTATAATAAATTGACATCAGCACTAGCGGAAGGAAATCCCTTACACCTGTTTGTTTTCCTATAGAAACTATGAAAGGAAAGTGCTTTACCTTTGTACTTTTCATTATTTCGGTTGCAATTTTCTTGGGGAAATCTTTTTCCCTCTAATTTTGCCATTTAAAACTCAATGTGGATGAACTGAGAGCAAAGATCCTTGACCTTTTCAAACTCAACCCAGATGCTGATTTCACCCTTACATATGTTGATTAAGATGGTGATACTGTAACACTTGTGGATGATGATGATATGTGTGATGATATTGTAACTCAGTGCTTGAATCCCTTGAGGATAAATATGTTGTTGAGCACTAATAAAATTACGACACCTGGCAACAAATCACTTGCAAAGAGTTCAACTCCCACAAGGTCTCCAAGTGTTGGGATTCAACTGCCTCCCCGCGTCAGTGCCGGTGTGGATGAAGCTTTGGGATCTATGCCACAGCCATTTTATGACGCACTTTTGAAGCTCTCTGGTGACATGACGATGAAGGCTGCATCGTCTGCACCAGCACTCACTGATCTTGTGGAATATTTCTCGAAGTTGGGAAAGTCATACCGCCAGACCTATTAAACAGAACGAGAGGGAGATCGAGAGAGGAAGGGAGAGTGAGAGGGAGGGAGAGAAAGAGGGTTGAGATCGGGAGAGGGAGATCGAGAGAGAGGGTTGAGATCGGGAGAGGGAGATTAGGAGAGGGAGATCGAGGGAGGAGGAGGGAGAGTGAGAGGGAGATCGATAGAGAGGGTTGAGATAAGAAGATCGAAAGATCGAAAGAGAGGGAAAGGGAGAGGGAGATTGAGAGACGGAGACAGAGACGGAGATGCAAAATGAGGAATTTAGGGATTTTGGCATATGAAAAGGGTTAAAACCCATCCGTAGTCTGCAGCAGATATAGAGTAATGTGCCTCTTGGGCCTTGTGGGGTCCACTCAGAGGTTTTTAATTGAATCCATTTTATCCATTTGTTTCAAAATAAAATAATAAAATAAAATAAGAAGAAATAAGAAGATCCAACACTCAATTGGGACACAACAACAAAATAGTGGAAAGAATAATGTATAACACAATGAATCTTGTATGGTTCCTTACTGTTTCAAATCAGGAGCGGCTTAAAGCCATTTCTGAACCAAAATCTGAACCGTACCAGTTTGATGATTTTGGTGTAGTGAATTGAAAGATAAAATAATTAAAGCACAATTTGAACTTTGTATTGAATTAGTCCACACATGAAGGAGTATTGTGATGATTGGAAGGGATTCCGTCATCCTACCATGCCCAGGAGACGATGGTGAACAACAAGATTTACCAATCCTACAATCTCATAACGGAAAATAAGATATTCAAAGCTATCACAACATCTATTGTAATTTGAGTCACAATAAATCATAGAAAACTGAAAATATTCCTTAAAACCAAACTAGAAACCAATTAAGTTCAACATAAACAATAATCAAAGAAAAATAAACGTCCCAACACGCTATAAGCTTCACCTCTTAGCCCTAGCTAAGAGATTAGCTAGTCATAGCTAACTCAAAAAATTAAGAAAAATAAAAATATTTACTAGAACCCATAAAGAAATCAAAGCAGAAAAACGTCGTCGGCGCTCCACCTAGGCCTCATCTCCCTTTCCAAACCCTAGAAGATGCTTTGGAGCATCCTAGGGAGTCCTATTTATACTTGTGGAACTATAACTTTCACACCGAGTAGGAAAAAAATATAAACCGCCTCAAATTTATACACTTCGCATAAATTCTATGTAACGCCTTCGATTAAACCTTCGATGCCATGAAGTAACTTCGATGCCATCGAAACTTGTCCAAAACTATCCAGCGAGTTTGGCTTGAAAAATTCTGAAATTCTCGATTGATCAAACTATCTTCGATGTCATGAAATGCCTTCGATGCCATGAAGTGCCTTCTGGCACTTTTTCAAAACTATATTTTTCTAGCCTCGGAATTTCAAAATATCTTTTTCCAGGACAATTTTCAGGATTCCTTTTCTTCACTCCAAATCTTCGATTCACTTCATTTCTCACTTGGTTTCCTTAGATCTTTAACATGTGAATTCTTCAATCTTAGTCTCCTAAGATCCATCCCTTACCTTGGTGATTCTTGAACATCCAATTCATGCTTTTAACATTCTTTTCAATCCAAGCTCTCAGATTCACCTCGCAATATAAACATGTATAAAATATACCCATTAAGCATTATCATGTTCATAAAACCAAGATATAAATAAGGGGAGATGTGCAATATTTGACACTCAACACACCTTCTAACCAGCATTTTACTAGTCCCAAGCAAAACATGCGTGGCATAATCTTTAATTCTCAATGTTCAAACCTCTTCTGGAAAACAATCTTTTGTGTAAACTAGTATGAATAAATATAATCCACAGTGGCGAGAGTGAAAATTTGAAAACCTAGATCTGAATCAAGCGAGCAATCAATCAAATAAGTTCTTCATTTATCACTTAAGAGCATAAGTTCATATATTAAGTTTTTCCAACGTGCTCAGTGCATTCCAACTTACTTTCCATAAAAAAATACTATCATTTCATAATGTTAGTCATGCTCATCACCTCAAGACTAATTGAATAATCCAGTGTTAATTCCGAACTTATCCCATTTTCCTTCTTTTTCTAGTTTTTTATTTTATATCGACAGTATCTTTTTATTCATTCTTTTCAGTCTTTACATATTCATTCTTTTCATTCCTTTTCAGTCTTTTTCATCATACATGACCTTTTTATCGATCTCACTATTTTTTAACTGGTTCTTTTCATCTTCTTAAGGTGGATAAAATTCTTCAGAGTTAATTCTCAACATTTATCAATGATTCACATATAGCAATTAGAAATTCTAACATAATTCATATAAAGTAATTTGATGTGGCTTGTGACTTAGATTAACATGATATTCAAACTTCCTCTTAATCAATTAAATGCAAGAACTTAGACGATAGTGTACTCGGTTGATCAAACTCCAACAATTCAAAGTTCAATCTCCATCTTATCATCATACTCAAAACATTCTTATATACACAAATTATCACTTTCCAAATAGGTTTTAATTTGAGAAATTGAAATTTTTCAAAAAAAATTTGCTCAACGACTAAGAAAACACCGATTACTTTACCTAATCCACACCCTCCGACTTAAAACCTACATTATCCTTAATGTAAAAGATATAAGCATGTAATGCACATGAGACAACGAAAAGAAATGGGAAGTGATAGGAGGATAATACCTAAAGGATAAGAATTGAAGCTTTTCCAAAGTTCTCAATATCAAATAGGTTAACATGAAGACTAAACTTACTGAAAAAGAAATTATCCTAATCCTAAATCCTATTAAAGCAATAAACCTAACTACACCTCCATCAAACTAGGAGGTCAATCCTGATACACAGGATCAGTTAGAGGCATGGACATGTCCTCTGAATCAAACTTCTCAATAAATGGCTTAAGACGATGACCGTTCACTTTGAAAACATTGTCATTCGTCAGATTCTTTATCTCAATGGCCCCATGAGGATAGACATTCGTAACAGTGAAAGGGTCGGTCTAACAAGATAGAAGTTTTTCTGAAAAAAGATGTATCCAAGAATTGTACAGAAGAACTTTTTGATTTGGTGTAGATGATTTCCGAACGATGTTCCAGTCATGGAACACCTTCATCCTGTCCTTGTAAATTCACGAGTTCTTGTATGCGTAATTCCAGATCTCCTCAAGTTCATTTAGTTGAAGCTTGTGCAGCGAGCCAACATTATACAAGTCAAAGTTCAAATTTTTTATAGCCCAGTACGCTCTATGCTCCAACTCTACAGGTAAGTGGTGTCACGCCCCAAACTCGAAAACTGGACTCACAAAATTCCTGATCATTGAATTGGCGCCGACAACCTCCGTAGTACCCCATTCTCGGCTCCCGACACCCATAACCAGGTTCCGATCCTGGGATCATATAAGGAGGATTTCAAACATGATTTTGATTCAGTATAAGCATAACCCACGAATAATAACCACAAGAACACCATCACAAAATCCACTATGATAAAAAACTTTGAGTACAATGCGTATGAAAGGAAAATACAAGATAATGACAATAACAGAAACTCCAGAAGCTCGACTGCACACTCCAACTGCGGCGAGGCTATGGTTGCGTCCTAGTGTCACCTGTATGCACTAATCGTGCATAAGCTTATAGAAAGCTTAGAGGGTGGTGTAAGTGTGTGCGTAGTATGAACGTGCTCAGAATGCAATGTCAGAGTAATACGAAATCATACTGATGGGTACATAAATGTAATCAGCCGTACCAAGGTTATGCGGTGCAAGATATGAATGTTATCGGCCATATCAAGACCATGCGATGCGAAATGCAAGTCAAGCATGTCAATCCTCATCCACATATCAATGCAGCTCCTCACTAGAGCATCGAATATCAGTATGGTTCTCAGTATGGATAATCACCGGGGTTTAATACCCTCCAAATGGCACTCCCACTTTCTTAGGCGCACAGTCCAAGTAAGCGTAAGAAACCTCACTATCCGTCTGGCCAATAGTCTGCCAATATTTATCCGGCACGTCGATAGCGGACACATTCACGAGCTGGTCAAACTCAGCCTAAGAATGCCCCCTACCCTCGGGCGAGTAAGGCCACACCCCTTTCCAACCGATCATGACACAGTGGGAGACGCGGCCTCCTGGTATTCGACCCTCGTGCGCTCATGTATCCACTTGGTCTCGACGTTAGGTCATCCTCTAGTACCATCGGATTTAGGGATTTTCACCCAGGGACATCTATGGCACTCCAATGCTTAGTAACAATATTTTTGGTGTCCGATCCTGCCATCCATGATGTGTCTGTGGAGGTCATAGTCCTGATGTCGCTAGGGCGTATAGAAATCATGTTTATACAAATGCGAAGTATATGAATCACACTACCAGTCATTCAACAATCCTGCGCGTACCGTGCGCTCATGAAGGGCAACTCCGCCTATCAGGGAACCCATAAACAATCTGCCCAAAGGCATATGCTATGATCAATCACTACTCATATCAAGCATACATATGATACATATGAGCATGAATTATGGAATTATACTAAACATATTATGTGGTGATGGATCCTGTTCATAACAAAGAGGGGCCTAGACGGCCTACTCAATACAAGTATGAGCCTATCAAAGGGCCCTAGGGAGAGTTACAATGCGGACATTTAACCATCATTGCTCTTACAATGTGGGCATCAAACCATCATTGCTCCCAAGGCATGGCCATCAAAACATCATCACATACATCATGGCGGAATCTCACATCACAACAGGCCTCATATACATCACATTCGACCCACACAAAGGCTTCACATATGTCTCATTGGGCCTTATATATATATATATATATATATATATATATATATATATATATATATATATCAAATGCGCCGATCAAATGCCGATCAAATGGGCCGAATCAAATGAACCAATCAAATGGGCCGAATCAAATGGGTTGATTCAAATGAGCTGAATCCAATGGGACGAATCAATGGGCCGAGTCAAACGGGTTGAGTCAAATGGGTCGATTCAAATGGGGCAATTCAAATGGAACGAGTCAAACGGGCCGAGTCAAATGAGCCGATTCAAATGGGTTGAATCGAATGGGCTGATTCAAATAGGCAGAATCCAATAGGCAGAATCCAATGAGTTGAATAGGCCGAGTCCAAATAGGTCGAATCCAATGGGTCGAGTTGAATAGGCCGAGTTCAATACATCATGCATTCATTGCAAGGGATCATTATGGTGCATTAAATAAAAAAAAAAAAAAAAAAATCATATCCAAAGGATCATATGAACCATACCACAAATGACAATGGTGACAATGATTTCCACCGTTACATTTATAATGGGCCCACCATAGTATTTATTTTCCATCCATACTGTTCATAAGGTCACAAGGACCTGAATAGTGAGGAAAAACAAATGTCACATTGGTTCAAAACTTATGTAACCTAAAAGGGGTTTCAATGGTAGGCATTCAACTTCACTGCTTTCCGTAGTGTGGTCCACGGGATATTAGATCTGTCTTATTTTCAGTCTCAAGCCTTGAGACAAGCTCACCCGGTGAATGGACGGTTGGCTGGATCACATACATCAGGGGTGGGGTCCACGTACGTGGCCCACCAGAGATGTGAATCTGTCTTATTTTTGTCTCAAGCCTTTGACGAGCTCGCCAAATAAAAGGACGGTCAGGATGTACGGTGGGTCCCATCCTCATGGACGGCTGGAGTGGGTGCAAACCACTCAGCAGGAGGTCCCACAGATCCTGCAGACGTCCATACAGCAGCTATATTGACCCTCAAACGGCACAGGTGGGTCCCACGTGGGGCCACCACAAACTATATATAAAATAAAATAAAATATTATAATAATTATTATTATTTATATCTTAATATTATATATTATAATAATATGGCCACTTATCATCCAGCAGTCCATTGTTGGACGCTGGATGCATTACGATAGAGTCATAGGTGTGGCCTACCCAAATACAACCAGGGATAGTATATTATACTATTTTATCTATATATATATATATATTATATATATAATATATATATATATATATATATATATAGTATAATATATTATAATTATATGAAGGTTTGGGAGCTCCCAGCGTCCAGAGAGTCTGGACGCTGGCAAATCTCACGTTGGGTAGTGTGGGTCCGCGTGGTGTGGCCCACCATATATATTTATATTATAATATATAATATATTATTATATAATATATATTATATATATATATATATATATATATATATATATATATATATATATATATATATATATATATATTACATATGCATATACGTGTGTGTGAGGGAGTGAGAGATGCCAGCATTGCTGCCATCCAGCAATGGATGGCCCTCAATCCATAATGCAAAGGTGGGTCCACACGTGTGGGACCCACCTAGAATGAGCTAATACTTTTGTTTTCCTCTTCGTCCAGGTCTGATGAATGCCGACATGGTGGGCCCACCAGGACAGTAGTGCGGTCCACGTGGTGGACGGCATGGATAAAAAAAAAATACATCAAGATGGGCCATGGAATATGGGAGAGAGAGATAGAGAGAAAGAGAAACAGTGAGAGAGAGGGACCCCGCCACTATGGGCCCCTCTTTACATTGCATACATCAATGTGGGTCCCACAATAAATGGCCCTAAAATTGAAATCAACGGTGGATCACCCACCTATTGGCCTCCTTAGCTCCTATGCTTAACTTTTGATGGTGGATGATGGAGTTTTGATGGTGGGGATGAGAGATTGGGTGGTAGAGAAGTGGGCCACACTTGGCTTGCTCTTGGAAGGGTTGGACGTTTGGAATTTTTGTGGCTTGGAAAATGAGTTTGAGAAATAAGAGAGGGAGAGGTGATAGATTGATAAGAGATGGGTGTTGTAAGGAAAGGGATGGAGAGGTATGAGTGTGTTTGAATTTTTGTAAAAGAGGGATGGGTAGGGGAGAGAGAGAGTTGACTTATGGAAAAATGAGGGATGATGCTTTTACTTGAAGTATGGGGTGTACTTGACTTGATTTGATGTGACATGTTGTAGAGATTCTCTCGAAATTCACAACACGTAGCATTTCTTCGGAATGAACACAGGCCCACATCTCCTGGCCCGGATATCGGTTCAGTGAGCGAGTCGCGGTGTTGGAACTGCAGTGACGGCGCGGTCGCCAGGGTATAGGTTTCGATTCGAGCCGACTTCGGAATGCAGGACTCGGCTTAGGATCGCTGGCAAACGTCAAATACGGGTTGAGGGTTGCCGGAATTCGACTTGAAGGACCGCGAAAGCCTACAGAACAGTACAGTATAGGATACGGGTTTTACAAGTGCAAGCTTTCCCATAGAGGAGTTTAAAAGGAGACATTTCATCGAGGGTCTTATAAGCGATACGGTAAGCCCATAAAGCATCGGTCAAGCGAATTGACCAATCCTTACGATCAGGATTAACCATTTTTTTCAGAATTTGTTTAATTTTCCTATTGGAAATCTCAGCTTGCCCGCTTATTTGCAGGTGGTATGGAGTGTTCACCTTATGAGAGATGTCATATTTCTTCATTAAGTTCTCAAATGGCCTATTACAAAAGTATGAACCTCCATCACTAATAATGGTCCGAGGCATTCTAAACCGGGAAAGGTATTTTCTTTTAAGAATCGAATGACCATTTTATAATCATTATTCTGGCACGGGATTGCTTTGCCCACTTAGTGACATAGTCTACTGCCAATAAGATGTAATTATTTCCAAAGGAATGGGTGAATGACCCTATGAAATCGATACCCCGACAATCAAATGCTTTAATGATAAGAATTGAGTTCAGTGGCATCATATTTGAACAGGACAATCCTCCTAATTTTTAACAATTGTAACGTCTCGGAAAAATTCGTACAAAGGCCCGAGTACCATCTCAGTCAGAAATCCCCAAGGACCGTATTCTATAGAAATTTGGACGAAAATTAATTAAGTACTAGACTAAATTAATCGGTGGATTTAGCTCGAACCACCATTTACACAAATGGCAAGACCCAAAACCATCAAAATCGCTAACTCAACACTACTTGAGAATCTAGGAATAATCCCAAAACCCTGTTGCTCTCGGGAGCACATTGAAACTCTGTATCGAACCTAAACTGCACGTCGGAAATTCGATGACCACGAAACTATAGGGATATGTCCGTCTTATTGGGCTTGACAACCATCGCGGGAATCGAGTACAAATAGTATCCAGAAATGCAAAACTTGAGCCCTGAGTAAAGTGTGCGAGAAACGTGAATATCTTTAGAAAATGAACCAGAACTTAAGTAAATTGGGTCATTCGCTGACGCGCGAAACTGAGGATTTCAGACCGTCAGTTTCTGACCAAACTTCACCCATGGAAAAAGGAAATTTCCCTGCACGTATCCGTATACTTGTGACCCTGATCGAGTAATTATGACCGTTGATTTGACACGGGTCTTTCACGACTGATCGGCCTATCCAAATGCACCGAAATCACATCCTGGCATAGATCCATTGTTAGGGAACTTACTCTGTGATGTAGGTGTGTAATGGTCCTCCTGATGAGCCCCATTCGTCCGAAACAGTCGCCCTTTGGATAGAAACCAAGTATATCATGGCCCGGGGGCCATTTACACCAGTTCTGGGCCTATATAAAGCCCTTAAACCACCCCTTCTCTCCCTATACGAATTTCCTAAAAACCTTAAGGGAGAGAGAGAAAAAAAAAAGGAGAGAAAGAAGAAGGATTCTTGGAGATCCTTGTTGGGATTCTTTTCCACAACTCCACACACTGATTCACTTCTCTACTATGCTACTCAACCTGTTTCAACTACGATTTGGGTAAGAAATTCCAACCCTAACACCGTGGTTAAGATCTAGAATAGTTGTTTGTCAACCTAGCTAACAGATTTCGTGATTTAGGTACTCGTTATTCCATTTTCGGGAATGTAAGATTCGAACCGAGTTCGGAACGAGTATTCCGATGAAAGGTACGGACTATAAACGTTTAGGTTATGGTTTTCAAGGCTTTCAATGTCAGCTAATGATTTATGTCTGACTTGATAGCTGCAATATGATCTTAGTTACGATGTTTTCGATATATTATACATGTGTGAACTATGTTGAATACAAGATGCATTCCATGTGTTTGTTAAAATGATTGAATGAACATGAGATTATGATTTGTGCTTGTCATGACTGTAAATCTAGGATTCATGTTTGTCATATGTATTACGATTACTTTGTGTAAGGATTAGCCATAATACACATCATAACTAGTTTAGTCTATGTATTTAGTAATGTGTAGTCTAAGTGTTTGATTAAATGTCTGAATGAGAAATTGTTGATGAATTGTATTTAGTATGGGTATTGAGATAGGATTCTCAATTACCTTATCCATATGTATAGTTTCCTTCACGTAATCTTAATTTCTATTACGTGATTTATGGATGAAATGCATATGTATGGTAACATGTTCAATGTGTTTGATGAAATGTTTAAATGAAGGATTCACTTGAATTGTTTGTTAAATGCTGATATGATTATCACGTGTATTTACCTGCTACATTTGAGTAAGATTGGGATTACAACGTAGTCCAGGCAATCGGTAACAATTCTTGTTTGAGTGGTCGAACTAGTCTCGCCACATTAGATACGTTTGATGAATCTGGGTCGTGCGACGATTGTCGACAGTGGTTAGGCCACGTGGAGGGCTTATGTGCTCCATGTCGATTAAGTCAGTGTACACCCGTACCAGTTGAACTTGTCTATTAAACCGATTGGCCTATTGTGTGTTTACCATGTATGGACAGCACTGCTTGAATCTAAGGTACCACTTACCGATGTAAAGATCTGTTTTAACCATGGTACCACGATCTGCTAAGACTCATGAGCCGGGCATGGTGGTATGGGACATCGTGGTCGAGCTATCTGCCTACGCTGGGGTGACGAGCCTCCCCATAGTGACGAGTGAGCAACCCAAACTCGTGAGCCGGGCATGGTAGTATGGGACACTGTGTTCGAGCTGTCGACTTACGCTGAGGTGACGAGCCTCCCCATAGTGACCGTGAGTATAAACTATGAATTTGCCTATCGACTGCTTTACATTAGGGGTGATGCCCTATAACTTATCTATCGTATGTGATTGACTAGGATTGACGACCCTAGATGGATCCTTCGATTTGGGTCATTGATATAAAGTGAGGTACCTTAGCTTCCCAAACCTGTTGTATGAATGAGCCTAATTAAGTACTCGGGTAACACTACCATGCACCGCATTGCATGTGCTTTGGCGAGAAAGTTGCACCTTTAGGAAGTTTGTCAAGCGCGAACTTGGTTGTTTGAGTCGCTTGTGAGGGAACTTTGTGCGAGGGCATACATCATTACTGCATACCATTCCTGCATTAACAAGAGTAATTAGGGAATGATTGTTGTACTGCTTTATCATTACTACTTGACTGACTTGATAACATGTTAACCTTTGCCTTATAGTACCACTGAGTTGATCACTCACTCCCACCCTGGGACGGTGTTTTAAAACATCAACCAGACTCTGTTGTAGATGCAGGTAACGATAAAATTTATGCCACTGATTTGGATTTCATAGATGAGGAGGAGGAATTCTCCTACGTTCAGCTATCAGGCGGGTCTACGTAGACCTTGTACTGATTCGACGGGATTACAGGGTTACATGGATTAGTTGAACACCTACATTTTGATATTTTGTATCTTCTGAAACAAACATTGTATATATTAAACCATGTTACATTATCATACTCTGGAGGCCGTGAACCGCTTACTTACTTCAATATATATTTCAGACTTCCGCTTACTAAATTACATTATCTCTGGAGTATGATATGCTGTTTTGGTATAATCTCACTCATATTTAATACATTAATATGGACAACATTTAAACTTCATTATCCATGTTGCATAAGTGATACACTAAATCTCGGGAGTTAAGCTTTGCTCGACCCTCAAAATCTGAGGCATTACAACAATGCTCACAAGCTTTGCAAAACTCATGAGTGCTCTTGAACAAAGTGCCTGTAAAAGCCACACTGCAGAATTTTGACTATGGTATTTTTAGTAGAAAAGTGCATCACAGGCCTGAGAATGACAAAAGGAGATGACACTCTGATGTTCACTACCTGGCACACATCTCCTTAAAATTTGGTCTGGGCAATATTTAAATAGATAAGGATTATTCCAGAAAAACTTACGTACCTCGGCGAAGAATTTTTTTCTTATCTTGCGTAATCTAATATGTTGGCGTGAAACCTGTGGCAAGATAATTCACAATGTCAGCAAACCAAGGTAGTTGAGAGAGTTTAAACAATTGTTCGTCAGGGAACATATCATTTATCAGTGTGGGCTCAAGGGAACCAGGGAGGTCAAGTTGAGAAAAGTGGTCAGCCACTACATTCTCTACTCCTTTTGTGTCTCGTATTTCAATATCAAATTCTTGGAGTAGAATGATCCATCTTATCAGGGGGTCTTGGCATCCGTCTTAGAAAGAAGATACTTTAGCGCCACATGGTCTGTGTAGATGATGATCGTGGATCCGATCAGGTAGGACCTAAATTTGTCCAAAGCGAACACTACAGCTAAGAGTTCCTTCTCCATAGTAGAGTAGTTCACTTGGGCAGAATTTAAAGTTCTACTTACATAGTGAATAATATAGGGTTTCTTTTCTTTTCTCTGGCCTAACACCGCCCCAATAACATAGTCAGATGTATTGCACATAATCTCAGAAGGGATACCTCAATTGGGTGGCTACATGATAGGTGCGGTAGTCAATACGCCCTTGAGCTTAGTGAAAGCTTCTTGGCATTGCTCAGTCTACTCGTATGGTGCATCCTTTGAAGTAGATTACATAAAGGACGAGAGAGATACTAAAGTCCTTTATGAATCACCTATAAAATACGGCGTGTCCTAAGAAGGATCGTACGTCATGTATGCTTTGGGGTGTAGGTAGGTTAGAGATAGAATCAATTTTCACCTTGTCTACCTCAATTCCCTTAGACGAAATTTATATGTCCAAGCACTATTCTCTTGGGAACCATAAAATGGCACTTCTCCCAATTCAAAACCAAATTCTTTTTCTCACATCTCTTCAGCACATTTTTAAGATTTTTCAAACACTCACTGAAGGATGGACAAAAAATAGAGAACTCGTCCATGAAGGCCTCTAAATATTGCCCCACCATGTCAGAAAATACACTCACATGCATTGTTGAAAGGTGGCGGGAGCATTACACAATTTGACTTGCTGCCTTCGATAAGCAAATGTGTCATAGGGGCATGTGAACGTTATCTTCTCCTGATCTTCAAGGGCTATCTCTATTTGATTATGGCCTGAATACTCGTCAAGAAAGCAGTAGTACGAATGACCGGCCAGCCTTTCTAAAATTTGATCAATAAAAGGTAAAGGAAAGTGGTCCTTCCTCATGATGGTATTCAATTTTTTGTAGTCAATGCACATTCTCGAACCAGTAGTGACTTTAGTTGGCATGAGTTCATTGTTGGTATTGGTTACGATGGTGATTCCAGACTTCTTAGGAGCCACCTGCGTTGGACTCACTCATTGACTGTCGGATATAGGGTATATAATACCCACATCCAACAACTTAAGCACTTCTCCCTTAACCACTTCTTTCATATTTGTATTTAATCCACGTTGTGGTTATCGGGAGGTTTTCGCATTATCTTCAAGATGAATGCGATGAGTACAAACCAAAGGATCAATTCCCTTGAGATCTGTAATCAACCATCCAATGGATCCTTTATGCTCAATGAGAGTAGAAATAAGCATACTCTCTTGTTCTTGCTCAAGGTGGGAAGAAATCACCAGCTGGTATGTCTCATCTTGACCTAAGTAGACATATTTAAGATCATCGGGCAACAGTTTAAAGTTAAGCTTCGGTGCCTTGAGGCTAGACGATAAAGGCACTACATCGGTTTAGGGCAATTTCTCAAATTGTGGCCTCCACCGGTTAACTTCAAGTACCGGCACAACATCAAGCATGACATCCATCTCCCTAATCGTGTCATCATCCAAATCAGGGGAGTGGGCCAAGCACGTCTCTAGAGAGTCAGAGTATGAAGTCAGGAGTGTTATATCTTCCAGAATGAAGTGACCATATTAATGTCGTGCGTATCATCATCATCCTCTGCCTGTTTGCTCATATTGAAAAAGATATTGAGCTCCAATGTCATATTTACGAAAGATAGATTCATGATTCCATTCTTATAATTAATGATTTCATTTGATGTAGCAACGAATGGATGGCCAAGAATGACGGGAATTTAGTGCTCATATCCATGATGGGTTGAGTATCCAAGATAATAAAATCTACTAGATAGTAGAATTTATCAGCCTAGACCAATACATCCTCAATCATCCCTCTTGGTACATGAACTGAGCGATCGACGAGTTGTAATGTGGTCCAAGTGCATTTTAATTTACCTAGACCCGATTGTTTATATACCAAGAAGGGGATCAAATTAACATTCGCTCCCAAGTCAAGAAGTGCATGCTCAATTTGGTGATTCCCAATTATACAAGTGATAGTTGGGCTACCAGGATCTTTATATTTTTGTGGCACATCTTGCTTGAGGATGGCACTCATTTTTCTATCAAAATTTTTTTCTTTTGAATGCTCTGCCATCTTTTGGTTGTACATAAATCTTTCAGAAATTTGGCATAAGAGGGGATTTGTTTCACAGCGTCCAGTAGAGGGATGTTGACTTCATTTATTTCAGCACCTCTAGAATATCCTGTGAGTTAGTTAGAGGTTTCGGTGCAATCAACCATTGAGGGAATGGCATAATCGGCTTACTTTGAGGTTTCTATTCTAACCCATGTGAAGCAATGCTAGTTTTATCATTCTCATATTTTTCCGGGTCCTTAGGCTTTTTAGCCCTCACTGGAATAGGTTTGCCAATGATCTTTCCACTCCTAAGAGTGGTGATAGATTTACCTTGCTCCATTTGATTTAAAGAGCTTAGGTCACTAATTTCATATTCTGGTTTTGGATTAGGGAGAGGTTGGACTGAAAATATCCCTTTCTCTCCACTCGCTAAGTGTGACTCAATCCTTTGAATAGACGATGCAAACAGTCCTACAATTATTTTGATATCCTGGAATGTTTGCGCCATATTTTGGTTTAATATCTCTTGGTTTTGCATGAATTTTTGGACCGTATCCTCTTGAGGCCTCTTTTGATTCAAGAATTGTGTAAGAGCCTCATGTGGGTTAATCATTTGTCCATTTCTCCATCTGAAATTTAGATAATTCCTCCAGCTAGAGTTGTATGTGTTTAAGGTGGGTCCTTTGAAATGTCTTTGGTAGTTGTTCACAACATTTAATTACTCGTTCAATATTTCTTGAGAAGCAGGAATTGTTGGGCAATTCTCAGTAGTATGTATATTACAAGCAAAAATATCACTAATAGCTTCCGCAGCCTTGTCGGGTTCCGCCTTCTTAAGTTCCATGGCCTCGACTTTTCTTGTGAGTTTGGCCACTCTTGCATTTATATCATCTTCTTCTTTTAAAACATAAATTCATCCCATTTCCTTTTATTGAGTCGGCTTAGAAGTGGTGGTTTTTAAGGAGGTATCCCATGATTGTGCATTTTCAGCAAGTTTATCAAAATAATCTGTAACGCCCCGAGTTTTCGAAACCCGAGTATATGACTCATTCTCCAAAAACCCGAGTGTTAATGTAACGCCCTGAAATTCGGGGGTCGAGTATGAACTCAACTCCCGAGTTCCAACGCATCACTTATGCAACATACACAATGCTGGTTAAATGTTGTCTGAGTTAGCGCAATAAACATGAATGAGATTATACCAAAACAGTAATTCATACTCCAGTTCAATTGTATAAAGGCAAGTGGAAGACTGAAATTTTATATTCAAAGTATGTAAAGTAACAAAATTTTCTGAACTCCAGAGTATGAGTACTAACTGAGTACCAATATACATGTATTGTTTCTAAGTCAAAAACCAAAATACAATCCTCAAGAGAGGCCTTGAAAATCCCGCGATGCAGCCAGCCTAAGCAAAGCCGTCAGAATACTGCATAAAGGAGAAATCCTCCTGATCATCATCAAAGTCGGGCTCCGGCTCCTGAACCAAGGCGCCATCTACACCTGCGACAGAGTCTGGTGGGTGTTGTAAACACCGTCCCATAACGTGGGAGTGAGTAGCTAACTCAGTGGAACAATAAAGCATAAGTTAACATGTTATCAAATCAATCAAGCAGTAATGATAAAGCAGTACAAATCAAACATTTCTAACTACTCTTGTTAAGTGCAAAAATGATATGACATTATGCTGTATGCCCTTGCCAAACCACCCTCAAGCGACATCATCTTACGTTCGCGAATGCTTACTCCCTCAGTGCGCCACATCTACAAAGCACATGCGGTGCGATGATGCTCATGATTACCAAGTTTTTATTAGTTCATTTCAAACAGCAGGATTGGGAAACTAAGGTACCTCCCTTGTATCATTCCCAAACATGATCCATTCTAGGGTCGTCAATCCTAGTTAATCTCATACGATATTATGGTTTAAGAAGCGTAGTGAAGGCATCGCAAAGGGCTCGTCACCCGTCAGCGCGGATACAGATCTCACCGTATGCGGGTCAATTGCTGGCCGTCAGCTCGAGTACAGATCTCACCGTACTCTGCTCAATCACTAGCCGTCAGCTCGAGTACAGGTCTCACTGTACTCGGCTCAACTCACACTCTAGTTGCTGTGAAAGACTCGTGGCCAACCACAGACCCTTGGAGTGTACTCGATGATACTACAGAGGACTCGTCGCCCGTCAGCACGAGCACAGGTCTCACCGTACTTGGCTCTCACCGTAAGTATCGACAGCTCGAATACAGTGTCCCATACCACCATATTCGGCCCACAAGTTTGGTTGCGCAATGGTCACTACGGGGAGGCACAAGGCCCCAGCGTAGGCCGACAGCTCGACCACGGTGTCCCATACCACCATGCCCGGCTCATGCGACTTAGCGGATCGAGGTACCATGGTTAAACGGGATCACCACTGGTAAGTTTGGTACCCTAGGTTCAAGCAGTAGCGACCACACAAGGTGAACACACATACACATGTCGGTTTACTTGACGAGCCTGACTAGCTCGAGCGCACCACAAGTTGAGCGATATGGAGTGCAAAAGCACTCCGTGTGGCCAACCACTATCGCCAACCGAAGTACGACTCGGGTTCGCCAGACACGTCCTTTGTGGCGACATGAATCTCAGCCACAATCGCAAGTCTGGTACCGAATGTTTGGACTATAGGCATAGTCCCAAGCTCAGACAATTCTCATTAATAGCATGTGGAGTAAAGCATGATAAACAAACAATACAAGCATGTTAGCAGGCATGTTATAAAGCATGAAGTAAAACATGGAGTAAAGCATGTTGTAAAGCATGTTGCAAAGCACTATCCACATAGGGATACAATTACGTACACATTACAAGTGAGTGGTTCTAGCCAACCACCACATGGAGGGAAACCTACATGTCTCTAAGGGAGTCGGGAATCCCATATCAGCACCTATCTAAGGCACTAATACACAAACATTTACTCATACAAGCATTTACACAAACACTTAGAATACGCTATTCCAACATACATGACGTATGTTAGCGAAATTCGTGTTAGGGCTGTCCCTTCGCCACGTGAGTATTTTACCCATGTATATCATAATCATACAGCAAATAATCATTACAATTGTATTTTCAAAATCTGCACGTATGCGGTATTTCTAGAATACACAATTTCAACATACATGACATTTACAAATGAACATGTATTTTTGCGATTCCTTTCGCCAAACTAGTATTTTATCCATATATTATATAATCATACATTAAATAAACATGTCAAACATTTTCCCGAAAAAAATACGTATATGGTATTTCTACGTATATCTAGAGTATGTGAAATTCCATATTCTACATCGTTAATCGAAACAGGAAACGGAAAGCACTTTGTACATGTGCATTTACAAGCAGATCATGAATCTATCATTATCTGACATTGAAAGCGTTGAAAAACGTAATTTATACACTTAAAGTCCTCACCTTGGCCCTTGGAATTCCAACGAATCAGCAAGGGTATTGGAGCTTCCGTATACGGGAGTTTCCTAGCCTAAAAAGCGGAACCGATTAGCTTTTTCATAACCTACAACGATCCTACCTTAAATCAGACCTAGGGTTAGGGTTTCTTACCTTCAAATGGGATGGATACCGCCGGGAAAACACCTGGAATAAGGCGGTGTAGGCCGTGTGATGAGTGGAAGCAGCAGGAGGAAGATCGGCTACAAACTCCAAGCCTTTCTCTCTCTTTTCTTTCTCTCACTCTAGGGTTTTTCTCCCAAATTCGTATGGTTGTGAGAGGGGCTGTTCTAAGCCCCTTTTATAGCCAAAAACATGTCTAAAATAGACTCAGGTTCAAGGGTGGCTGCATATATAGGCATTTCGCCACTTTCTAAGCTCAAAAGGGATGTTCTGGTGCCCTCCTTGAGCCAAACGTCAGACTTAAGCTCACCATCTATGGATCTACGTGAGATTACGTTTTTGACTCGATCAGATTCCCAGATCGCACGTGGCGGACCACTTTCAGTTCAACGGTCAGTGGGCCACGATCAGAAATTCTAAGCACATGTAAATGTTCCTGAAATTTTTCTTAATCCGAGGGTGTAATTTGGTTTGATTCCGACGGTCAGGTTGCTTAATACTGACGCGCAACCGAATGATGCCAGATCATTATTCCAGATATTTATTTTGGGATGGAATTAGTGTTTTTCACACTCCCTCGCTTCGGATCGAAATAAATGACGGTGGGACATCGGTCGGAGCTGATTTTTGAGATGATTGTCAAGCCCAGTGGGGCGGTCTTGGTTCCTTAGCTTCGTGTTAATCGGACTCCCGATGTGCGATCTAGACCTAATACGAAGTTTCGTTTCATTCCCGAGAGCAGACGGGTAATGAGTTTGGCTCTAGACTTTAGGGTAACCTAGAGTCACGAATTCTGCAAGTTTTGGGTCTTGCAGATCGTATTTAAAGCGATCCCAACGGATTTCATGACTAACCGAGTTTAGTACTTAGTTAACTTTGTTAAATTTCTAAAGGATTTAATCCTATGTGATTTCTGGTCGAGGTGGTACTCGGCCCAATTTACGGAAATTTACAGGTCGTTACAGTTAACCTTTAAAGTTAGTCGAAATCAGGTATTTTTTTTCTTTTCTTTTTCTTTCAGAGTTAGCAGTTTAGTGGAAGATTGACAAATTAAACATAAAGGAAAATTTGCACTTACATTCAGAATATACGAGCAGCTGCCCATAATGACTTATACAAACTAATGTCTCTATATTAACAAATACAAGAATTATACAAATTTACACATGAGAAATAATAAGATATATATAAACTTGAGCCGCAAGATCACGCAGCTTCTCTTGGCAGATACAGCCATGTATCCCTGATAATTGTACCCTACTCTTTATCAATCTGGACATTAATATTTTTGAAGCCACCTGTATTACCTGTACGGTTATATATTCGATGAATGAGTGGCTAACTCAGTGTGAATTCCCCTCAAGATTACACACCGCCGCTTTAGCTAAGCGTAGTTAAAAACAACAGGCATTCAAAACAATATATGATGCAGTCTTATTTAAATGCATAGATGCGTGAATGCACATAAACCTGGGGATGCTCATCCAGTCGGACTTGGACTCATCGCTCATGCATAAGACCGGTCACCAACGTAGCACATCATGTGCGTACATCACGTACAGCATAATGACCCATCGTACATCACGTACGTGGGTCGATAGTCAATGGTCTGGGAGCTAACGAAACGATATCCCACTAAGCCTAAGGGCACGTGCTACAACATCCAAAATTAGCTACCTGTCATCGCCTATATACCATGAATGCATGATTAGCCAAACCTTTATTATTCTAATTACAACCAGCCAATTTAGGTCAATTCAAAGGTCACTACGAGGGTTCGTCACCCAGCGTAGGCCGACAACTCAGGCATAGTGTCCCATGACCACCATCCCCGGCTCATGAGATTTTTCACCTTACGATGTTCTATGGATACCCATCAACCAGTGGCCAATCAAATTCAATACGCAGGAATTACCATCACATGGGTATATGAGAATGATCCATCGAAGCCACACGGGGTAAATATCAAAACATGGGACAAATGTTAAATCGAAGCAGTAAAAGGGTTACACAGAACATTAAATCAAGATGATAAAGGGGTTAAGTAGGGCAATGTTAAATTAGAGCGGTTAAAGAAGTCATTCCCAAGCCACATAAGCAGTATGATCTATGGATGGTAAACCCACATTAGTGTTCCATGCCCCAGATAACCTCCAAGTCAAGGGTCCATCTCTTAACACGTTCCGTCTTATTACATCCTAAGTGTGGGTTCACATACACAAGAGGGATTACCCACTAGTAAGTATAGTCAATAGAGATCCATAAGCGACTTACAACAATTCGTGTGAAAGCATATAGTTATAGCATGCTAGACATACGTTAAGCATTTGATTCATAATAATCGCAATAAGTCATGATATGAACTATCAATTCAAATTCAAATGGAAGCTATCATGTAAGTAACTATTGCATGCAATCATGGTTCACAACTATCAACTATAATTCAAATATAAGCCATGTCTTAAGAATTGATAACTAATGTAAGAGATCGCATGCTATGAGATAACATTTGTGATTCCAATAAGGACTATTACTTAAACTAATTTGGAAATGGAAAGCTTAAGGGGAAGAAGTCATCACCTTATGTTTTGAATCGCCCACATCATCATTAGGAAATGTGTGCGCCTTTAGAGTCTTCCTGATATGAACTTGACTCAATTCACTCCCATCTTAATTAAGGTGAAACAAAAGATGTAATATTAGGCTACATCTTAAGTGAGGTTAAGAAATTAATTAGCTAACCAAAGTCCTAATTAGAACTCTAATGCAAAGTTTGAGAGAAAACGCCCCTAATCGATTCAACTTAAATCAACTCAGTTTGACACCCAAGTTAACTCAACCCAACATAATTGCCAACTCCTCTCTCTCCCACTCTCTTTCTTTGTGCTTCCCTCGACACAACCGCGACTGGCAGCTGGCTGGACCCAACCGACTCAAAGAGCCAGCGAGTCAAGGCCCAGCTGACTCAGCAGTGAGCCACACTCCCCAACTTGACTCGACAGGTCGAGTCTAGTTGACCCAACTCTCACCATCCTTCTCTTCTCTCCCTTTTCTTCTTTCATTGTTGGAACTCCAGTCGTGCCTAGACCGGGCCTGAACTTGACTCGACCTAACTGGACTTGGTGGATTTCAACCGAGTCGACTCAGCAGCAACCTCCGATCCAATCTCACTCTCCTTCATTTCACCTTCTTGCTTCTCCCTTTTTCTTTCTTTTCCAAAGTCCAGCAATGCATGTCTCATACGGAGCTTGACCCGATGGCACAAACTCAGCAACACTTGGGTCAGCAAGTCAATGCAACACGGCAACAAGGTGACCTGAAGCAGCTGTACCACCCCTACTCTCTCTATGTTCATCTCTTCCTCTCATTCCCTTGCTTCTAGCAGGGCCAGGACTTGGCCAGTTGACCCAGATGGTCCAGACTCGACCCGAGTCATAGCAGCGACTTGGCTCGGTTTGACCTGGTGCGCCAACGCACCCACTCACTCACCCTCTTCCTCCTTCCTTTTTCTACTTCTCTACTGCTCTAGAGACCTGACAGAGCTCATGGCTTGAACCAGACTCAGCATCGCAACTCACCAACAACCCAACTGATGTTGCAGAGAAGGAGGCGGCTCCAATGGCGGATTTTGAACAGGGGCTTCTCTTCTCGAAACGAACCACTGAACTGCTCTAAGGGGTCCCACAACGCTTCCAGACCTTTGATTTCGAAGCTCCATGGAGGTTTGGCTGGTGGATTCGAACGTTGAAGGTGGCGGCTGGTTTTCTAGGGTTTTTGTAAAAGACAGGTGGAGAGGGATTTTCTCTCCATTTTTATAAGAAAACCTAGCTTTCCTAAGTCATTGGATTGTCAACGAACGTTCCAGATTTGATCTAGTAGAAACCACCTCCAAAACGATGGGTAGGGACGAAACCGGCCGTTGTTTGTTTTTTTGGTATAGAGGGAACCCTAAACCACATAGCTAGGGGTGAAGGGCTGAGATTTTCCCACAGCTGGGTGGCTAGGATCGAAGGAGACGTGCGCATGCGGATTGCCAGCTTGGCAGCAGCAACAAGTTTCCGTTTTCGGAAACTGTCGCACACACACCTCTATTTGTGCTTACATTCTTGTGCGCACACGTGTGATGCAACATGCGGAACGACCTAGGTTTTGGTCAGATCTCCTTTATGGACATGATGGACAGTATGGATCTTCCTCATGATCGATGCAAGTGGCCTATCCAAAGGTCGGACGACGTCCGTCTACCATTTAAAATGCCCGCAGGCGGGAACTGAAGAAAGAGAGAGATCTCTCTCATTTTCAAAAAATGTTGGGCAAAGATGTTTTGACCCAACCCTTGGTTTGGTGCACCTCAGTTGCACGTAGGGCATGTACACACACTGCACATGGTGGGGTCCACAATGATGTTTTGAGAAATCCACTCCATCCATGATGCTCTATGGGTCTAACTGGGTCAAGTGACCGGAGAAGAGGTAGATCTAAAGCTTAGGTGGGCCTTACCAACTAAATTATGATCTTTAACTGTTGATTGTTGTCATTTCAGCGGCCAGATTAATCCCAATCTGAACATCATCAGTTAAAATGGTCTTGAGGCCTATTTAAATGAATCTCAATGGTATATTCAATTACTAGAAGTTGGGGTAAGGACGATCAAGTGTGGTAGGTTTGATAACGATGGATCTGGCGAACTAGATCCGAACTTTAAGATGACTTAAGGTCAAGGCCTACCATACTCCTCATTAAACAATTTTATTTTATAAGATTGTCTAAATGCAACCTAAAGATTTATTTTATAATCAAATGGTTGGATTAGGCAAATCAGGTATTAAAGCGATTGACAGGACATTGTGGATCTAAGGAGCGATGGATTTTGTGGTTCAAACTTCAAATTCTAAGATTGACGATTAGATTTATCTGCCTATGAAACTAAAATCCTAAAAATAGGTTTCTCTAATGATGAGATGGTCCATCTTAAATAGTAACAGGTGGACAGCTTGATATATGGGTGGTGATTGTTTTCAATGATCGGATTTAGACTAGAATGAGGGTGAATATTTAAGTAAGTTAGGTTAGTGTTCATACATGGTAACACCCGAGTACCGAAAAGCACGGGGTGTTACAAATGCCACGTCGCTCCCAACATTGGAAGAAGGTCTCATCTTCTTTTTATGCAAAATTCATGATTCCTTTCCTTAAGGTATTCGTTTAAGGCCCGTATCCTGGTACCGTATCGTTCCACCAACTCTCGCGATCCTCTCCATTGAATTCCAGCTACCCGCGACCTGCAGACAGCAATTATGCATGATGTTAAGTCGCATCCCGAAGATCGGAGTCGACTCGACTCAAAACTTATACCCTTGCAATCGCACCGTCGCCGCGGTTCCAACGCCGCGTCTTACGCACTAATGTGATACCCAGGCTAGGAGTAGTGGGCCTGCGTATATTTCAAGGAAATACGGCGCGTTAAGAATCCCGAGAGATTTCATTGGGGAGAGAGGAATTCCTACCCATCCTTTCACATCAACTAGTCAAGTATAACCATCATTTCAAACCCATGCCTCTCTTCTCACCAAGATAAGCAACCCATCCCCTATTATCCCAAAAGTCAACTTAACCCATGATTTCCATGTCACCTCTCTTACACACCCATCATTCCTCTTACACAACCCATCCCTCCTCTCTCATTTCAATCCATCCCATCCCACTCCCTCTCATTCTCTAACCATTCCCTAGCAACCAAGAGGAGAGAAGATCTAAGGAGAGAAAAGAATGACCCAAGCAAGACCCATCTCCCTACCACCCAATATCATCATCCAACCATCCAACCTTCATCATCCACCATTAAAGTGAAAGCTTAGGAGCTAAGGATTTCAAAGAACCAAGAAGGAGAGCAATAGGTGGGTGATCTTAGGTTTAGATGTCAATTTTATCCATGGGACAAGTGAGGCCTACCGGTTAACAGTGGGGATCCCATTTTGGACCCAAAGTGTGGCCAATGGCCCACCATGATACATATATATAAATCCATAATGGGGTCATTCTCCATGGACCCCACCATGATGTTTATTTGATAACCAATATGTAGAGGTCACCTAGACCCTTGATTTTATGGTGGGGATGGCATCCTCACCTTGATTTGCTAATTTGAGGGCCCATATATTTTAGGGTCCATCTTGTTGTATGTATTGTATAGCAAGGGAGCTCATAGTGGTGGAGCTCCCTCCACCACTTTATTCTCTCTCTCTCTCTCTCTCTCTCTCTCTCTCTCTCTCTCTCCCTGTTTGATGGCCTGCCTGATGAATGTATGAGACCCATGCTATCCAATTAGTGGGACGCCCCCGCTGTCTAAATTAGGGCCCACCTTGTTGCCACCGTCCAGCAGTCCCCCTGGCTGCCTGTTTTCGAGCAGGCTTGGTTGTGGAGAAAAATCAAATATCAGCTTGACCCCGATGATGGTGGGCAACCACGTGGACACTACCTTGACGTATACATTTTATCCACACAGTCCAGCAGGCAAGCCCACCCTGCTGACCGTTGTGAGCAGCTTGTCTGGTGGAAAACACAAATGTCAGCTTGCTCAGTTGAGTGGGGTGGCCCACTGACGTGGACCCCACCTTAATGTATGTGTGTTATACCCACTGTGATGTGTATTTTATCCACACCGTTCGTCCAGTGGAGAGATCATGTTAGGACGTGGGCCAGATGGGCCAGGTGTAATTGGACAAGTTACTGTCCAGCAGCAGGCCTGGACGAAGGGAAAATACTAATATCAGCTTGATCATTGAGTTGGTGGGCCACATACACGTGGACCCCACCTTGACGTATGGTGTATCCTCACTGTCCATCTAATTTTTCATATCATTCCAGGCCATGGGCCTAGGAATGAAGCAGATTTAACGCTTAGCTGACCACAAGTAGCGGTGGGCAGACGCCCACCATTTGAAACCTTTTTAGGCCCACTGTGATGTTTGTAGGAGGCCCAGTGACTGACCCACTCCCTGGGTGGCCCACATCCAGTGGGACCCACCATGTATGTGTTTTAGTCTAGGTCGTCCATTGGCTGGACGCCCAGCTGGGCCACAACGCTATTGGACTTACTATCCAGCAGTTGGCCATCGTGATGCAGGTGTTATGTACATACACTGTCCATCTAGTGGGGCCCATCTACAATGTGTAGGCCCAATGTGAGGTGTATGTTTTATCCAGGCCGTCCATCGGTAGGATGCCCAGCAGGCCCAGCCACTGGTGGGTCAGCCGCTAGTGGGCTAGTCATTCACTAGACGACTCACCTATTGTTGCATTGTATATTTATGCTGCCCATGGTTTTGTGGGGCCCATCAGTGCTTTGTGAGGCCCACCTTATACTTGTATGTGGAGTATCCAGGCTGTCCATTCACTGGACGTTCAAAGGCCCGGCTCGTTGGGTGGGCTGGACGTCCAGTAAGGGCCCATTGTTGTATGTGTTTTAGGGCCACACTGGCCATTTGTGTGGGGCCCATTGTCGATGTGTGGAGTCCCCACACCCTTCTCCAGACTTTCCCGGGGTCCACTCTATGAGGTGGGCCCAGATCTAATAAAATAGATCCATAATTCAGGTGGGTGCCCACCAGCAGCAGCTGGACTGGGACGTCCCACCATGTGGCTGACTTGTAAGGCCCGCTATAATGCATGTGTTACGTACACACTATCCATTCGTACAAGGCCACCATGATGTGTGTTGTATACACACTATTCATCCATTATAGGGCCGTGGGCTACCCTATGAGGCCCACCATATTGTATGTGTGATGCACACATTGTTAACCCGCCTTAAGGCTGTGGGCTGCCCTGAGAGGCCCACCGTGATGTATATGATATGCGCCCAATAAGGGGTTACCTTAAGAGGCCCACCATGATGTGTGTACTGTACACGCACTATCCATCTATTTTCTAGATAGTATAAGGGTCGTGGGCCCTCGTTGTGATTCAGATTCTAATCCCAAGTGAACTGCACACTAGGAGACAATAGTGGTTAAATGTCTACTGTTGTAAACCTCCCTAGGGCCATTGTTAAGCCCATTTCCACCCTTATCTTATTGGGCTAACCCAAACCATTGGGTCCCCATCGATGTTAGTGATACACATTAGGCTAACCCAAACCGTTGGGCACCCATTGATGATGGTATTTTCCACCGTACCTTGTAGGATTTTCCACACCTTGAATTCCACCTTGTTACGTATTGGGCCCCATAGGAAAGCCCAGTTTATTGCACAATAGAGAGGGTGAGGAAGCCCACTTATTGTACTTAGACTCATCCTCTTAACTCACCTTGTTGCATACCCATTGACTCACCCCATGAGGCCCATCATTGATGTAAGTACGTCATCTAGACCATCCACTGTCTGTAGGAGAGTACATCATCATCTCCAGCCATAGATGGAAGAATATGTGATATCAAATTTGGTATATCTACTGTATAGAGACTACCTTAATATATGGGTTAGATCCACCGTCCTTTCAGTGGACCCCGCCTTAGGGTATATGATATATTACTGCCTTGAGGAGGTTATGATAGTCTAACATGGACCATACCATATAGTCTTCTATATGTCTAATGGGTCGTATCATTCATCTCCTACTCTTTGTATGTGATATACCGGTTAAGACCAATTGTTGTCTGCTACATCTGATAATATGCTAGTGTACTTAGTCTCGTAAGAGACTCTGAGAACATGCTTAGTATAGTGATATCATGACATATGCCCATACGCATCATATGTATGCATGTTGTGAGGAATGATTGATCATAGCATTTGCATTTGGGATGAGACATTTAGGGGACTCCTAGTGAAATGGGGTTGCCCCACATGATCGCGCGGTATGCGCGGGTTTGATGCATGACTGGATGGTATGACTCATGCATCTCGCATTTTGTGTGACATGAGCACTTAGCGCCCTAACGATATCAGGGTTGTGGCCTCCACAGGCATTTCGTGGATGGTCATATTGGATACCAGAAATATTTGGTTCTAGCACTATGGGCACTTAGGATGTCCTTGGGTGAAAGTCTCAGAAACCTTTTTATAACAGGAGATGCTCTAACGTCTAGATCGAGTGGATTCATGAGCGCACGAGTGCCGAATACCAGTACGTCGCATCTCTCATTGTGTCATGGTCGGTTGTGAAGGGGGTGTGACCTTATCCGCCCGAGTAAGGGGGCTATAAGCTAGGCTGAGTTTGACCAGCTCGTAAATAGGTCCGCTATCAACGAGCCAGGTAGGTATTGGTAATTACTGGTCAGGTGGGTAGTGAGGTCTTTTCCACTCACTTGGTTGTGCGGTTAGGTAGGTGGCAGCCAGTGTGGAGTGTACAAGACCTCGGTGATATCCGGCATATGGGTGTCAGGAGCCAAGAATGGGGTATTACGAAGGTTGCCGGCGCCGGATTCGGTAATCGGGAATTCTGTGAGCCCAATTTTCGAGTTTGGGGCATGACAGAAGTTGGTATCAGAGCATAACTTGGGAATACCTGAAGATAACATCACATATTTGCTATGAACTTAGAATGATTAGGTCCCCGAATTCGAATGACTTGGCAATTCTCTGTTATGGCTCCCTAACGCGAGAGCATTCAAGAGTCCACAAGGCTAATAGGCCCCTTGTTCTTTCCTATAGAACATGACGCCTAAGAGAGCGACCTAAGCGGCTCCCATTCCCACGTCCGAGACCAGTGCAACCCCGACTGTATCTATGAGCGCGGATCAACTTCAGCAGATGCTACAAGCAATGACCGTTATTCTTAAGAGGCAGGGTAGGCAATCCACTGCTACACCAGCCCAAACTAAGCAAGAGCATGCGAGCTCCCTTCTATGAGACTTCACACGGCTCCATCCCCAGTATTTTCAGGGAGAGTCGGACCTGACGGCGGCAGAGAGATGGAGGTCAGAGGTGGAGAAGATATTTGATACTATGAGGTGCACGACCCAGCAGAGGGTTCTGTTGGCTGTGTTTCTTCTTCATGGAGAGGCCAAGCATTGGTGGGCATAGGTCTCCCGAGCAGCAAGGGCCAAGTTCGAGTGGACTTGGGAGGATTTTGTTGACCAGTTTGACCGAAAGTTCTTCCCTAACCACATCCGTCAGCGGTGCGCGCTTCAGTTCGAGACTCTTGTGCGGGGGGACATGTTGGTGTCCTAGTATGAGGCCTATTTCGTCGCGCTGTCAAGATTCGTGACTTATCTTATTGATGATGAGGGGCGGAAGGCCCTCCGTTTTGAGAACGGCTTGCGTTTTGGCCTCCGGAGCCCTGTCATTGGACACATGCTCCCAACATTTGAGTAGGTCATGCAGCGGGCACCCGTGAGCAGAGAGGAGACCGAAAGAGGAAGGCCCCCTCCGGTAGCTCCCAGCAGTAGCAGCATCGACCGCGGTAGAGGCGTACGACCCGCCCAGCTTTTCGAGCACCAGCAGCACCTCCCGTACCACCACCGGGACAGTTCACAGGCACTTGCTTTGGATGTGGTGTGGTAGGACATCATAGGCATGAGTGTCCCCATCGGCAACAACAGCACTTGCCACCGAGGTCCCACCAGCAGCAGCCATGCAGCCAACGAGACCTCCTCCGCAGCAGCAAAGGCCGCAATTCAGGCCACCACAACAGCAGCAGCAACAGTGGCGACCGCAAAGGGGACATGCACCTCCCCAGCAAGCTCAGGGTAGATTTTACACAGCCCAGAAGGATCCTCAGTCATCAGGAGGGGTCGTCGAGGGCACACTCCTCATTTCGTCATGCATAGCTCATGTATTGTTTGATTCTGGTGCATTGCATTCCTTTGTGGCCGTGGATTTCTGTCGATCAACCGGTTTGTCGTTAAAGTCTACTCGTGAGGATTTGTCGGTATCGATGCCCTTGGGGAAGACCACAGTGTTAGGCCAGTTTTGCTCATCTTGCCCTGTTCTGCTAGGGGAGACCTTTTTGCCTGCCGATCTGTTTGTTCTGCCGATGTCCAAGTTTGATGTTGTAACACCCCAATTCTCGGAACTCGAGTACACTACTCATTTTCCAAAAACTCGAGTGTTAACCTCTGAAAACACCCAAATTCCATGTAATTTTTTTCTTTTATCAGATTTAATAATATAGCGGGATGGAAATAAATCAGATGTTAGAGGGAGCCCAAATATACATAACCAATGTTTCAAGTGGTTACCCAAAAACTTATACAAACCAATTATCTTAAGTTTTACAAACATAACAGTATAGATTAAATACAAATAAAATTAGGAATGGAGAGTCGCAAGACCATCCAGCCCCTCCCATTCCACCTAAACACCAGCATACGCATCACCTGCGTCTCCTACACACTGAGTGCGGTTCGATAGCATCAATGGCTATCCAGTGAGTATAACCCCCAAGATATATCGTATCATCAAGATAATCAAGCATAGTTATCGGAGACAGTATATAATAAATATTACACAATGATTATCATGGGAATCAAATAAGGTTCATCATATACGCATTCATTAAATAAATTACACAAAATAATCTTGTTTAAATGCATGGATGCATGTACATGCTCATAGACCTGGGGATACACATCCAGCTGGTAAAAAGTTGCCCGAGGAGAACTAGACACCCGAAAAAATACTCAAAGGTACGCCCAAGGAGAACTAGTCACCCGGAAAAGACTATGTAATGAGGTCGCCCAAGGAGAACTAGCCACCCGAAAAAATACTCAAGGTATTCCCAAGGAGAACTAGTTACCCGGAAAAGACAATAATATATAAATCGCCCAACGAGGACTAGTCACCCAAAAAAGTACACAAATGTACGCCCAAGGAGAACTAACCACCCAAAAAAAAACCATAATATATGCCATGAAATTACATTATTAGCCTAACCATTATTATTCCAATTTTAAACAATCATTTTAAAAAGGCTCAAAGGTCACTATGTGGGGTTTGTCACCCAGCATAGGCCGACAACTTAGGCATAGTGTCCCATCCACCATCCCTAGCTCATGAGACTATCAATTATGACATTTTAAGGGTAATCTCTTCAACTAGTGGCTAATCGTAGTTCGACGAGCAGAACTTACCATCAAAGGGTTATTTAATAATAATTCATCAAAAGCGCAAAGGCAAGTAGCCAATCAAAGCCACAAAGGACAAATAGCCTATCAAGGCCGTAAATGGGCAAATAAGCCGCACAGGGCAATTAATCCATCCCAAGGATGTGATAAAAGAAGATCATCTCAAAAGCCTCTTAGGCAATAAATAGTCCATAAGATGGTAATTCCACAACAAAACTCCATTTGACTTATAAGACGAAATAGCCACTAGTAAGAGGATCACCAAACATCCATACAGTAATCACAAGTGGTAAAACAAGCCACAACAAATTCAATACACTTATCTGTATACCATGTTACATTTAAACCAGGATAGAGATAATCGCGATCTATAGCATGTACAGATACTTGAATGTAAATCCAATGATTAGTCATTCATGAAGAATCATTCAATTAGAAATTAACATTTAATAGCATTTATATTAAGCAATCAATGAAATAAATAGACTAAGTTAACTATCAAGACATAAAAAAGCTTGAAGGGTAATCCTCACCTATAAAGTAAGTGATTGCGCATGAATGCTCCATTGCATGAATCCAACTTGGACGGTTTAAATCTAAGTTCTGCACCCATCTACGGTTAAGATCTAACCTCAGACTTGATCTCCAGCCTACATTTAAGGTTAGTCATTTTAGGAATTCTAAAATCTAATTTGTGCAACGGATGAAAATGAGTAGTAGAGGTTATAATTGATGATAATAATAACACTACTTAGTATAACTATCTAATATAAATTCATAACCTCAATTATAATAGCAATAGGATGATATTAATCTCTAATTTTAAATGATTTTAATAATGAAAGTAATTAATGATAAAAATTTGATTTGTGAAGGGAATGTAATAGCTCACCTGCGTTGACTCGGTTGAGTCAACTCGACTCACCATTCCTCCTAGTTTCTCTCTTCTCTTTTCCTCTTTCTCCCTCTTTAATCAATTCCCTTCCTTCTTCCCTACTTCCTCATGCAAGTCCAGCACCCTCTGGACTCGGTGCAAACACATCAGACCCAACCCGTGACTCGGGCAAGTCGAGTTAACAACTCATGTCCTCCTCTTTCCCCTCCTTTCTTCCCCTTCTCTTTTCTTTTACTCTTTTCTTCCCTTTTCCTTTACTCTCTCTTTCTTTCCCTCTCTCTCCCTGCTGGGACTCCAACTAGAGCCAGGCTCGGCCCATGCCCAACTCGACCCAGTTGGGGCAGCGACACGACAGCGAGTCGGTGGGTTTGGTTCGAGTAAAGACGAAGCAGCACATCGCCTCACTCTATCTTCTCTCCTTCTTCTCTGCTTCTTCTCCTCCTTTTTCTTGTTCTTCTTCTTCCTATCTGATTGGACAAACCGGGAGAAGACCCGGAACTCAGCCCGACTCAGTGTGACCCGAATTGAGTTAGCTCCACCCAATGCGGCAGCCGAAACGGTGCCCTTCCTCCCTTTCTCCCTTCTGATTTTTCTTCTTTTTCCTTTCTTTTCTAATGTTAGAAGCAACTAGACGAAGTCCTGAATTGGTCCGACGATGCAGCGACTCGGACCGAGTCGACCCAATCGGATGTGGCAGTCGAAACGGCGCTCACTCCCATCGCTATGGCTTTCCATTCTTGAAAGGAAGCCCTAAGAGATGGCCTTTAATAGGCTATCCTTAACCCTATTCTGGAAAGTTCGAGCGTAACTAATCGGGTGATTAGTTACGGATGGGTTATTTTAGCTAAAGAGTTTTATTTGTTAAACTCAGATTCTATTAGCATTGCTTCAATCCAACTCCGTAGGTGGTCTCCTGGCAACATGGCCCACCAAATCAACATCTCAAATCAGGAGGTGGGACCCACTTAGAGAAGATGGGTCATTCTTCTTAACGTGGAAGGAGACCCAGCCATTAATGGCGGATTACTGTTCAATAGCTAAACTTATGATCTGCTGCACATAGACGGTTCTGATTGGACCACTGGACACTGTGGGACCCACTAGATGCATTACCATTAGCGTTTCGAGTCACGGTTTCAGTATGCGGTGTCACTTGTCGTAAAGAAAATCCTAAAGTCTACGCGGATTGTAAGGCGGAGATGTGTTGCAGTGCATGGCTGAGATGGAAAGGGAAGAGAGAGAATCTCGCACGCAGTTGGCCAGCCTGGCAGGACAATGCACGGAGCCGGTGCCTATTTTTGAAACAGAGCTGCACGCACACTGTCAACTTGTGCCACAATTCGTATGCATGCCTATGTATTCCAACTTGTGGAATCAACTAGGGTATTGTCGTGGACACGCCCTAAACATAATGGACGGTTCAGATCGTTGTTTTGATTTGTGGTGGTGGGCCACTATCGAACCTAAACGGACATTATCCTTTCGTTTGCTTGCGGTGGGAAAAAAATCAAAAGGAAGGAATTTCCTTCCTAACTCGGGTTAAAGTGTAATTGACCATAGTGACGGTCCCATGCATCGCGGGTGTACACCAAGTATGAAGTGGGGTCCATGGTGATATTTTGTTGAATCTACATCGTTAATTCCAGTCCACAGCTCCTAATAGGTCATCAGATCGGTTTTCTAGTAGACCTGACTGTCAGATGGGCCATAAATTTAGGTTTCAGCCCCTAATTGTCGAGTTTCATTCATCCGCTGGTCGGATTGCATTCAAATCGACCATTCACGGCTATGACGGTCCTAGGGATTCTAACGACTATTTGGATGAGTCCTTAGTTGTTGGGTTCAAAACTAGATTATCATCATTTTCACTATTAGTGACTGTTAGTAGCGTAGGTTCTATTATTAGGTTAGGGTTTAGGGTTGGGTATGAGTTGTTACAACAATTCAAAAGTGGGGTCCACGTTTATGTTTTGTGGAATCCACCCCGACCATTAACTTGGCGAGATCATGTTAGGCTAGGGGCCAGAATATGGGGTGGATCCGAGGTTCTGTGTGGCCACATCATTAATCAACATGGGGCTTAGGTTCACTGTTGAACCAAGCCATTACAGGAAATTAGTTACGTGCATGACACATGCAATCACGTATCTTCTTGATTTTTGCGAACGGCTGGGCAAGGTCCAACGTGATGTTTGGTGAGCAATCCGCTCCGTTCACTGACTTCAACTCGCTATGTGGACCACGAGCCCAAGTTTTAAGTAGATCTGAGCTATGGGTGCGCCACATGTTGCAAGAATGTATAGGTGAAAAATGTTGCAACATTGCTAGGCATATGAGTTTGAATCATATAATTACAATTATGCCCCTCTCCCTTATTATAAATTTTATCGTTCGTATCTCCTAGCTTCAATGTGCAAATAGGATGAAATTTCACCAACATTTGTTATCTTCTATGCTCTTTCTAATGCCTAAGTTTGGGCCTTGATCGCTTACTAACAACATAGATGCCACTTCAATGGACCATACCACTCCGAGTTTTAATGTGACATTTATATATGTTTAGTTACAGTATTATCCAGTAATTTGGACTTGTGTTCTAAGATCTTCCAATTGAGTGATTTATTCTGATGTTTAGATGGTCCGTTCAGCGGCTCCCAATACGATGGACGGCTAGATGACATGCTAAAAATAGGAGAACTTGATGGTTAGCACTCTGATCATGTATGTAGGTAGATGTATGGTCAGTTTTGAAAATAGATGAACACAAGATGAGTTTCTGGATTGATTAGGGGTAGGACATGCATAGTACCGTTAGATTTAAGTGACTTGTTCACATGTGTAAATTCCTCTGATTTCAGTTCTAATGGTGGTTTAAGCATATTCATATGGGGTGAACAAGATGAACGGATCAGAAACTTGATCTGATAAGTGTACGGATGGATGTAGAGGTCAAGTAGCTAGTTTACTATGATCTAAGGGCTGAAATTCGAGGTGTACAGTTAATTTGTGATGATTAAGCATGATATAAAATTTCACATGAAACGGACCGTGGGAACCATGTGATCTAGTGTTTAAGGGTCTAGCTTAGTGGCAATTTCATAATTACTACTGATCTATGAGTTTTGGAAAATCTAATGGCTCCACATGGTTATAGACATGTTTCTAAGCAATTCTTACAAACGAAGGTATATCTAAATCATTATGGATAGGGAGTTATTCATCACGTCATCTAAGGAAAAGTACTTATGTCAAATCACGTGATGGATGGGCTTGTTTTGAAATTCAACGGTCAAATGGCTTAATTTATAAATGAAGATCATTCCCAACGGTTAAGTTAGTGTTAGGGTAAGGATGTGAGGCTAGAATAGTTGGATTGGTATCGTACACATGTATATGTCATGTTGAACTTATGGTAACGCTCAAGGACTTTCAATGCCCGAGTATTGAAAAGTTCAGGGTGTTACAGTTGTCATCCTGGGCAAGGATTGGCTCTCCGAGTACCATGCCATATTAGACCACTCTGCGAGGACAATCACTTTTGTATACCCGGCGTGCCGCATTTCTAGTTCGTAGCCGAGCCTAGTGGAGAGCAACTCTCTTGCCTCATGTCATGTGCCGTCAAGGAGCCAGTCACCTTGTGTATCGACCAGCTGTCGGTCGTCTGTGGTTTTTTTGATGTATTTCAGGAGATTCTGGGGTTACCACCTCACCAGCATACTGAGTTTCAGATCGATCTCATGCTCAGTACCGCGCCTATTTCAAAGGCCTCGTATCGTATGACACCGTTGAAGTTGCGGGAACTGCAGAAGCAGTTGGACGAGTTACGTGAGTCGGGCTTTATCCGTCCAAGCAGTTCACCTTGGGGAGTGTTGGTACTCTTCGTGAAGAAAAAGGATGGCTCGTTGAGGCTTTGCGTAGATTACCGCGAACTCAACAAGGTCACGATTAAGAACAAGTACCCGCTTCTGAGGATTGATAATTTGTTCGATCAGTGGCAGGAGGCGTAGTTCTTTTCAAAAATAGACCTGCGGTCCGATTATCATCAGGTTCGTGTCCAAGAGGAGGATATCCTGAAGACAGCATTCAGGACGTGCTATGGTCATTTTGAGTTTCAGGTCATGTCCTTCGGACTGACTAATGCGCCTGCAGTGTTTATGCAGTTGATGAACCAGGTCTTCCATCCATATCTTGATCAGTTTGTTGTGGTATTCATCGACAACATCCTGATATATTCGAGGACCCATGAGAAGCATAAGCGGCATTTGGAGATTACCCTGCAGACCCTCCATGCACATCAGCTTTATCTGAAGTTGTAGAAGTGCGAGTTCTGGCAGGAGGTGAAGTTCCTTAGTCACGTGGTGACGAGGCAGGGCGTGGCAGTGAACCCTTCGAAGATTGAAGCCGTACGTCAGTGGGGCCAGCCCACGAATGCGTCCAAGATCCACAGTTTCGTTAGTTTAGCGGGCTATTACCGACGTTTCATTGAGGGATTCTCCCGAATTGCAGCCCCGTTGACCAGGTTGACCTAGAAGGGCGCTAAGTTCGTTTGGAGCAACGCATGTGAGTTAGCATTCGCAGAACTAAAGGACCGTCTTACGTCCGCACCAGTCCTCACTCTTCCCTCTAGGAGTGAAGGATTCGTGGTTTTTACCGATGCTTCACATATTGGCTTGGGTGTTGTCCTGATGCAGCACGGGATGCCTGTAACCTTTGTGTCTCACCAGCTCAAGGTCCATGAGTAGAACTACCCCACGCATGATCTAGAGTTGGCTACAGTTATCTTCGCACTAAAGGTGTGGAGGCATTATCTTTATGGGGTTATGTTCGAGCTCTTCTTTAACTATAAGAGCTTGAAATATCTCTTCTCGCAGTCAGAGTTGAACATGAGGCAAAGCGCTGGATGGAGCTCCTGAAGGATTACGATTTCGATCTTCAGTACCACCCTAGCAAGGTGAACGTGGTGGTGGATGCCCTTAGCCGTTAGCCATGGGTCTTGGTGGCGCATATGATGGTTCAGGAGTGGAGGATGCTCGAAGATGTAACTGAGTACGACTTCGAGTTTGGTCTGTAGTCTGCCATCGTTCAGTTATCGAGCTTGTTAATTCAACCCTCTCTTGTCGCAAGGGTAATTGAGGCTCAGCAGACAGATCAGTCATTACAGGATTACCGAGCGAAGGCTGCATCTGAGGAGCAGTCAGATTGGAGGTTGGGTTCGATGGTGGACTTCGTTTCAGAGACCGATTGTATATCCGGACATTCCAGAGTTACGTAGGGATCTGATGACCGAGGCACATCGATCGAGGTTTACTATTTACCTCGGTTTCATGAAGATGTATCACGACATGAGGAGGCAGTATTTTGGGGTAGGGATGAAGCGCCAGATTGCCAATTTTGTGGCCGAGTGTGACACGTGCCAGTGTATTAAGGCCGATCATCAGAGACCCTCATTCCCTTGTAGCCATCGAGTGTCCCATTGTAGAAGTGAGAGCACGTATCCACAGATTTTATCATGGGATTGCTGAGGACTCAGCGCGGTCATGACGTCATCTGGGTTGTCATCGATCGTCTGACGAAGTCGGTGCACTTTCTTGCAATTCGTGCAACCTGGCCTTTGGTCCGTCTTGCTAGGTTATTCATTGATGAGATTGCGAGACTTCACGGTGTTCCAATTTTGATCATTTCTGACCGAGATCCGAGGTTCACGTCTCAGTTTTGGAGGAACTTTCAGAAGGCGATGGGGTCTGCCTTATAGCTCAACACCGCGTATCATCCGCAGACCGATAGGCAGACCGAGAGGGTCAACCAGATCCTTGAGGATATGCTTCGGGCTTGTGTGATCGATTTCTCGGCTAACTGGGATAAGCATCTGCATTTGGCTGAGTTTGCGTATAACAACAGCTACCAGGCGTCTATTGGCATGGCTCCTTTCGAGGCATTGTGTGATAGGCTGTGAAGATCTCTAAGTTGCTGGACCGAGGTTGGAGAGCATCGTCTCTTAGGTCCCAAGTTTGTTTAAAGGACATCAAAGGCCATCGATATCATTAGGTAGAGGATCCGCACAACTCAGAGCTGGTAGAAGAGTTTTGCTAATCGTCGGTGTCGTCCCTTAGAGTTTACTGTAGGGGACCATGCGTATCTTAAGGTCTTACCCATGGAAGGTGTGGTTCGTTTTGGAGCAAAGGGTAAGCTTGCCCCAAGATTCATTAGACCCTTCGAGATCACTGGGCGCATTGGGAAGTGTGGGTCAGACATATTTTTCGTGATAGATTGGCAGCCTTTAGAAGTTCATGAGGATACTTCTTACATTGAGCAGCCAGTTCGTATCCTTGAGTGAAAGGAGCGGGTCCTCCAGACCAAGGTCATTCCCTTAGTGAAGGTTCAGTGGGGTCATCATAGTGTAGATGAGGCATCTTGGGAGTGAGAGAGTGAGATACGTGAGCGTTATTCCCATCTCTTCGATGATTGATTGTATTTTGTATTGTGTCTTTGATTATATATGATGCTATGATTTCTCTTTCCTTTCGTTATGAGCTCCATTTAGTTGCATTATACTGTAAATTTCGAGAATGAAATTTTTATTAGGAGGGGAGAGCTGTAAGGCCTGTATCTTAGTACTGTACGGTTCCACCAACTCCTGTAATCCTCTCCGTCGAATTTCGACGACCCGTGACCTGTAATCAGCGATTGTGTGCGACCTTAAGTTGCATTCTGAAGACTAGAGTCGACTCGACTCGAAACTTATACAGCAACAACCGCACCATCGCGGCGTCTTGCGCACCAATGCGATACTTAGGTTAGGAGTTGTGAGTCCATATATATTTTGATGAAACACCACGTATTGCAAATCCCGAGAGAGGAATTTTTACCCATCTTTTCACATCAACTAGTCAAGTACAACCCATGACTAGCCCATGCCTTTCTTCCCACCAAGACAAGCAACACATTCCCAAAGCCAACTCTCATGTCACTCCTCTTACACGACCATACCTTCCACCCCATCCTTTCTTACACACCCATCCCTCTCTCCTTCCATCTCCCATCTTTCACTCATTCCATTCTCTACCATTCCCTAGCAACCAAGAGAAGAAAATTCCTAAGGAGAGAATAGAAGTTAAGTGTTAGACCCATTTTCTTACCCGATCTCACCATCCAACCATCCAATCTTCATCATCCATGATTAAAGTGGAAGCTTGATGGCCCACCTTGATGCATCTGTGATTCTCTCTCTCTATCTCTCTCTTTCCCTGTTGATGGCCCACCTTGATGCATGAGTTTCATCCACGTTGTCCTATTGTAGGACGCCCTTGCTGCCTAAATTAGGGCCCACTTTGCTGGCGGTCCAGCCGTTCCACCCTGCTGCCTGTTTTTGGGGCAGGCCTGGACGAAGGGAAAACATGAATATCAGTTTGATTTGGAGTGGGGTGGCCCACTCACATGGGACCCACCTTAATATATGTGTTGTATCCACACCGTCCAGCAGGTGGGATGGTGGGACCCACCTTAATGTATGCATTATATCCACACTGTCTAGCAGGTGGGACGGTGGGACCCACCCTGATGTATGCACCGTATCCACACCGTCCAGCAGGTGGGACGGTGGGACCCACCATGATGTGTAAGACCCGTGTGAGGCCTATTGTGATGTGTGAGGCCCATTGTGATGTGTGAGGCCCACCATGATGTGTGTGTTGTATGCACACTATCCATTCATTTATACGGACCACCTTATGCAGGCCGACCATGATGTATGAGTTATACGCCCATTATGGGCCTGCCTTGTGAGGCGCACCATGTGTGAGTAATGTGAGCACACTGTCCACCCATTTTCTAGATATTTGGAGGTCCGACAGCCCCATTATGATTCAGATTCTAATCCTAAGTGGACCGTATGCTAGGAGACAATGGTGGTTAAATGTCCACCATTGTAAACATCCCTAAGGCCCATTGTTAAGCCCATTTTCACCCATACCTTAATGGGCTAACCCAAACCGTTGGGCCCCCATTGATGATGGTGCTTTCCACCATAACTTGTAGTAATTATCCAAACCTTGGAGCCCACCTTGTATTCATATCGGGCCCCATAGGAAGGTCCAGTTTATTGTATGATAAAGGGTGAGGAAGCCAACTTGTTGTACATAGTTTCACCCTCTCAACTCACCTTGTTGTATAGTCATTAGACTCACCTATGAGGCTCATTCTTTATGTAAGTATAATGCCTAGGCCATCCATTGAGAGTACATCATCACCCCTTGTCGTAGATAGAAGAATATGTGGTATCAAATTTGGTATATCCACTGATTAATACATCATCACCCCTTGCCGTAGATGGAAGAATATGTGGTATCAGGTTTGGTATATCTACTGTTTAGAGCCTATTTGGATGTTTGGGCTAGATCCGCCGTCCCTCTGTGGACCCCGCCATGTATTTAGGTCGATTATTATTTATATATGATAATCATGTTAGTGTACTTAGTTTAGTAGGACACACTGAGAACATGTTTAGTATTATATCATGATACACGCCCATACGCATCATTTGTATGCCTGTTGTGAAGAATGATTGATCATAGCATTTACCATTGGACTGAGTTATTTAGGGGACTCATTGTGAGACGGAGTTGCCCCACATGATCGCGCGGTATGCGCAGGTTTGATGCATGACTGGATGGTATGACTCATGTATCTCACATTTTGTGTGACGTGATCACTTGACCCCCTAGCGATGTCAGGGTTGTGGCCTCCACAGACATATCGTGGATAGTCAGATTGGATACCAAAAATATTTAGTTTTAGTACTGTGGGCGCTTAGAATGTCCTTGGGTGAAAGTCCCAGAACCCTTTTGGTAGCAGGAGATGCTCCAACGTCTAGATCGAGTGGATACATGAGCGCACGAGTGCCAAATACCAGTAGGCCGCGTTTTCACTGTGTCGTGGTCGGTTCTGAAGAGGGTGTGGCCTTATTCGCTCGAGTGAGGGGACTGTAAGCTAGGCTGATCTGACTAACTCGTAAATGGGTCTGCTATCGACGAGCCGGGTAGGTATTGGCAGACTACTAGCTAGACGGGTAGTGAGGTCTTTTCCACTCGCTGGTTATACGGCTAGGGAGGCGGCAACCAATGTGGAGTGTACTAGACCCCGATGATATTCCAGAGATAAACTATATTGACATGTGGACTTGATGAGGACTGACATGCATACATTGCATCTTGCATATGACATTTGGCTACGTAGGTGTAACACCCCGTACTTTTCAGTACTCAGGTGTTACCGTATAACCAAATTTAGAATAAATGCAAGCCTAGCTTAAGCAAACGATCACGTGCATTTCAATTTAAATTCAACCATTGAAAGTAATCTCTATCCACATATTAAACTATTCATTTAATTGATTCTCAAAATGGCCCATCTCAACCGTCTAATACAACCTTGATTCATAAATCAAGTCATCTGGCCATTTAGTCTTGATGAAGAAAATCATCTCATCATGAAATTAGCATTTATCATCAGGAACATCGTGTTACTAAAATCTTAAGGGCGATGAAGGTCCAAACACTGCCCTATTAGACATATTAAACCATATGTTATTAATCTTGGGTACCAGATCATCAAGATCCACCACCTAACCAATTCACATCATAACAGTGTGCAATCCAACTAGTGACCGCAATACCATCCATCAGACCCCGAGATATGGTAGACCTTTATCAAACACAAATAGATATAAATTATTTGCTAATGACCTAATCATAGAATCGCATGATGAGCTATATGAACAAGTAAACTGTACATAGCCACCTTCAGGACATAAGCCAACAAATCCACACGTTAAGAGTTTTCTTCGTTCACAGAGTAAGTCAATCAAACCATCCATCCTACGTCCTAAGGCCCGGATCAACAGATCCATCATTCATCTAACTTTAAAAACTCCCATAGAAATACATCATTTATCATTACGATTAGGCCACTTGATTACTAAACTTTCTAATGATTTTCACCTAAACTAGGCCGAGAACCCTAGGAATCATCATTGATCATATTTCGTAATGATCTGACCGTCAGATCTTCATAGATCATAAAATAACCTATGTATTTAGAAAGTATGACCCACCTAGGTGTTAGATCATCTTTGATTAAGGGCCCTTCTTGGGAACCTTCAAGTGGAATGAGCGGAGTGGATCTTACCCAACATCGCGATGGACCCCACATCGGTGGTGTATGAAAAGGCCAAGCTATATGTCCTAGAGGGGGGGGTGAATAGGACTATGCCAAATTAAAATAAAATCAGCGAAAATAAAATAAACCAATAGCCTTACAATTATAAATCAATTCACAATGCTGAAATCAAATCACCTTGATAAATAAGTATTGAGAGATTGATACAAATTCAGTTCTAAGGACAACCTTACACCATAATAAACAAGGGCTTATGGTAGGACAACCTTATTTCTAGAACATCTTTTGGATCAAGGACTCAATTTTAATAGAAATAAATGAATAGCAAGGAATTGAAATTAAATGCAGAAATATAGATCTAAATTATTACAACAATCCCCACACTTGCTTGAAATGTAAATAGTTACAACATTCACATCCACTTGTACATTCCACACAATTGAATGATAAAAGATATGAAAATTAAGCAAGCATTCAATCCACAAGACAAAGAGTTATAGTGGTTCGCCTGTGTGTACACCAACTGTCTTTCAACAGCCACACAGAATGCTACTCCACTCCTAATATCCTCACACAGGGGATATTAGCGTTCACTATCAAATAGGTTTTCATAGGTTCACCCAAAACCTTTACAATTGTGTCTTTTTCACTCGGGCTTACACAATTCAAAAACCCCTCTTTTCTGAGTTTTCTAGCTCTCCTCAGATAATCAATACAATGAGATTTTTCTGACTTAACCTCAAACAAAACCAAAAGGAATGAAATTTTACAGAATTGTAAAATACCTGGATTTCTCCCCGGTAGAACCAATCGGAGTAGATGATTGAATGTCAAAGTTCAATTTCCAATACTCACTTTAATATGATTCTAAATTCTAATAGATTTTAGATTTTAACTAGTTGGGCGTAGCTATATTTGATTTTGATTCCAAGAAGAAGGAATAAGGTAATTCCTCTTTTCAAATAAGATTGGAATACAGAAACAAAATCAAATTAAATAAGCTAACAAAAAGGAATATTAAATAAGCACAACGTAGCTTAAAATAAACACAGACTTATCTCAGAGTGATCACTTGAAGTTTCTTGAATTGAATCGAGTTGAATGCTGAAAACTCTGAATTTCGTGTTCAATTTATAGAAACAAAAATCGTGTCTACGACTGGTCTTAGAAACCTTCGACTGGTCGTAGCTCTATCGGATATTTGAAATATTGAGCGCGATCTTTGAAAGTCGTTCCACGACTGGTCGTGGGAAGCCTACGACTGGTCGTGGGTCACCTACGACTGGTCGTATCTCTCTACGACTGGTCGTAGGACCATAGATTAGTTTACTGGACTTTGAGTCGTAGCCTTACGACTGGTCGAGAACGAGTCGAAGACACTCCTACGACCGGTCGAAGTACCTCCAGGACTGGTCGTAGGTGTACCAAAAAATTCTGAAATTTTATAACAACTTAGGACTGGTCGTGGAATTTCTTGGACTAGTCGAACCAATGCTAGGACTGGTCGAACAGGAGCTAGGACTGGTCGTAAAATAGACCAAACTTACGTAAAATAAACATTTGATTTATGTATCCAAAGTGACCTACTTATAAGGTCAACCTAAGGTCAGTCAAACCTGAAACATGTCGTATGGACATTGAACTTCAACCATTCAACGAATATAGATATTTGAACCATATCAAGCTTGAGATCTTGAACTTGTTGTAGCTTTAATCTTGAGATCTTCATCAGCGTGTAAACTACTTCATACGTTGCTTTTGAGTCTTGAAGTCATTTCTTGAGTCTTGAAGTTGTTTCTTGAGACTTGAACTTCAACATTGTAGCTTTAAACATTGATAGGATGATGAAGTGCACTTTGTATTTCTTAAAGACATCCAATGTCATGAAGTGTTTATGCAGTGTCTTGAATACATATAAATCACCATACAAACACAAGACACAGATAGATGTTTTGACACAACAAAATTTGACAACCAAAGGAGCATGAGACCATAGCACTTACAGTGTGCATGCACTGGAGGTGTGTACACCCGTCGTGCAATAGAAGCGAAGGTTTGACCCGACGGATTCTCGAAAAGGATGGGTTTCTCCCTCCTTCCCGCTTACGGCTGTATGAAACGGCTCATTTTTCTTCCCTTCTGTTGATCAATGATTGCTTGCCTCCAAGTGCAGAGGTTCGTAAGTAATATCCCGTGAATATAGGATCGATCCCACTGGGAGATGAATTGTGAGAATGAGAAAATCAAATGCAAAACAAACTAAGTAATTAAAAAAAAAAACTAAAAAACTAAAAAACTAAACTGATGATTTGATTTTAGGAGTTTTGAATGGATGTAATTCAACTGAATTAAAACAACACCTAAGCTTCAAAGTTCCACACATAAGTTAATATTCTAAAATCATGATGACTTGGATAACACAATTAGGATCTGAGCACTATGGTCGGCCTAATCGGAAAATAAAACAGTTTAAATATTTTAATAAACGATATAAAAGATTAGAAAATCATGAATTTGCACCATTGATATATATTCTTAAGCGCCGGTGATTTTAAGAATTCAATATTAATGAGATAATGAAAATCAAAGAAATATAATAGGTTGAGAACCTCTCCTATCTAGGAAATCTAATTGTTCTAGGGTAAGTCTATCCATCAATGTGAATCTCATATGATGGAAACATATGGATCTCACATTAGGATCTACATAACATGGATACTTCTTCTCATCATTAAATGCATACATTCATCATAACTTAAAAGAATTTCAGCTTGGGCTAGAAACTTAAAAAACATAATTAAATTGCAAAAGCAACAAGAAAATAAATAAATGCAAATAGAAAAGATCTAAAAAAATTTTTTTAAAAAAAAAACAACTTATAAAACTTTAATAAAATTAAAAACTCTTTAAAAACCCTAATCTTGCTTTGGGATGCCTTGAATGATGCTTAAGAATGCCCTAGGAAGCCCTATTTATAAGTGAGGAACTCTAATTTTCGTACGAAGTTGAAAAACTCTAGAAACTGCCTCAAATATACGCAGCTTCCCAAAATAGACTTCACGCTGCACAGTTTCGTTAAAATAGTCTTCACGCTGCGTGGTTTTCCAAAATAGACTTCGGAGTTTTAGAATACACTTTTTCAAGAGGATTTTAGGATTCTTCACTTCAAATCTTTGATTCTCTTCATTCCTCACTTAGTTTTCTTAGATCATTGGCATGTGAATTCTTCAATCTTGGTCTCCTAAGATCCATCCCTTGCCTTGGTAAATCTCGAGCATCAAATTCATACTTTTAGCACCCTTTTTCAATCCAAACTCTTAAATTCATCTTGTAGCACATACATGAGTAAAATAGAACATTAAGCTGATTCATGTTCATAAAACCAAGATATAAATGGAGGAAATTATGCAATATTTGAGTCTCAACACACCCCCCAACTAGCATTTTGCTAGTCCCAAGCAAAATAAGCAAAGAAAAATAGAAATAAAAATAAAAATTAATGCTAGAAACAAAATTAAAATGAAAAAAATTTTAACTACACCACTTTCGCAGGTAATCTCGATTGCATTTAGCATATGCAACAAGCCTTTAAATCCTTAGGTTTCTCTTAGTGGACGAGTTATAATCTCGTGAGGCTTTCCAAAAATGTTATCCACAAATATTGAAAACATGAAAAATAGTTCAACACTCAGAAATTTATACAATTATGCCTCATTCATCATATGAATTCCAAAATAAAACAATACTTATCCTAAGTCTGAAGTTAGTTAGAATCTCAATTTCTTAATCCATTATATCCATTAGTTCAGAGACCTAATCAAATTTTAGAATAATTATGATCCAATATACTTAGGTGCTCATGACACTAGTCTAACTTTGAGAAATATGCATGTTCCCTATCCTAACTCCTTTTAATCATCCCAAGAATATGAAATCTCTAGTTATTTCATTTCCTTTATGTCATTTCTTCTTTTATCATCATATCCTTATTATTATAGACCACCCTTAGATGAAGATTCCCACCGGGTTTGCTTCATAACCTAAGGTATTGTACTTGTAATGGTAACAGTAATGGATACTTAAGTATCCTTACTCCGAATTACTGACACAATTGTTATGGTCATTGCATTCATGCTCTATAATAAAATTTTCTTTTTCTTTCAATATTCACTCTTTTAAGCATATATCAATGGTACTAGTTTATTCAACTTTGTTTGAATCAAAGGTTGTTATTCTAGTTCACATATCATATTCCTCACTTAGTTAGCTAGGGTGTATTGTAAATTCAGTATATCAAATTACAACTCACTTTAAACTAGTGATTAAATAACTGAACTCAAGTCTATAATTTTCAGTTATCAAAATTCTAACTATTATCGACCTAGACAAAGTAATAACTTTGCCTTTGGAATTCGCATAATATCATGTTCACATTCTTGTATATAAACATATTATTTTGAAAATATTGAAAAAAATTTCCCATAAACCTAAAAAATAAACTGAAACCTTAAAAAAAAAAAATTTTTTTAAAAAAAAAAAAAAAAACTCATATGGATGACTATCCACACCCCCAACCTAAAATCTACGTTTTCCCCAATGCAATGATAATGTAATGCAGAGAACAAAAAAATAAAAGAAAGTGTGGATAGTACCTACCATGCAGAACTCGCCTACTAGGTGACACTAAAAAAAATTGAATATGATACAAATCCTACACAAATGCTTCGTCAGACTAGGAGCATCAATCTGAATATTCTGACTCATAAAGAGGGACAAACTCCTCTCCCAAATAAAAGTTTTCCACATAAGGCTTCAATCTCTAACCATAACCTTATACACATTTCCATTACGTGGATTCTGAATTTCAACAGCCTCATGAGTATAAACATTCTTCACAATGAAGGGGTTTATCCATCTTGATCTTAACTTTCCCAGAAAGAACTGGAGACAGGAATTGTACAATAGGACCTTTTGCTGAGGTTCAAAATTCTTCCTCAGGATGTTTTTATCATAAAAAGCTTTGGTCCTCTCTTTGTAGATTTTAGAATTTTCATAGGAGTCTCTCCTCAGCTCCTCTAATTCATTCAACTCTAATTTCCTTTGTCCACTTGTTTGGTCCATATCAAAGTTTAATTTCTTTATTGCCCAGTAGGCTCTATGTTCTAATTCCACAGGCAAGTGGCAAGTCTTCTCATACACCAATCTGTATGGAGACATTCCAATCGAGGTCTTATAAGCAGTCCTATAAGCACATAAAGCGTCGGATAGTCTGAGGGACCAATCCTTCCTATCTGGCCTTATAGTTTTCTCTAAAATGTGTTTGATTTCCTGATTAGAAATCTCAGCTTGCCCACTCATTTGCGAGTGGTATGAGGTGCTCATTTTATACTTGATGCCATATTTCTTCATCAAAGCCTCAAATGTCCTATTACAAAAGTAAGACCCGCCATCACTGATGATGGCCTTTGGAGTTCCAAATTTAGAAAAAATATTTTCCTTGAGGAATCGTATGACCACTTTGTTGTCATTAGCCCTAATTGGAACTGCCACAATCCACTTTGAAATATAGTCTGCACTAACCAATATATAAATAAATCCAAAAGAATATGGAAATGGGCCCATAAAATCAATACCCCAACAATCAAATATCTTCAATGGTAAAATTGGGGATAAAGGCATCATGTTACACCAGGACACTCTTTCCAACCTTTGACATCTATTATAAGCAACACAAAAAGCATGAGTGTTTTAAACATGGTAGGCCAGTAAAAATCACACTGCAGAATTTTTGCAGTGGTTTTCTTAGCAAAAAAAGGCCACCACATGCTTTCATGTGGCAAAAAAAAAAATAACACTCTGAACTTCATCCTCTGGGACACAACGTCTAAAAATTTGATCTGTCTCATATTTACATAAATACGGATCATCCCATAAGAAGTTCCTAACCTCGGTTTCAAAACGCTTCCTATCTTGTGACTTCCAATAATATGGCATTTTTTCCGTTACAAGATAGTTCACTATATTCGCATACCAAGGCAATTTGGAGATCGCAAATAATTGTTCGTCAGGGAAAGTGTCCTGGATATGCATCTCCTCAGTGGAATCATCTAACACTAATTTGGAAAGGTGATCGGCCACTATGTTTTCTACTCCTTTCTTATCTTTTATCTCTAAGTCAAATTCTTGGAGTACGAGGATCCATCTCAAAGACTCGGCTTTGTATCATTCTTAGATTGTAAATATTTCAAAGCCGAGTAGTCTGTAAAAATGACCACTTTGGATCCAAGCAAATAGGACCTAAACTTATCCAAAGCAAAAACTACTACAAGTAACTCTTTTTCAGTTGTTGAGTAGTTCACTTGGGCCAAGTTTAGAGTTTTACTCACATAGTGAATAACATAGGGTCGTTTGTCTTTCCTTTGGCCTAAAATAGCCCCTATGGCATAATCACTTGCATCGCATATTGAAGTGTCCAATCTGGTGGACGCATGATAGGTGCAGTGGTAAGGGATGATTTAATTTTGTTAAAGGCACTTGCACACTCATCCGTACACTTAAATGGAACATCCTTTTGAAGAAGATTAGACAAGGGTCTAGTAATAGTACTTTATTCCTTGATGAATCTTCTATAAAAACCAGCGTGCCCTATAAGTGATCTAATATCTCTAACAATTCAGGGGATAGGTAGATTAGCTATAATGTCGAGTTTTGAGCGATCTACCTCGATTCCATTTTTGGAGATAACATGACCCAAAACAATTCCTTTTTGAAACATGAAATGACATTTCTCCCAATTTAAGACAAGGTGTTTCTCTTCACACCCAGATAAGACAAGAGATAAATTGTTGAGGCATTCCTCAAAACTACTCCCAAATACAGAGAAGTCATCCATGAAAACCTCAAGAAACTTCCCAGCCATATTTGAAAAAATCTTAACATACACCGTTGGAAAGTTGTTAGGCGTTACTCAATCCAAATGACATCCGTTTGAAAGCAAACATGTCAAATGGACAAGTGAACGTGGCTTTCTCTTGGTCTTTTAGGGCTATCTCTATTTGGTTATATCCAGAATATCCATCAAGAAAACTATAGGAGTGACCTGCTACCCTCTCTAAAACTTGATCAATGAATAGTAGAGGAAAATGGTCTTTTTTTGTGACCTGGTTCAATTTTCTATAGCCAATGCAAACACGCCAACCAATGGTGACACGTGTTGGTATGAGTTCATTATTAGAATTTTCACGATAGTTATTCCAAATTTCTTTGGGGCTACTTGAGTTGGACTCACCCAAACACTATCGGATATTGGGTAGATGATTCCCACATCTAATAATTTGATCACATTATTTTTTACAACTTCCATCATGTTTGGATTGAGACGCCTTTGAGGTTGTCTAATTGGTTTGGTGTCCTCATCGAGGTGGATCATAGGGGTACATATGGAAGGGCTTATACCCTTGATGTCAGAAATGGTCTAGCCCAAGGCTCCTTTGTGGTCCCTTAAAACATTCAACAATTTAATCTCTTGATCATTGTCTTAAAATGAAGAGATCACCATAGGATAAGTTTTGTTTTCACCTAAGTATACGTACTTAAGCTCATTTGGTAGTGGTTTTAAATCAAGCTTTGGAACATTGTTTGGTGATGGCAGAGGTTACGAGTCCTCGATAGATAGGATTTGAGTGCGCGGTTTCCATTGGTACATACCAATGTCCTGGGTGATAGTGCTCTCATTATCATCATAAATTTCAGCAAGCACTTTTTATAAATCAGAATTTTTCGAGTCCCCAAAGACTTGAATCAATTCCTTAGTTAGACTAGGTTCCAATTCCTCTTCTTCTATCAAGCAGTCCATGAAATTCAACTCATGGATTTCATTATTATCAATAGGCTGCTTACATAGATTGAAAATATTTAGCTCTAGAATCATGTTACCAAAAGACAAGTTCAACATTCCATTCCTGTAATTTATGATTGCATTTGAAGTTGCTAGGAATGGGCGACCTAAAATGATGGGAACTTGAGCGCTAGCATTTACACATGGTTCAGTGTCAAGTACAATAAAATCCATGGGGAAGTAGAATTTCTCCACTTAGACTAGCACGTCCTCTAAAATTTCCTTGGTACCTTAATGGAGCGGTCAGCGAGTTGGAGTGTAATCGTGGTTGGTTTAAGCTCGCCTACCCCCATTTGTTTGCAAACTGAATAAGGTACTAAGTTGATACTTGCACTCAAATCTAGCAAAGCATGCTCAATTTGGAAATTTCCAATAATATAAGGAATAGTGGGACTTCCCGGGTCTTTGTATTTAGGTACGACCTTTGTTGAATGGTAGTGCTCACTTTCTCAGTAACGAAGGTCTTTTTGTACGCGTTTAATTTCCTCTTTACAGTGCACAAGTCCTTGAGATATTTAGCATATGATGGAATTTTTCTAATGGCATCAGCAGAGGAATATTGATAGTAACCTTTTGGAGCACAGCCAACGCCTCTTGATATTTCATGGGGACAGTTGGATTCCGAAGTCTAGATGGGAACGGAACTGGAGGCTCATATGACTTAGTCTCTTTATCCTTTTGTTGTTGCGGCTCTTAAACTATAGCTGGTTCATCATTCTCTTGAGACGATGGCTCATTCTCCGGTATTTATACCAGTTGCATTATCTTGTTATCGACCTCTTTTTCACTTCTCAAGGTAATGATGGCCTTAGCTTGTTCATGATGTAGCTCACTTGGATTTGAGTCTCCAATAAAATGTGTGTTTTTATGGTTTAACACAGGTTGAGAAGGAATGGTGCCTTTTTCCTTAGCATTTAGTTGAGTCCCGATCCTAACCACGGCTGTTTTTAATTCCTGATTTGATTGCATTAGAGACTGATTCATTTGAGCTTGAGAGTTCATGAATGTGGTCAATGCATCCTCCACAGATGATCGCTTTGACGACGGTACATATGGTGCATTGTTAGGTGCCCCAAAGAAGTTATTTTGTGGAAGCATTTGAGGTGCATTTGGTGCATTAATTTGTAGTTCATTCCTCCAACTAAGATTAGGATGGTTACACCAATTTGGATTTTACGTGTTTTCCATTGGTTACATAACTGACCTTTGGTAGTTATTTATAGCATTTGTTTGCTCATGCTCATGCGTGATATTTTGTACAACTGGAATTATTGGACAATCCTTTGTGTCATGGTTTGTACCACCACAAATGCTACAAAAATTACCTAACGAAGTGTTTGCTTTAACCATATCAACCTTCATAATTTCCAAGGCTTCGAACTTTCTAGCCAGTACAGCGAATTTTGCACTAAGGTCGTTCTTCTCTTAAGACATACATCCTCACTTTCTCTCTAGGAATGGGTCTAGTTTGGTCTGGTTTAGTAGAGACATCCCATGTTTGCGTATTCTCTACTAACATATCTAGAAAATCTCAAGCCTCATTATGATCCTTGTCAAGAAAGGTTCCACCACACATCATCTCTATGAACTGACGGGTATCCATGGTGAGCCCCTTTCGGAATGCATCAATCACGTGTCATGGTTCATAACCATGATGTGGACAAGTAATTAAAAGGTCTTTGAAGATCTCCTCAGCTTGAAAAAACAATTCATTCCCCTTTTGGGAGAATGACATGATTTCTTGTTTTAGTGCATTTGTTTTATACTCGGGAAAGAACTTTTTCAAAAACTCTCTACTTAAGGCTTGCCATGTAGTGATGGTATTAGGTCTTAGAGAGTTGAGTCATGCTTTGGCTCGATCTTTTAGAGAAAATGAGAATAACTAAGCTTAAGTACATCCCTATTGCCATTGTTTACTTATAATGTTGCAATTACTTCCTCAAAGTCCTTGAGGTGCAAGTAGGGGCTTTTAGAATCTAAGCCATGAAATTTATGAATCAATTGAATCACACCTAGTTTAAAATCAATGTTCCCTATGTGAGCAGGGAACACTATGCAAGATGGTAAAGTTGATCTCTCAAGGTGTAAATGTTCACGTAAAGTCCATGGTTGGTTTAACACATTCCTATGAACTTCATTTTCATCCTCAAGAGAAGGATTAGGTCGATTTTCTCTGTTTTGATTTATAGTTGGATCTGGCAGATTTGGATTTGGATTATCAAATGGGTCTACCATGGAATCCAAGTGATGTTGAGTACCTCTTCTAAGTGAATGATCAGGCCTAGAACTAGTCCGTCTTCAGAGGAGAGTCGATTGTTTTGATCCCTAATCCAACGGGACATAAATCATCCACACCACACAACAAATACCACTAATTCAAATAGTAAGTATGATATTTAAAATAAAAACAAAAACTTAACCAACAACCCAGGCGGCAGGGCCGACCATGAGGGTTCAGTCCATAAAGCAAAATAAATCAACAACCCATGCGGCAGGGCCGACTATGAGGGTTCAGTCTACAAAGAAAAAATAAATCAACAACCCAGGTGACAGGGCCGACCATAAGGGTTCAGTCCACAAAGTAAAAATAAATCAACAACCCAGGTGGCATGGCCGACCATGAGGGTTCAATCCACAAAACAAAAATAAATCAACAACCCAAGCGGCAGGGCCGACCAGGAGGATTCAATCCACAAAGCAAAAATAAATCAATAACCCAGGCGGCAGGGCCGACCATGAGGGTTCAAACCATAAAGCGAAAATAAAAAATAAATTAATAAAAGTAAAACTAATGCAGAAATTAAACTATGTTAATCTGGAAAATAGATTCAGTGGATGATCTTTGTGATCAAATAGTAACTGTAGGACAACCATAGCACTTAGGTGATAAAATCTCAAGCAGGACAACCTTATGTCATAGTTAGTGGTTGAAAGACCCAATTGAATTTACTTTCAAAGAAAAAAAAAATCTACAGAAAATTTGGAGAGCTTAGAAGAGAACTAACCTTATAAAAGAACTTACCTTAGCTATCTTACATAGATCTAATCTATCTCAGTCTCTCCCCGACAACGTCGCCAAAAACTTGATTGCTTGCCTCCAAGTGCAGAGGTTCGTAAGTAATATCTCGTGAATATAAGGTTAATCCCACAGGGAGATGAATTATGAGAATGAGAAAATCAAATGCAAAACAAACTAAGTATAAAAAAAATAAAAATAAATAAAAATAAAAAAACTAAACTGATGATTTAATTTTAAGAGTTTCGAATGAATGTAATTCAACTGAATTAAAACAACACCTAAGCTCCAAAATTCCACACATAGGTTAATGTTCCAAAATCATGATGACTTGTATAATACAATTAGGATCTGAGCACTATAGTCGGCCTAATCAAAAAATAAAATAGTTTAAATATTTTAAACAATGATATAAAAGATTAGAAAATCATGGATTTGCACCATTGATATATATTCTCAAGCGCCAGTGATTTTAAGAATTCAATATCAATGAAATAATGAAAATCAAAGAAATATAACGGGTTAAGAACCTCTCCTATCTAGGAAATCTAATTGATCTAGGGTAAGCTTATCCATCAATGTGGATCTCATATGCTGGAAAAATATAAATCTCACATTAGGATAAAAAAAAACTAAACCTAAATAATAGATAACATGCATACACCATTCTTCTCATCATCAAAATAATCAATCTTTATAACTTAAAGAATTATTAAACCCATGTGCTTCCCTTCTAGCTTGGGCTAGAGGGAACTTAGAAAAACATAATTAGATTGTAGAAATAAAAAGCAACAAGAAAGAAATAAATGTAAATAGAAAAGATCTAAAATTTAAAAAAAAAAAAAACAACTTATAAAACTTTAATAAAATTAAAAACTCTTTAAAAACCCTAAATCTTGCTTTGGGATTCCTTAAATGATGCTTAGGAATGCCCTGGGAAGCCCTATTTATAAGTGGAGAACTCCAATTTTCGTACAAAGTTGGAAAACTCTAGAAACTACCTCAAATATATGCAGTTTCCAAAATAGACTTACGCTGCACCGTTTTGTTAAAATAGTCTTCACGCTGCGCAGTTTCCCAAAATATACTTCAGAGTTTCAGAATACACTTTTTCAGGAGGATTTCAGGATTCTTCACTTCAAATCTTCGATTCTCTTCATTCCTCACTTGGTTTTCTTAGATTATTGGCATGTGAATTCTTCAATCTTGTTCTCCTAAGATCCATCCCTTGCCTTGGTGATTCTTGAGCATCAAATCCATGCTTTTAGCACCTTTGTCAATCCAAGCTCTTAAATTCACCTTGCAACACATACATGAGTAAAATAGAATATTAAGTTGATTCATGTTCATAAAACCAAGATATAAATGGGGGAAATCATGCAATATTTAAGTCTCAACAATCGACCTATGGCCCACCATAATCAACTGATCCGCAGATCAGAACCGTTCATCATGGCTAGATGATGATCCTAAATAAACCCTAAGTGGTCTCACCTACTAGAGTGCACCTACATGCACACAAGAACCGATGCAAATAAGACCTAAAAGCACAAATGCTTTCCAAAAATGGAAACCTGCTGTTTCCAGGTTGGCGATCCGCGTGAGGCCGAATCCGCCCATCCTAGCCATCCATCTAGTGAAGCATTCTCAACCGTCCATTCTAGCTAAGCGAGTTAGGGTTTTTCTTGCACAACAAAACCAAAACGGCCACCGGTTTTCATGCTACCGGCTATATTTAAAGCTGTTGCAAAACCACCTCATTTAAACCATTTATTCTCAATCCAACGGCCTAGGAAAGCTAAGTTTTCCTACAAAAAGAAGAGAAAATGTCTCTTCTCCTACCCTTTTACAAAAAACCCTAGAAAATTGGCCGCAACCTGCTTCCTTCGAACCCACTAGCCAAACCTCCATGGAGTTTCAAAATCAAAGGTCTGGAAGCGTTGTGAGACCCCTTAGAGCAGTTCGCTGGCTTTGTTTTGAAGAGAAGCCCCTGTTCGAAATCCGCCATTAGAGACGCCTCCTTCTTTACAACATTAGTCGAGCTGTTAGTGAGTTGCGATGTTAAGCCCAGTTCGAGCCATGGGCTCTATCAGGTCTCTAGAACAACAGAGAAGTATAAAAGAGAGGAAGAAAGTGGGAGAAGAATGAAAGAAGGAAGAAGAGAAGATGACGAGTGTGGCTGTTGCACCGCACCAACTCGACTCAGCTCGAGTCAGGCCAGGTGAGGGTGAGTTCGTGGCCTCAACTCTAGGGGAAAACAGAGGGAGAGACTGAGAGAGATGAAGGGAAGAGGGCGCTGCTACACTTCCATCCGAATCCCAGTCGAGTCAGGTCAAGCCCACAAGGCTCGAGCCGAGCTTAAATCGGACCAAGTTTGTCCAAACTGACGTCCATTGCTGGACGTTCCAGCATATGTATAACACCCTGAAAATCGGGGGTCGAGCATAAACTCAACTCCCGAGTTCCAACGCATCACTTATGCAACATAATGAATGATGATTGAATGTTGTCCATATTAGTGCATTGAACATGAGTGAGATTAAGCCAAAACAGCATATCAACTCTAGAGACTAGTGAGATAGCAAGCGGAAGACTGTGATAGATATATAAACTATATAAACTGTGGTGAGTCTCCAGAGTATGATAATATTACCAGGTTAATTAATTACAAGTACAATTCCAAAATATACCAAATTGTGTAAGGTCATCTAGTCGACATCCCTGTAACCCCGTCGATCAAGACACGGCTCACATGAAGCCGCCAGAATCCAACATATACAAACAAGCGTCATCGTCATCACAAAGGTCCGGCTCCTCCTCATAAGCATTGCCATCACCTGCAGCCACAACAGGGTCTGGTTGGTGTGTACAACACCGTCCCGTAACGTGAGAGTGAGTGATCAACTCAGTGGAACAATAAAGCATAGGTTAACATGTTATCAATTCAATCAAGCAGTAATGATAAAGCAGTACAGTCAAACAATCCTAAATACTCTAATTAATGCAAGTATGGAATACAGTCATGATGTATGCCCTCGCCAACATACTCCCTCGTACGACATCATCTTACGTCCGCGGCATGCTTTCATCCCTCAGTGCTCCACATCTTCCAGGCACATGCAGTGCAACATGAACATGATTACCGAGTTGTTATTAGTCCTTTTCATACAGCGGGATTGGAAAACTAAGGTACCTCCCTTATATCATTCCCAAACAATGATCCATTCTAGGGTCGTTAGTCCTAGACAATCTCATACAATGATGTAATTCTAGGTCGCTGTAAAGGGCTGTCAGGGTTGTTACATGCACTCGTTGCACCGCTCCCCCATCACCTTATCAATACAGGCCTAGTTTATACTTTGTTTACTACGGGAAGGCTCGTCGCCCCTCCACAGATTTAGAGTAAGCTCGAGGTCACTACACCGGGCACGGTTAGGGCTGTCAGGGCTGTTACATGCACTCGTTACACCACTCCCCCATCACCCATCAAAACAGTGTAGGCCGACAACTCAAATACAGTGTCCCATACCACCATATTCGGCTCACGAGTCTGGGTTGCTCACTGGTCACTACGAGGAGGCACATCGCCCCACCGTAGGCCAACAGCTCGACCACGGTGTCCCATACCACCATGTCCGACTCATGAATCTTAGCAGATCGAGGTACCAAGGTTAAGCGGGATTTCACTGGTAAGTTTGGTACCTTAGGTTCAAGCAGTAGCATCCAAACATGGTGAATATACATTAGACAGAACGGGTTACTTGACGAGTTCGACTAGCACGAGCGCACATCAAGTGGATCGACATGTAGTGCATAAGCACTCCGTGTGGCCTAACCACTGCCGACAACCGACGTACGGCTCAGGTTCGTCAAACACGTCCTTCGTGGCGAATGAATCTCAGCCACGAACTCAAGGCCTATTACCGATTGCCTGGACTATACAATAGTCTCAATCACATTCAATTACAGATAGTTAAAGCAGTAATGGATCAACATTTCAAACCACGCAATCAAAGTCTGATATTGCCCGCTTAGGGCTGTCAGAGCTGTTGCGCGGAATCGTTACACCACTCCCCCATCACCCTTCACGGCTCTTATGGAATACAACTTAAACATGGAATTATACATATGCATTACATAGGTAAACAGACACCATAATCTACGGTTCATGGAGGAAAGCATACGCATAGTTAAAGGAGTTGAGAATCATACCTCAACACCCTTATACATTACAATGGACTAACTACTTACTCATTCAGACATTTCATCAAACACTTTAGACTACATACATCAACATACATGACGTATGTTGATTACATAGGCATTAGGCCAAATCCTTTCACTAGGGAGTTGCCCCATTTATAACACGCGTGCCCCCACGACGGATAGTCATAGCAAGCATGAATCCAAGTTCCATATTCATTCGTTCATTTTCACAAACACTTGGACTACACACTTTAACATACATAACGTGCATTGGCCGTGGCGTGATTTAGGGTAAATCCTTTCGCTAAGGGATTGTCTAGTACACTTCAATCATGTTCTTGCATTCAATACACATGGCAGGCACAAATCATGAATCCATATTCATTCAGGCATTTCAATAAACACTTAGGCTACAGAATATAACATACTCAACGTATGTTGATAAAACATGTATTAGGCTAATCCGTTCACCCAGAAGTTGATACACATGTATCTAGCATACATAGACAACAATTAATCATGGCAAGCACAAATTCGTATTTCATACATATACGGTATTTTCTACAAATACGAGGAATACAGTATATTCAACATAGTTAACGTATATCTGAAAAAGGAAACGGACAACACTTTGTACATGTGCAATAGCATCCAGATCCTGAATCTATCATTATCTGACATTGAAAGTTTTGAAAACCATAACCTATACGTTTAAAGTCCGCACCTTTTGTCAGTAAACTTGAACTGAAACCAGTTTGAACCCAACGCCTTTGTCTATGGCACAACGACAACCTGAATCATGAAACAGGTCAGCTATTCCATCACCTACACTCTTGGAAACTCTAAAACAGCTTAGGGTTAGGTTTTCTTACCTACGAACGAAGCCGGAATCGCCGAAAAAGCGATACGGATGCGGCGGTTAAGCACGTAGGACGATCGGATTAAATCCCAGGAAGAATCCCCACTTCACTCTCTCTCTGTCTCTCTTTTCTCTCTTCTCTCTCCTAGGGTTTTTTCCCAAATTCATATGAAATGAGTGAGTGAGGGCTTAAGATCCTTATATAGGCCCAAAACTCACCAAATTAGACCCAGGGCCAAGGTATACTTAGGTTATGTCCAAATACAGACAGTTTCGTCTCAACGGAGCACTTCTGGAAGCCCCCCTTGAGCCAAAGGTTGGACTTAAGCTCACAGACATTAGATCTAGGTCAAGTTACATTTTCGGTCCGATCGGATTTACAGATTGCCCGTGGCAGACCAGTTTCAGTTCAACGGTCACTGAGACTCGATCAGGGCCACAAGTACACTGCCATGTGTATGAAATTTCTCCTGATCCAAGGGTGTATTTGGGTCGGATTTCGATGGTCTGATCGCTTATATTTGGCCCGCAAGCGACAAGTCTCAGATTACTTAAATTTAGATATTTATTTCTAAAATATCCACGTTTCTCACACACTTCACTCCGGGCTCAAGCGAATAGCCCCGGGACACTATCTGGATTTGATTTCTGAGATGGTTGTCAAGCCCAGCAAGGTGGTCCTAATTTTATAACTTCGTATTATTCGGACTTTCGATGTGCAGTCCAAATCTGATACGGAGTTTCATGATGCTCCCGAGAGCAGCCGGGTAATGAGATTGATCCTAGATTTTAGGGTAATGTAACGTCAAGGATTCTACAAGTTTTGGGTCTTGCAGATCGTATTTAAAATGATTGGTGCTAATTTCACAGGTACTCTAGCTTAACACTAGCTAATTCTCGCCTAATTTCTAAAGGATTTAATCCTGTATGATTTCTGTCTGAGGTGGTACTTAGTCCTGTAAGATTTCTGTCTGAGGTGGTACTTAGGCCTTTGTAGGTTGTATATGAAGTGATCCAAGTTATTAAATCACGCCCTAAAGACAACAGAAGAAAGTCCTAGGGCAGGAGAGGCTAATGTTCCAAATAGCTTATTCATTTTGTGGGGTTCCATAAGGGTAATGGTTAAAAGCCCATTTTATTTCTGTATTTACTAGTTACAGTAATTTATAGTTTAAGTATTGTTCTTCATCACCTAAACTTTAAGATTAGTGTCTAATGTAAAAAGTACTTAGAAAGATTTAAAGAACGAGGTGGTGAAAGGTGAGATTTGTGAAGGAAAAGGGTTAAAAAGTGATTTTAGACTTTGAGAATGAGTTTTGACAAGTTAATAAGGCGTTAGGATAGACCCATTGCCTAAGGACGCCTAATTCCAGGTTGGCAAAAAAATCCGGGATGTTACAATATGGAGAGAAGAAGGAGAGTGAGAGAGAAGAAAGAGAAAGAAAGAAGAGGAGATGGAGTTGGGTCCAAGCCATGCAACTCATCCCTGAGTTGGCTGAGCTCATGCCACCGAGTCTAGTAGCCATTGCTAGACCCTTTTTCCAGCTAGAAGAAGATGGAGAGAGAGAGAGAGGCAAGGTAGTGGGTCATAGTTCGCCGTTGGGAGCCGATCGGGTTTGGTAGCCCAATCCATTGTCGGGTCTTGGGTTAGGCATGGTCGTGGGTGGAGTTGAGCATGGCTGAATTGAGTTCCAACTCAGTCTAGGTCCTTCCCGATAAGAATGAGAAAGGAAGAATGAGGGAGAATAAGCAGGGCTGAGTCGACTCGCTGAGTCATGTTGTGTTGAAATCCAGTCGGATCCGAGTTCTCTTGCTGGTTCATCTAAGGAGAAAGAGAGGAATGAAGGAGGAGGTAAAGAAGAAGAAGGGTAAGAAGAGGGTCGAGATGTTGAGTCAACTTGATCTAAAATTGGGTCAACTTGGCTAGAACCGAGTCCAGCAGGGCCAAGTCATGCTTAGGCCTCGTCCCGACTTTGCTGAGGTCGAGTTGGGACAACTAGTTGAGTCACGGAGCGGTCGATGATTCGAATGGAGGTCGAGTTGAACTACCGAATCGGCTAAAGTGTGACACCCCGTCACTGTGGCCACATGTGGGCGGGCACACATGGGCGGGCGCACATGTGGGCGGGCCCCACGGTGGCTGGCAGGCTACTGTGCACACAGTGAAGGTGAAATTTGTCCCACATCGGAAATGTCGTCTGAAGTTGTGGTAGTTATATGTGGAGTTGCCACCCTATACTGTATGGGGCCTTTTAGGGGAAACTCCGAAAATAAAACAGTGCGGGCTGTGCCCAGAGTGGACAATATCATACAGTATGGGCGTGGGCTGTTATAAATGGTATCAGAGCCGAGGACGGCTCTGCCCTCAGTGGGGGATATTGTGACACCCCGTCACTGTGGCCACATGTGGGCGGGCACACGTGGGCGGGCCCCAAGGTGGCTGGCAAGCTACTGTGCTGGCAGGCTACTGTGCACACAGTGAAGGTGAAACTTTGTCCCACATCGAACGTGTCATCTGAAGTTGTGGTGGTTATATGTTGAGTTGCCACCCTATACTGTATGAGGCCTTTTAGGGGAAACCCAGAGAACAAAACTGTGCGGGCTGTGCGCAGAGCGGACAATATCATACAGTATGGGTGTGGGCTGTTATATAAGGTGAGTCCACATTCTCCTTCCAGATTTAAATTATTTTGATTGCAATTACCATTGTTACCACTATTTTGTGAGGATTGATAACATTAGATATATTTAGCCATTAGTGGAGTATTTACGCTCAACCTAGTTATTATAAACAAAATTGTAATTATCAAATGCTAGTATTTTGTTTAACTCTCTTAAATATTATCCTTAATGGTAGATCATACTATCTATTATTATGACGAAATTGATTATTGATAGCTATTATTATTATCATTTTCATTATGGGATTAGTATAATTCTTATTAATATGATTATTAGTATTAGTCTTTATCATATTATTGTTAGTAAAAACTTTAGTATTATTACTTGTATAATTTAATAGATTATTAGTCATTATAGGAATATTAGATAACGTTGGTATATTTAAATATGAACTTGTGAATCATCATTATTAATATTGATTTATTAATACTCCCATTATGAATATTATTTGATCCATTATACAATAATAATAATAATAATAATAATAATAATAATAATAATTTAGGATTCAAATCCTAGAATCTAAGTTTAGGACTAAACTCAAGGATGAAACCCTAATTATACATCAAACCTTAAGAATAATTAATTCAAACCATAGGCCACGATCTTAACCCTAATTAGTGTGTAGAACTTGGATCTAATCGTACAATTTCATAATTCGTGGTAGGGTTCGACCCTAAGGGCGCACGCACCTCCTAGCAATGACATAGGCAGTTCAAAACATAAGGTGATGATTTCTTCCCCTTGAGCTTTCCATTTTCCTACTAGCTTAAGTGATAGTTTTTATTTTAATTTCGATTGATAATTGATATATTTATCTTATAATCACGTGTTAATTGTTAGAATTGAATTGCTAGATTACATGCTTAATATTTATCCTGCATACTTTCTTATGCTCGTGGATTACTTATGGATTGTTTCTGGAATTTAAACTGGTACATCAGTGGGAAACCCCCACTTATAAATGTACACCCATACTTGGCATGTATCTCGATTGATTGTGATTGTAATGGATCTTTGACTTAGTGGTTATTGAATGATGATTTAAATTGAATATTGATGTGGGCCTGTCATTCAGGGGTTGTTGTGTCTAAGTGATTTTTAAGGATGGTATTTTATCGCATAATTTTTGATATTTGCCCTATGTGGCTCAGTTTTGATATTTGCCATATGTGGCTTTGTTTTAGTATTTTTCCTATATGGGTTCGATGTTTTATTTTGTACAACCATGCAATGTAAAGCCCCATATGCTAAATATGATTGGCCACTAGTCGATGGGTTCCATTAAACATCCTAAGATGGGATAATCTCATGAGCCGGGGATGGTGGAAATGGGACATTATGCCCGAGTTGTCGGCCTACGCTGGGTGATGAGCCCTTCATAGTGACCTTTGAGCTTTCTTAAATTGGCTGATTGTAAATGAAGTAATAATGGTTGGGCTAATCATGCATTAATAGCATACGGGCAATGACGGGTGGCTAATTCTGGATATTGTAGCACGTGCTTATAGGATTTAGTTGGGGTATCATTTCACTAGCTCTCAGACCATCGACTATCGACTTACGTACGTGATATGTATGATGACTTAGTCACTATGTTGTACGAGATATGTTACGCTAGTGACCAGTCTTATGCATGGGTGACGAGCCCAAGTCCGACTGGATGAGCATCCCCAGGTCGATGTGCATTCACGCATCCATATATTTAAAAAGACTGTATCATGTATTTTTTTATTACCTTATTATTTTTAACTATGCTTAGTTAAGCTGGCGGTGTGTAATATTGAGGGGAATTCACACTAAGTTGGCCACTCATCCATCAAATATATAACCGTACAGGTAGCACAAGTGACTTAAAAGACATTCATGTCCAGATTGATATAGAGCAGGGTACAATTATCAGCGATGCATGATTGTATCTGCCAAGAGAAGCTGCGTGATCTTGCGGCTCAAGTTTATATGCGTTTTATTATTTCCCTTGTGTAAATCATGTAATTTTTGTATTTATTATTACAGAGACATTGGTTTGTATAAGTCATTATAGGCAGCTGCTTGTATATTCTGAATGTAAGTGCAAATTTTTCTTATGTTTGATTTCTCCACCTTCCACTAATCTGCTAACTCTGAAGGAAGAAAGTAAAAAAAATAAAAATAAAAATACATGTATTTAACTATCTTTAAAAGTTAACACTCGGGTTTTTGGAGAACGAGTCATATACTCGAATTTTGAAAACACAGGGCGTTACACTAGGCCTTGCATTGCATAGCATTGGTATGGTTGATAGCATTCATGGACTTGCCAGCATTTCCGCTTACTCTGATTTCGTATGCTTGGTACATCATTACGCACACACGCACACACCCTCTAAGCTTCGTTGTAAGCTTATGCATGACAGTTGCGTGCAGGTGACGTTAGGTCGCAGCAGCGTTGAGGCAAGAGCTTGCGGCAGATCATTTTGGAGATTTTGTTATTTATGTATTTCTCTTTCGTATTGTACTCAAATGTTTTATTATAGTGGATATGTGATGATGCTGTTTTGTGACTTGGTTATGCTCCTTTACAAAAAAAAAAAAAAAATCATATTGAAAATTCTCCTTGTAGGATCCCAAGATCGGAATCTGGCATATAAGTGTTGGGAGCCGAGAATGGGGTACTACGGAGGCTGTTGGCACCAAATTCAGCGATCGGGAATTCTATGAGACCGGTTATCGAGTTTGAGTGTGACAAGCTATACTGAAATATGGATGTACTGAGTATGGGGTTGCACGTTCAACATTTGACTCATTCATTCATTCATTCACTATCCACTTGGGTTGGTGGCGCACAACTAAATCATTATGTGTACCTTCATAATGGTCATGATTTCGGTTAAGTGTGCAATTAACCTGAGATCAGGAGTTTATGACATTGAGTATAGCTATCCAAATTCAGGTATGAGACTAGTTTGGATAGAAACCCTTGTGATGAACCCCATAGCTTGCGATACCACGTACTATCATCCCGACTACACACACCAGCCTTGTCATTTCTTTTGCATCATATAGTCTGGATATGACTAACTACATTTATGGACTTGTTAGGATTTACATATTGCATTGCATCCTTAGCATATGACATTTAGCTTGCTATGTCTTGCATCACATAGCCTTGTTATGATTGACAGTATTCATGGACTTGTCAGTATTTTCGCTTACTTTAATATTTGTATGCTTGGCACATGCATTGCGCACACATGCACCACCCTCTGAGCTTTTTCGTAAACTTATGTATGACTATTGCGTGCAGGTGACGTTAGGTTGCAGCAGCGTTGAGGCAGGGGCTTCTGGTAGATCGTTTTGGAGATTTTGTTATGTAATTCCCTTTCAGCACTGTAATATAATATTTATATTAGTGGATATGTGGTGATAATGTTGTTCTTGTGATTTGAGTATACTTATGGTTATACTTCTATAATAATAATAATAATATGTGGTTATACTGAAAATCCTCCTTGTAAGATCCCAGGATCAGAATCTGGTGTATGGGCACCAAGAGTCGAGAATGAGGTACTACGGAGGCTGTTTGTACCGAATTCGGCGATCGAGAATTTTGTGAGTCCGGTTCCTGAGTTTGGGGCGTGACAATTCGTTTTATAATATGGGGAGAACTTTTTAAGGAAACTCTCTTGTCATCTCAGCCCATGTGCCAATGGACCGTGGTCTTAAGGAATGTAACCACGACTTAACATTTTCTTTCAATGAAAAAGGGAACAATTTTAGTATTACTGTGTCCTCGGACACATTTGGGAAGTGTAATGTAGAAATTATCTCATCAAACTCCATATGCAAGTATGGACTTTCAGATTCTAGTCCATGAAACTTAAGAGGAGTTGAATTACCCCTAGTTTAACATCCACCGTTCCTGCATTCAATGAAAATATCATGCGGGAAGGTGTACTCACCCCTGCCAGTTATAAATAATCTCGTAGAGTAGAGGCGGGGGTGTATTATGCACCTCATTTTCATTCTGAAATTCCTCAACAGGAGGTTGAGGTTGATTTGCAGCCATCACTTCTATTAACTCAGAGGGTCGCAAGTGGTGTCTAATCCTGTGATTAATAGGTAACCCTTCGACCAATCCTCCTTCACTCAAGAGACGTAGAGTGTTATCACGGACCCACTTGGGCATGAAATACTCTCAGCCCTCAAATAACTAAACCAAACTAAACCTAAAAAAGAAAGAAAATTAAAGCAAATAAGAATCTAGAAAAGAAAGAGAGAATTGAAAAGAGGTTACCGGATTGGAGTTGCTATGTTGAGATCTTACAAAACAGAAAACAATGTTAGTTTCTAAAAATAATTTCAAAAAAAAAAAAAATCCTAACCTAAAAGCATAGCAGAAAAATAAACCTTAATCTTAACCTAATTCTAATACCAATTAATTCTAGAAAAACGTAGTCGTAGTCTCCGGCATCGGCGCTAAAACTTGTTCACAACCCCAAGTGCAGGGTTGCGATGTAGTAATAACTTTGTAAGACCGAGGTCGAATCCATAAGAACTAGAACTAAAACTAGAAGAAAATCTAAATCTAAAATCTGAATAAAAGTGAGTAATTGTGAAGGATTTATCAATTATCAAAAGGGAACTAGAGCGCCAAAGATCCATTATAGCTATCAAGATGCTACCTTGCTTGATTCAATAAACAAAACTGGAATTAGAGTCCTATCCCATCCAATTGGAAGATAAAATAATTGAAGCACAATCTGAACTTTGCATTGAATTAGTTCACACATGAAGGAGTATTGTGATGATTGGAAGTGTCACGCCCCAAATCAGAAACCGAGCTCACGAAATTCCTACTCACCGAATCCAGTGCCGACAGCCTCCGTAGTACCCCATTCTCAGCTCCCAGCGCCCATACACCAAGTTCCGATCCTGGAATTCTACAAGGAGGATTTTCCAATGTACATTTATCTCGTAAGAAGCATAACCACAAGTATACCTAAACCACAAAGGCAACATCATCATCACATATCCACTAATATAATCATTTGAGTACAATGCTGAAAGGGATATACAATATAGAAATATCAAAGAAAACTCAAGAAGCTCCACCGCATGCTCCTACCTCAACTCGGCTGCATCATAATGTCACCTACACACATCTATCGTGCATAAGTTTATAGAAAGCTTAGAAGGTGGTGTAAGTGTGTGAGCGGAATATGCGTGCTCAGAATGTAGTATCAGAGTAAACGGAGATACTAATAAATCCACGAACCATACAATATCAGAGTAAGCAGAAATACTGACAAGTTTATGAGTCATACAATATCAGAGTAAGCAGAAATATTGACAAGTCCATAAGTCATACAATATCAAAGTATGCAATACAGATCAACTATGCAAATGAGGAATCATATAGAGCCAAATATCAGATGCCGATGGTAAAATGCAATATGTAAATCCTGCTAAGTCCGCCTAGGCCATATAAGTGTAGAAACATAGCAACCCAAAATGTCATATGCCTGCGGATGTAATGCAATATGCGATACGAATGAAATGACCAAGCTGGAGTATGAAGTCAGGATGATAGTACGCAATATCGTAGGCTATGGGGTCTATCACAAGGGACTTCTATCTAAACTAGTCACATACCTGAATTTAGATAGTCAGACTCAATGTGGTAAACTCCTGATCTCAAGTTAGTCGCGCGCCCCAACCGAAATCGTAGCCATTGCGAATATACACGTAACAAATAATTGCGTATTACCAACCCAAGTGGATCGTGAATGAATAAATGAATGAGTGAATATGCAACTCCTGCTCAATAAGTTCACATATCAGTACTGTACATCTCTGGGATATCACTGGGGTCTAGTACACTCTACGCCAGCTTGTTGCCCCATCAAGCGCACAATACAACTGGGTAAGTGGAAGAGACCTCACTACCCGCCTACTAATATCAGCCCGGCTCTTCGATAGTGGACCCATTTAGGAGCTAGTCAGACTCAGCCTACCTATGCCTACTCCCTCAGGCGGGTAAGGCCACACCCCCTCCTAACCGATCAAGACACAGTGGGAGACACGGCCTACTGGTATACGGCCCTCATGCGCTCATATATATCCACTCAGTCTAGACGTTGGGGCATCCTCTGGTACCAAGAGGGATTAGGGATTTTCACCCAGAGCCATCTATGGCAACCCGATGCTAGTAACAGATTTCCGGTGTCCCATTTGGCCATCCACGATATGTCTGTGGAGACTACAGCCCTAATGTCGCTAGAGCGTACAGTAATCACAACACGCAATGTAAGATGCATGAGTCATATAATCTAGTCATGGATCAATCCCACGCATATCATGCGCTCATGTGAGACGATCTCCGCCTATCAGGGAGTCTCATAACAATCTACCCAACGACATATGCAATGGTCAACCACATCTCATAACAAACATGTAGATGATGCGTATGGGTATATATCATGATGCTATGTTGTCACATACCCATAATCAGTATCAATAACTGGTGTCAACAATCAGCCTCTACAATGTGAACATTTAACCAACATTGCCCCAAGTAATGGCCCAGATAGAGCCTAACATATAGTGAACCCATGGCCTCACACAAGGGCCTAATATACAACACCATAGGCCTCACTCAAGAGCATAATACACATCACGATAGGCCTCTCACATCGGCCTAATATACATCACAATGGGCCTTGACGATCGGCCTCGATATCTGGCCTCAACAATCAGAATCGGCCTCAATGACCAGAATTGACCTTAAAATCGGAATCGGCCTCGATAATCGGAATCGACCTTGATAATCAAAATCAACCTCAACAATCGGCCTCGACAATCGGAATTGGCCTTGATAATCGAAATCAGCCTCAATGAATGGAATTGGCCTCGACAATTAGAATTAGCCGCGACAATCGAAATCGGCCTCAGCAATCGTACTCGATAATCAGAATCGGCCTCGATAATCGGAATCAGCCTCGACAATTGGAATCGACCTCGACAATCAGAATCGGCCTCGATGAACGGAATCGAACTCGATAATCAAAATCGGCCTTGACAATCGGAATCGGCCTAACAAAGGGCCTAAGGGAAGGTCACAATGTGGACATTCAACCATCATTGCCCATCAATGTGGACATTTAACCAACATTGCTCCCAAGGAGTGACCCACATAAAGCCAAACGTATCATGGGCCCATGGCCTCACACAAGGACCTAATATACATCACTATGAGCCTCACTCATGGGCCGCATATACATCACAATGGGACTCGCACATGGGCCATAAATACATCACATCGGGCCTAATACATACCACATGGGCCGCATCACATGGGCCTAACATATATCACAATGGGCCGCTTAATGGGCCGCACCAATGAACCTCATACACATCAATTGGGTCGCACCAATGGGCCATGAAACAATTACATCACGGTGGCCCTCAGAACTTGCTGATGTGGTACAACAACTACATAGCTGGAGTGAGGTACGCCAATCAATCCAATCCCCACTGTCCGAGGTCTGGACGGTGTGGATATACAACATATCATCAAGGTTGGCCCCATCGTGGATGGACAGTGTGCAGATGCAACACATACATTTAGCAGGGTCCACAGATAAACGGTGCAGATGAAGCACTGCTTCATGGTGGGCCACTGCACGGACAGTGCAGATGCAACACTGCATCATGGTGGTGCATATGTCCAGCCACTGGACAGTGTGGTGAAGAATACATACATTAAGATGGACCCTACCCTTCACATGTGCAGGGTGGGTCCCACATGAGATTTATATCTAACTCATTCCCTTTGAAATGCTAAGAAAGGCCTGTACAGTGGCTGGACAGTAAGGATTTAATACATATTTCATGTGTGGGTCCCACAGGACCATCCATGCACGGACGGTTTGGATTTAAAATACATATATCATGGTGGTCCCCACCGTCCAAACCACTGGACGGTGTGGATGCACAACACATGCACCACGTGTGGGATTTCCACACAGATGAACGGCTGGATTAAAACATATCAGTGGTGGGTTCCACAGAACTTCGTGACGTCACTACAGGGCCCACCTGTCAGTAACTAATCTGGTGGGTCCCACATGATCTGGACAGTCAAGATCATAGCACGTAGGACCCATGAGAGGTGTGGATAACACCTATACACCATGGTGCATCCTGCACCGTCCCACGCTAGACGGTGTGGATGTCAAAAAAACACATACATTTGATGAGGGCCCCACCGTCCAGGGTCTGGACGGTGTGGCAAATCACATGCATCAGAGTAGTGCCACATGTGCACTCATCACGGTATCAAGTGGGCCCCACATCTTATGCAAGGACGGGGTGGATATAAAAACATATATTAAGGTGGTGCAGTCCACGTCCTCAAATGGACGGACGGACAGTGTGCATACAGAATATGTACAACAAGGTGGGTCCCATCCCACTCGTGCAACACGTGTGGGCTGGGCCCCACATGCTACATGGATGGATGGCATGGAGATAACACATACCTCGTGATGGACCGACAGAACTTGCTGCGTCAATATAGCAACTTCAGCTACTGGCCATCCAGCAAATGGACAGCCCAGATGGGTCACATGCATGGGGAGTGGGTCCACACGTGTGGCCCACCAAAGCTCTAGATGAAGTTGATTTTTATGTTTTCCTTCATGCAGTCCAGTAGCCTCTGCTGCTGAATGTTCCACGGCTTGGACGGTGGTAATGTTATACGTCCATCAAGGTGGGGTCCACGTACATGTGGCCCACCAGCCACATACATCAAGGTGGCCCCCACATCATAGTGTTGGATGGCGTGGATCAAGTGGGCCACACCCATCACAAGAGAGAGAGAGAGAGAAAGAGATGGAAAGAGAGATCGATCGGAGTAGCGGAGGGACCCCGCCACTATGGGTCCCTCTTTGATACAAATCATACATCAAGATGGGTCCCACTATATGTGGTCCCTCAATCATCAAAGCCACACAAATCAACACTAGAAAACACCCACCTTTGATCATGGACTTCTCCTTCCATCAACGCATTCTAGAGCTCCAATAGATGAGATTCAACGGTCGAAATTGGTTTTGGAGGGTGGGGATGGGAGATAGGAAGTGGGCCACACAAAGCTCTCCCATGGAGCTTGCTTGGACGTGAGTTGCTTAGAGAATGAGTGAGAGAATGAGAGAGAGAGAGAGAGAGGTAATGGGAGAGAAGTGATGGGAGAGAGGGATGGTGAGTGATGGATGAGTGTACTTGGTTGTAAGAGAGAGAGAGTTGACTTTGGGGAGGGTAGTTGTACTTGGGGATGGGTGTTGTACTTGACAATTGATTGATGGATTGATGTGATGTGTCGTAAAAATTTCCTCAGTATTTGTAAGGCATGGCATTTTTCTCGAACTGAACGCGGACCCACATCTCTTAGCCCAGGTATCGCCTCAGCGCGCGAGACACGGCATCGGAACCGCGGCGACGGCGCGATCGCAAGGATACAAGTCTTGGGTCGAGCCGACTCTGGAATACGAGATACGACTCAGGATCGCACGTAAATGCCGATAACAGATCGCGGGTCACCGAAATTCGACCTGGAGGACCGCGGAGGCCTACGGAACGGTACGGGCTAGGATACGGGTCTTACATCTTTCATCTTACCATGCCTAGGAGATGATGGTGAACAACAAGATTTACCAATCTTACAATCTTAGAACGGAAAAGAAAATATTCAAAGTTATCACGACATTGTAATTTGAGTTACAATAAATCATAGAAAGATGAAAATATTCCTTAAAATCAAATTAGAAATTAATGAAGTTCAACATAAACAAGAATCAAAGCAAAATAAACATACCAACACGCTACAAGCTTCACCTCTTAGCCCTAGCTAAGAGATTAGCTAGTCATAGCTAACTCAAAAACATAAGAAAAATAAAAATATCTACTATAACCCATGAAGAAATCGAAGCAGAAGAACGTCGTCGGCGCTTCATGTCACGCCCCAAACTCGGAAACCGGGTTCACAAAATTTCTTATCGCTGAGTCCGGTGCCGACAGCCTCCGTAGTACCCCACTCTCAGCTCCCAGTGCCCATACGCCAGATTCTGATCCTGGGATCCTATAAGGAGGATTTTCAACATGAATTTCTTTGAAGATAAGCATAACCACAAGTATACCCAAATCACAAAGGCAACATCATCATCACATATCCACTAATATAAACATTTGAATACGGTGTTGAAAGGAAAATACATATGTCAAAAATCAAAGCTCCAAAAGACCGTTGCGCGCTCCAAGATCAACGCTGTTGCGAAATAACGCCACCTGCATGAACTGCACGCATCTATCGCGCATAAGCTTATAGAAAGCTTGTGAAAGTATGTGCATAAGGTAAGTGTCAAGTATGCAATACAATGCCACAAATCATACAATATCGGAATAAGCGAAAATACTGACAAGATCATGAATCATACGATATCAGAGTAAGCAGAAATACACTGGTAAGTCCATGAGTACCATCAGCAGTACCAAGGCTATGCAATGCAAGACAAGAATTCTAACGGCCATATCAATGCAGAAATATGGTAACCCAAAATGCTAAATGTTTCGGATGCAATGCAATATGTGGTGCGAATGAAATGACCAAGTTGGAGTGAAGTTGGGATGATAGTACGTAGTATCGCAGGTTATGGGGTCCATCACAAGGGACTTCTATCTAAACCAGTCCTATACCTAAATTTGGATAGTCAGACTCAATGTAGTAGACTCCTGATATCAGGTTAGTTATGCGCCTCAACCGAAATCTTGCCATTACGAAGGTACACAATAATTGGTTGCGCACCACCAGCCCGAGTGGATGGTGAATGAATGAATGAGTATAATGTTGAATATGAAATTTCTGCTCAATAAGTCCACAAATCATTACTGTACATCTCTAGGATCATCACCGGGGTCTAGTACACTCTATGCATCAAATGCACAACTGGGTAAGTAGAAGAGACCTCACTATCCGCCTGTCAATATCGGGCCCAGCTCGTTGATAGTGGACCCATTCCTCAAGTTGGTCAGAATTAGCTTAGCTATGCCTACTCCCTCAGGCGGGTAAGGCCACACCCCCTTCCGACCGACCACGACACATTGGGAGACGCGACCTACTGGTATACGGCCCTCATGCACTCATATGTATCCACTCGGTCTTGATGTTGGGGCGTTCTCTAATACCAAAAGGGTTTAGGGATTTTCACCCAGGGCCATCTATGGCGGCCTGATGCTAGTAACAGCTTTTCGGTGTCCCATCTGGCCATCCATGTCATGACTGTGGAGGCTACGGCCTTGATGTCGCTAAGGCGTATAGTAAATACAATACACAATGTAAGATGCATGAGTCATACAATCCAGTCATGCATCAATCCCGCGCATACCGTGCGCTCATGTGAGACGATCTCTGCTTATCAGGGAGTCTCATAATAATCTACCCAATGACATATGCAATGGTCAACCACATCTCATAACAAACATGTAAATGATGCGTATGGGTATGTATCATGATACTATGCTGTCACATACTCATAATCGGTATTGACAACCGGCACCGATAATTGGCATCGATAATCGGCCTCAACAATCAGAATCGGCCTCGACAATCGGAATCAGCCTTGGCAATCGAAATCAGCCTCGACAATCGGAATCGACCTCGATAATCAGCCTCAACAATCGGAATCGGCCGAACAAGGCCTAAGGGAAGGTCACAATGTGGACATTAAACCATCATTGCCCATCAATATGGCCATTTAACCAACATTGCTCCTAAGAAGTGGCCCATATAGAGCCAAACGTAAAGTGGGCCCATGGCCTCACATAAAGGCTTAATATACATCGCAATGGGCCTCATACAGAGGCTACATACACATCACTATGGGCCGCATCACATGGTCCTAATACATGTCACGGTGGGCCGCATCACATGGGCCTAATATGCATCATGATGGGCCGCATCACATGGACCTCGAATACATCACAATGGGCCTCCCTCATGGGCCTCATATACACAAGAGGTGGGCCCTGCACATGGGCCTCAGATACATCACACGGGCCACAACCCATGCACCTAATGCATATAATAATGGGCCTCATTAAATGGGCTACAAAAACATCACAATGGCCATGCCATATGGACCGGAAATACATCTCATTAGGCCTTACTAAATGGGCCGGAAATACATCACAATGGCCCACGACATATGGGCCTAAAATACATCTCAATGGGCCATGACCCATGGACCTCAGTACATCATAATGTGCCACAACCCATAGGCCTCAAATACAACAAGTGGGCCGCATCAATGGACCGCACCAATGGGCCTCATATACATTAAGTGGACCGCATCAATGGATTACACCAATGGGCCTCATATACATAACAGGTGGGCCCTGCTCATGGGCCCCAAATACATAACATGTGGGCCCTACACATGGGTCTCATATGCATTAAATGAGCTACGTATCTGGGCCTCGAATACATAAAAAGGGCCATGCGTCATGGGCCTAATACATATCACAATGGGCCTTGCCCATAGGCCACGAATACATCACAATGGGCCTTGCCCATAGGCCTCGAATACAACACAATGGGTCACATCTCATGGGGTCCAAATACATCACAATGGGCCACAACCCATGCGCCTCAAATATATCAGAATGGGCCTCTACCCATGGGCCCCAAATACATCGCAATGGGCCTCTGACATGGGCCTAATATACATCACAAAGGGCCAAATCCCATGGGCCTCAAATGTATCACAATGGGCCGCACCAATGGGCCTCTTCAAAGGTCACAAATACATCACAAGGGGCCTTATACAATCACAATGGGCCTCATATCTGGGCCTCACTCGTGGGCCTCACATACATCAAGTGGGCCCTGCATACAACAGGTGGGCCCTATGCACACAGTAGGTGGGCCTTGCAGATGACCAGCGTGGATATACATGCATCAAGGAGGGTTCCCACATCACCGTCCATGTACGGAGGATGTGGATACAAAACACTTACATCAAGGTGGGTCCCACTCCACATGTGCCACATGTGTGGGGTGGGCCACGGCCATCCCAAAACAGATGGATGGTATGTATAAAACACATACATCATACCAGCCCACAGAGCTTGCTGACGTCAATGAGCAATATAACTGGTGCGTGGTCCGTTTCCACTATAGGTGGGTCCCACGTGGGGCCCACCATTACATCTATTTTCATCCAATCTGTTGATAAGGTCATAAAGGCCGTAATAAAGGGGAAAAACAAATTTTATATAGATCCAAAACTTCTGTGACCTAAAAAGGGTTTCAATGGTAGACGTTCAATCCCCGTTGTTTGGTGGTGTGGGCCACCTGAGTGTGGTGAACGGCTGATTTTTGGGGTATCCCCATTTTTAAAAGGGACCCATCAAATGCACGGTGTAGATGTTTGACATACATCATGGTGGGACCGATGGTGGGGCCACGGTCCCTGCGTCCAACCAAGCAGCGGACGCTGCTTGCTGCAGCATTCTCTGAACGCTGGCAGCAACAACGTCAGCTGTTATATTTTCATTTTTATTTTATTGAAGTTTTTCATAGGTGGGGCCCACATTAGAACAATCCAGTCCGTCGGTTGGGTTCCCGAGCTCGGGAAGGTCAAATAAGCCCAATATTGGGTATATTTTAGTGTGTAGAAACATCATAGTGGGCCCTAATAGTTAATATCACCCAATACCACTGTTTTCTACTATAGTGCCCGCCAGAGATCCGGATTAGCTTCATTTTTCGGCTCAACGCCTAAAATGAGCGGGAAAATTGGATGGACGGTGGAGATATGACATACATTTAGGTGGGGTCCCACTTCAAGCAAAATGGATGGACAATGTTGAATAACACATACCTTAGTCAGACCTACCGAACTTGATAACGTCAATACAGCAGCAATATAGCTGCTGTAAAGACTCCAACCAATCGCCTCCACATGGTGGGTCCCACGTCCACAGATGGACGATGTGCATCTAGCACACATCACGGTAGGTACCCACCATCCAGCAGCTGCTAAACGACTGGGATATAGAATAAATACATTAAGGTGGGGTCCACACACCACGTCCAGGGACTAAACATCCTGGGTTTGCTGATTAGGGGCCACATCAACACCATCCAAAAGAGAGAGAGAGAGAGAGAGAGAGAGAGAGAGAGAGACGTGAAGGGGAGGGACCCCGCCACTAATGGGCCCTCCCTTATTCAATGCATACATCAGGTCCCACCATGTGTGGGCCCTCTAATCATCAAAATCACACAAAAAAATCACCCACCTTTGATTATGGATTTCTCCTTCCATCAACGCATTCTAGAGCTCCAATGGATGAAATTCAACAGTCGAGATGAAGCTTAGATGATGGAGATGGGAGGTAGGAAGGTGGGCCACACCAAGCTCTCTCATGGTGGTTGGGACGTGGGTTGCTTGGAGAATGAGAGAGAGAGATGAGAGAGAGGTTATAAGAGAGAGAGGGATGGGGTGTAGTGGGTGAGTGAGTGATGGGTGTACTTTTTTGTAAGAGAAAGTTGACTTTGGGGAGGGTGGTTGTACTTGGGGATGGGTGTGAGTGATGTGTACTTGATTGATGGGATTGATGTGATGTTCTCTTAGGTTTTGCAACTACGCGGCATTTTTTCTCGAACTGAATGTGGGCCCACATATCCTGGACCGGGTATCGCCTCGGCGTGCAAGACGTGACGTCGAAACCACGGCGATGGGGTGGCCGCAAGGATACAAGTCTCAGGTCGAGCTGACTCAGATATATAGGATGCAACTCGGGGTTGCGCGCAACTGCTATCTACGCGTCGTGGGTCGCCGGAATTCGATCGGGGGGACCACGGAAGCCTACGGAACGGTACGGTCTAGGATACGGGCCTCACACTCCACCTAGGTCTCCTCTCCCTTTCTAAACCGTAGAAGATGCTTTGAAGCATTCTAGGGAGTCCTATTTATAATTGTGAAACTCCAACTTTCGCATCGAGTTAGAAAAATCTAGAAACCACCTCAAATTTACACACTTCACATAAAATCTGTGTAACACATTTGATGCATCTAAGTGCCTTCGATTAAACCTTCGATGGCACCATCAATGCCATGAAGTGCCTTTGATGCCATCGAAACTTGTTTGTCTTGAAAAATCTTGAAATTCTTGATTGATCGAATTATCTTTGATGCCATGAAGTGCCTTTGATGCCATGAAGTCTATTCTGACACTTTTTCAGAACTATGTTTTTCTGGCCCCGAAATTTCAGGATTCATTTTCTTCACTTCAATTCTCACTTGGTTTCCTTGGATCTTTAACATGTGAATTCTTCAATCTTTGTCTCCTAAGATCCATCTCTTGCCTTAGTGATTCTTGAGTATCAAATTCATGCTTTTAACATTCTTTTTAATCCAAGCTCTCAGATTCACCTCGCAATATAAACATGTATAAAATATAACCATTAAGCATTATCATGTTCATAAAACCAAGATATAATCAGGGGAAAATATGTAATATTTGACACTTAACACTTCTCATGTGTTTGTGCTAGCAATGAGTTTTTTACCACTGTAAACCCCACCTTTTACCCAACAGCTTTTCTAAACGCTCCTAAACTTTACTTCCGAGACTAGACCGATTATGTACGGACACACCATTTGAAGACGAAAATACCCTTGTTTTATGAGATATACTCGAAAATACCCTTGAATTCACGGTGGCACCGTGATATCCGCGGTGCCACTGTGGAACTCTGTCTTATCCACGGTGGCACTGTGGATATCACGGTGCCACCGTCCAATGCCAAAAAAGGGCCAAAGACCTTCGGTAAAGACCTATGGCTACGGATTATAAACGTAGCCATTGGTAGCGTAGCTATTGCTTCATTAGATTCTTAGCCATTAGTTTTATGGCTACGGATCTAAACCATAGTCATTGCAACTATAATGAAAAGTACATACAACTATGGATAATTGAGTGAGCCTAACATGAAATTTAACGAGCCTAACATGAAATTGAGCGAGCCTAACATGAAATTCAACGAGCCTCAAGGGAAATTGAGCGAGATAAACATGAAATTGAGTGAGGCTAACATAAAATTGAGCGAGGCTAACATGAAATTGAGTGAGGCAAACTGGAAATTGAACGAGGCAAACTGGAAATTGAGCAATGCTAACATGAAATTGAGCGAGACTAACAAGAAATTGAGCGAGGCAAACTGAAAATTGAGCGAGGCAAACATGAAATTGAGCGAGGCAAACTGAAAATTAAGTGAGGCAAACATGAAATTGAGTGAGGCAAACTGGAAATTGAGCGAGGATAACATGAAATTGAAAGAGGCAAATTGGAAATTGAATGAGGCTCAGAGGAAATTGAGCGAGGCATGAAATTGAGTGAGACAAATTGGAAATTGAGCGAGGATAACATGAAATTAAAAGAGGCAAACTGGAAAGTGAGCAAGACAAACTAAAAATTAAGCGAGACAAACATGAAATTGAGTGAACAAACTAGAAATTCAACGAGGCAAACATGACATTTAGCGAGACAAACTAGAAATTGAGCGAGGCAAACATGAAATTGAGTGAGACAAACTAGAAATTGAGCGAAGTTAACATGAAATTGAGCGAGGCAAACTGGAAATTGAGCGAGGCAAACATGAAATTCATCGAGGAAAGCTAGAAATTGAGCGAGGTAAACTAGAAATTGAGCGAGGCAAACATAAAATTCAATGAGGCAAACATGAGATTGAGCGAGGCAAACTGAAAATTGAGTGACGCTAACATGAAATCGAGCGAGGCAAAGAGGAAATTTAGCGAGGCAAACATGAAATGAGCATGGCAAACTGGAAATTGAGCGAGGCAAACATGAAATTCAACGAGGCAAACTGGAAATTGAGCGATGCTAACATGAAATTGAGCGAGACAAACTAGAAATTGAGCAAGGCTCGGAGGAAATTGAGTGAGGCAACCTGAAAATTCAGCGAGGCTAACAAGAAATTCAGCGAGGCAAACATGAAATTCAACGAGCATCAAAGGAAATTGAGAGAGGCTAACATGAAATTCAATGGGCTCAAAGGAAATTAAGCGAGGCAAACATGAAATTCAACGAGGCAAATAGGAAATTGATTAAGGCAAACATGAAATTAAGCGAGGCAAACAAGAAATTCAACGAGGTAAACAGAAAATTGAGTAAGGCAAACATGAAATTCAACAAGGCAAACATGAAATTTAATGAGGCTCCAAAAACTAAATGCCCTCATTTAGCTTTTTTCCCTTTTCTTTTAAAGGTGGTGAAATCAAGAATTATCAATAGGAAATTGAGCGAGCCTAACGTGAAATTGAACGAGCCTAACATGAAATTCAACAAGCCTCAAAGGAAATTGAGCAAGGCAAACATGAAATTCAACAAGCCTCAAGGGAAATTGAGCGAGGCAAACATGAAATTCAGCGAGGCTAACATGAAATTCAATGAGGCTCAAATGATATTGAGTGAGGAAAACATGAAATTCAACGAGGTAAACAGGAAATTGAGCGAGGTAAACATAAAATTGAGCTAGGCAAGAATGAAATTCAATGAGGCAAACATGAAATTCAACGAGGCAAATAGAAAATTGAGTGAGGCAAACATGAAATTGAGCGAGGCAAACATGAAATTCAACGAGGCAAACAGGAAATTAAGGGAGGCAAACAGGAAATTGAGAGAAGCAAACATGAAATTCAATAAGGCTCAAAGGAAATTGAGTGAGGCAAACTAAATGAGGGCATTTAGTTTTTGGAGCCTTGTTGAATTTCATGTTTGCCTCATTGAATTTCATGTTTGCCTCACTCAATTTCCTGTTTGCCTCGTTGAATTTCATGTTTGCCTCGCTCAATTTCCTTTGAGCCTCGTTGAATTCCAGTTTGCCACGCTCAATTTCATGTTAGCCTCGCTCAATTTCCAGTTTGCCTCGCTCAATTTTCAGTTTGCCTCGCTTAATTTCCTCTTTGCCTTGCTCAATTTCCTCTTTGCCTCGATGAATTTCCAGTTTGCCTCGCTCAATTTCATGTTTGCCTCGCTCAATTTCCTTTGAGCCTCGTTGAATTCCAGTTTGCCACGCTCAATTTCATGTTAGCCTCGCTCAATTTCCAGTTTGCCTCGCTCAATTTCCTCTTTGCCTCGCTCAATTTCATGTTTGCCTCGATGAATTTCCAGTTTGCCTCACTCGATTTCATGTTTGCCTCGCTTAGTTTCTATTTTACCTCGCTCAATTTCCTCTGAGCCTCACTCAATTTCATGTTAGCCTTGCTCAACATCTAGTTTGCCTTACTCAATTTCCACTTTGCCTTACTCAATTTCATGTTTGCCTCACTCAATTTCCTGGTAGCCTCGCTGAATTTCATGTTTCCCTCGCTTAATTTCCTATTTGCCTCGTTGAATTTCATGTTTGCCTTGCTCAATTTCCTTTGAGCCTCGTTAAATTTCATGTTAGCCTCGCTCAATTTCCTTTGATGCTCGTTGAATTTCATGTCGGCCTCATTGAATTTCATGTTAGCCTCGCTAAACTTTCAGATTGCCTCGCTCAATTTCTAGTTTGCCTCACTCAATTTCCTTTGAGCCTCACTCAAATTCCAATTTGCCTAGCTCAATTTCCAGTTTGCCTCTCTCAATTTCATGTTTGCCTCGCTTAATTTCATGTTAGCCTTGCTCAATTTCCTCTTTGCCTTGCTCAATTTCATGTTAGTCTCACTCAATTTCCTGTTCGCCATGTTGAATTTCATGTTTGTCTTGCTGAATTTCCAGTTTGCCTCGCTCAATTTCATATTTGCCTCGTTCAATTTCTAGTTTGCCTCGCTCAATTTCATGTTAGCCTTGCTTAATTTTTAGTTTGCCTCGCTCAATTTCCTCTTTGCATCGCTCAATTTCTAGTTTACATCGCTTAATTTCATGTTAGTCTCGCTAAATTTCATGTTTGCCTCGTTAAATTTTCAGTTTGCGTCGATTAATTTTCAGTTTACTTCGCTCAATTTCGTATTTGTCTCGATCAATTTTCCTTGAGGCTTGTTGAATTTCATGTTTGCCTTGCTCAGTTTCCTTTGAGGCTTGTTGAATTTCACGTTAGGCTCGCTCGATTATCCATAGTTGTATGTTCTTTTCACAACAGAAGCAATGACTATGGTTTAGATCTATAGCCACATAGCTAATGACTATGAATCTAATGAAGCAATGGCTACGCCTCAATGGCTACGGTTATAATCCGTAACTATATATATTTAGCTACGGCCTTTTGCCTTTTTCCTGGTATTGGATGGTGGTACGGTGATTTCTGTGTGCCACCGTAGACAAGACAGAGAGTTTCATGGTGACACCATGAAGTGCAAGGATATTTTCATGTACAAATAATGTATCCATATAGATCGGTTTAGTTTTGAAAAATAAAGCTTGGGAGCATTTAAAAAAGCCGCTGGGTTAAAGGTGATGTTTACAGTGTTAAAAAACTCGCTGCCAATACCTCGAGTCCTAGTTCACCAATGCCCGATAGGCGAAAATTGCCATTGGATTGATTGGATCGCACTCGCACTCGCACTCGTGTCAAAGACCTAGGCCATTCATCAGGAGGGTATACTTTTAGCATGCCATGGACCACAAATATACTGTTGGCCTGTTGATCGGGTAGTTAAACTCGTGAGGATAATTGGGTGGCTATACTTGATTGGACGCAGATTGCGTACTACCCTCGTTCCTATCTTCGAATGGGCAGTTTTGTGAGCGGGCCCAGCATGATTTATCTGTACATCCAAACTGTCAATCCCTTTTCTCAGATTATTTTAAAGCATGAATACAAAAATGAGGCATATCTAAGGCTCAAGTGAACCACACCAAATAATAATCTTGGTTGCATTAAAATGCACAAAGCATTAAATGTCAGTTACATTAAATGCAAGAGTTATATGTGGTGTGGTCCATTTAATAGCTGGATTTGCCTCATTTTTGTTTTGATGCCTTAAAATAACATAAGAAAAGGGATAGACAGTTTGGATGTACAGATACATCACGGTGGGCCTGCCCACAGAACTGCCTGTTCGGAGCTAAGGAAGGGCGGGGGTAGCATGCAATCCGCGTCCCACTTGATCAGTATACTACCCTGATCATTGGTGCAGGCATGTTCACGGTGGACCCTACATGATGACTGGCCCTGATCGCTGACACGTGTCTTCAAAACGGATCTTTGATATTTGATCCGGCCCTTTCATGAGGTGTTCTCGTTCAATCATGACAATTTGCTTCCAGCGCCAAAAAATAAGACCAAGTCTCCAAAAATCAGATTGGTTGAACAATCCCAGCTCTTATTCGATCCTGGGACGCTGACTCGTTGAAAGACGACCATTATATATTTTTCAGCTTTGACCGTCTTATAAGAGTCCACAAATCCGATATTGGACAGCTTAATTTGAATTACTTATGTTCATCATCTGCAATTTGTAAGTTGTTGCGTATCATCCACCACTCTCCGCCAGAGTATCAAAGGTAATCCAGAACAATGGCATGCCATAGCCCACAAATACACGGCTGAGACACCAACCGTCTACATCGGAGTGGAAAAGGTCTCGATGCTGGATTCTTCCGATCTAGGAGATTTTTAGGTCACTCTTCATCTAGATCATGACTCGACAGTCCAACGGTCCAGATTACAAACCAGTGGGCCCCAGTTGTCAGAGTTGAAAAACCGCGTAAACGTGGAAAGATGAGGTCCACGGAATCGTATAAAATGAACTCTCCCAAAGTCCTCACGTTTGCTTGGACAAGAAGCAAAAGAGCAGTGTCTATCTAGGGTTTTCCAAATCGAAAAGAAGAAGGAGAAGATGATAGAGGTGGTGTTGAACGATCGTCTTGGGAAGAAGGTGAGAGTGAAATGCAACGACGATGACACGATTGGGGATCTGAAGAAGCTCGTGGCCGCCCAAACGGGGACCCGCGCTGACAAGATCCGGATCCAGAAGTGGTATAACATCTACAAGGACCACATCACCCTCAAGGACTACGAGATCCACGACGGCATGGGCCTCGAACTCTACTACAACTAGGTCTTCTTCTGCCTTTCTCTCTCTCTTGATTTCTCTGTCTGATAGCAGCATCATCTGCATCTCTCCATCTTTGTTTTGTGTTTCATTAGAATTTGAATCTTGTTTGGAAAAGGGGGTGTTTCTTTCTTCTCGCTTTTTTTTTTTTTTTTTTTTCCCGAATATTTTCTTTGGTGTGTCCCACCTGATGAGTAGATGGTGGTTATTTTTGCACGAGGTGATCCTCATGATGGGGCAAACCTATTGGACGGGTTGGATGTCGCCCCCACGTGACATGTTGGAAATTATCCGCTTGGTGATGCAATCACAGTACACGCCATCCTTCACGTTCATGTTTACTCAAGAAGAGGCCCAAATGGGTCCCAGTTAAGCACATGCGTTTGGAGTCCTTACATATTTCAAATAAGTTTCCTTATCAGTTTAGGAATTCCCTTATTTGTTTCAGTTTCCTTTATTCTTTGCACTTTTCGAAAGTTCAAGTTGTAGTTAGATTAGTAATAACAATATTCAATAAGGATTCTAAACATGTAAATCCTAGAAATAGGGCTTCTTGGCCATATGTATGAGAACAACTTTATGAGATTATTATTATTATTGTTAGTATTATTATTATTATTATTATTATTATTATTATTATTATTATTATTATTCTTCAATAAGAATTGGCTGGGGGTTTAGAGAGGGGTTTGCGTGATATCTAGCATAAGACTAGCAGACTGTTGACCTCTGCTCTCAGTCTTTTATTCTTTGTTTTTTTTTTTTTTTAATTTATTTTATTTATTCCCTATCTATCTATCTATCCTTGTTGATAATTATTTGTGAGAGGGCTTGATCATCAATCTAGTATGCAAATCTCAGTTTTGCAATTAGTTTCATTTTATTTTGATTTTATTTGCAGTTAGTTGGTAACTTGGGAGGTCTAATACTAACATAATGATTTGTGATTGGTTTGAATTTGGCGAGTCCAACCTTGTTGCTTGTGGCTGTGTTATGAGTCTTGCTTAGAGATATTTTTGTTGTTTCTGTCTTCTTTCCTGTGGTGTTGTGCGAGGAAGATAAGATTGGAATGTTTGGGATGAACTGCCATAATGGTTGAGAAAGAGTTTTTTTTTTTTTTGTTAATTTATTTAAATATTGGTGTTCTTAAGAGAAAAGAAAAAGAACAGAAAGAAAATTAAACGTGGGTAGAGATTGCTAGTAAATGAAGACCCCCCTGATGAGGTTCCTATTTTGCCTAGTGTCTATAAGAACATTAGCTTCTCTTGAAATGGAAATAAATACGACTTTTGACCCCAAAGCAATATCTTGGATTCCATCAATGAGGGAAGCTATTCTCTATAGCTCTTTGATGAAGACCTAGGAGACATTGGAAGAGTCACCATAAACGATTAACCTTCCTCGAACTGGTCTTGGAGAATATGGATTCCTGGGGGGAGAGCTCTAGCCTTTTTCTCTTAGGATTTCTTTGTACTTATAGCACAAAATGCAAGTTCAGAACTGCCTTTTCTAATTTCTAATATCGTAGTGATCCTTGCTATCATAGGATTCCCAAAAGAGCTCCCATCAAAGTTAAGCTTGAGAGTACTTGACGATGGGTCCTCCTAAGGACCTATACTTTCTTGGCATGCTTCTCCGTGGATGATTTCCATCCGATGGATAGAGAATTTGTGAAAGCTAACACGTAGAAATTCTTTTCTACAAAAGGGCAAAAGAGCATCCCCCTCTTCTTTTAGATAAGCCTCAAGATGGATGTCTTCCCCTCACTAAAAGTTCTAGGTTTTCTTTCATGTTTGATGATTGCAGCCCATTCTAAAGAAATGTTCTTGCAATAAAAAATTTAATTGCAGGCTAAGAGTTGAACGAGTCTACAAATCTACATCAAATAAGTGTTGAAGAAATAAGCACATGCTAGCCAAGTGAGTTTTGCGATTTCTTAGGCAATCGTAAGGATCTTATCCATGACCGCCAACAAATTAAAGACCGGATTTTTTTTAAAAATTGATCCACTTCTTCTTTCAAGATTCATCGGTGATATTGTCTGACACTATGAATGTTCCAAACCTAGAGGACTTTTGGAGTTGTTGGCGTTTAACCCATGGTGTGCCGTAAAGGCCGTCACGTAAAGGTAACGGTGGCAACCGTTACGTGTTACGGGGCCGTAACGACGTTATGGAAAAAATGACCCGTAATTGCGGTTAACGGCACGTTATGTCCCCTATAAAGGCTATAACAGCCCCGTAATTGTCTTTTATGAGGCAGATACAAGTTTTCCATACTTTTTAATTAACATTACGGGACAAATACATGTTTTTCAAGATTTTTTTTTCAATAAAAAAAGAGATCGTACTGGCTGTTACGGAGGCTGTAACAGCCATTACGACCTGTATTGTAAATGTAACGGTGGTGGCCGTTACGGCCACCGTTACTGTTACAGAACACCTTAGAATTTAACCTCGCCGAGGCTTGGCGCGATGGGATTTTTTTTTTTTTTGTAGAAGGTTTGGAACAGTCGATGTTTTCAAAACAAGGGATCTTTTATTGAGGAGGTCATTTGTTTGGTGAAAATTGCAATTTCAGAAGGGCTTCTTATGTTAAGGCAACAAAGTCTACTAATCTTTCTTCTTAGTTTTTGTCTTAGCGGTTTGTTGCATTCTTTTCCCTCCTTTTTGTAGGTTTCTTAATAAAATTTCAGATATCTCTCAAAAAGAATAAAAAAACCTCACAGAGCGACATGGTTTTGGAATGGGAATGAAATCAAGGTAGCACACAATTGTTCCATCAATGACAAGTATCATGATGAGGTTTGATCTGACGTGGTGCCCATAGATGTGTGATGTATATTACTTAGAAGGGTGTTGCGTTGTCTGGAACTTTGTGATATGGGGAAAGTAAATTCGTACATGATTGAGAAGGACAAAAAGACATTTGTATTGCATTTGAATCCTATCAATGGAGTAGATTGGATATCACAGCTAATCTGTGACGCAAGTCAAAGAGAAAGCTATTGAAGCCGATTGATACTTGACCCTTACATAAGCACCAAAATTCAACGTGGTCAAATTCCTTCAAACTGGTGGGAATAATCCAAGCATGAATGATCACAAAATGTTAGTGGTGAAGATGTAGGCCCTAAAAGCCCAATTTGTGGGGGAATTCTTCTAGACCCAAGAGGTGTATCAAGGCAGCTTTCTTGAACCCAACTAATACTCTTACTTGGCCCACGATTCAACTTTGGCTTTTAGGGACTCCTTAAGACTAGGGCTGAAAGTTGGGCGGGTTGGTGCTCAACCCTAGCCCAACTCAAGGTTTCTATACCTCAACCCAACCCAACCCAACCCAACCCAGCCCCAACCCAAGCAGGCTCGGTCGGGTTTGTTGGGTAGGTCGGGTGGATACATGTTAATATTTTTGTTATTACATTAGTCTATTATATTTCAATACATGTATTATTTTTTATATCTATGATTTTATTAATTATATATGTATTTGTTTATAGTAAAGAACTTCATTTTTTTAAACAAACAAGCTAAATATAGTTTTATTCCTTTAAAAATTGTGTTGTGTAGTACGCAATCTGTTTGAAAGAGAGAAATATGACATATCTTGTTATCTTGAGTCATCGGAAATGGCGTGGACCGATGAGACCCACTAGCACTGGAATTTCCTATGCCTTCAACATAGACAATCCACGCTCAATTATCATTTATAACTTATATATTGATCGGGTTTGGGTTGGGTCGGCCAACCCGAGACCTCAACCCAAGCCTGACCCAACCTTTATCGAGTTGGTGTTTATATAGCCCAAGCTTAAGACCAAACCCGTTACATCCTGCCCAAGCCCAACCCAATGTCGGGTCGGTCATGGGTCGGTCGGGTTGAATCTGCCCGACTTTCAGCCCTACTTAAGACTTGTTTTGCCCACTTCCGACCCTTAAATATCAAAATTGAGGTGGCCAACTCGGCAGTGCTGAAATGGGCCAATTGGGAACGCTTTGTTCTTGATTCAATCTTTGATGCATTTGAGGATATTAACACCCTAACCATTGGGCTAAATATTTCATTTGCTTGTGGTGTTTGGGATGCCAATTATCCTAGCCTATCTATTGTAATCTCTGGGACTTTCAGGCTTCATTTGTACTTTGGAAATTATGTTTCCTTTAATTTCCTTTTAATGCATCTTGTCATTTCTCCAAAAAAGAAGAAAAAAAAAAGAAAAAAAGGAAAAAAAGAAAAGGCCCAATTTGTAGGTGCCAAGGATTGTCTGGTGGGCTCCACACGTTGATTTGTGCGTAAAGATTTTTAAGAGAGATGTATCCTTTTTGTGGTTCTATCTTGATTCTTTGAGGTCTTCATTTAGTAAAGTGATCTTTAAAATAATATGAAGTCATTAATGGTTTTCTATTTTGAGAGATTTGTGTTGTAGGGGATCTTTAATAAGATATATTGCTATCTTAGGAAATCTTAATAAGATAAAAAAGAGATAAGCATATACAAATAGAATGAAGGAAGAGATTTGGGTCCATATAAGTGTGCTATTTTGGATTCTTTTGTTAATTTAGAATAATTGAGTTATAAGTTCTTTTCCATACAACCACTTGCAGATTGGTCTATGGACAATTCAGAGCCTATTTTTAAAATATTTTAAGAAACTTGCTTGAAGTTTTCACTATTTGTTAAAAACACACTTGTTGTCGGGTACCCTAAAGTATCTCTTACTGTATTTTCTAAATGACAAGGATACTGGGTATTCACACCTCTAAGGAGGAAGTGGAGAGGTTAGCTAGGGGGTTCAGATGTGTTGCATCCTTCCCATCCACATATCTTGGTCTCCCTCTTTGCATTAGGAAGCCGCCAAAGCATCTCTGGGATATGGTCAGAGAAAATGGAAAGAAGATTATTTGGCTGGAAGATCTTGCGTCTTTTTCCCTTGGGGGAAGATTGACTTTGATAAAAGCAGTCATGACAAGCAAGCCGTTGTACTTACGTCCTTATTCAAGTGTTTGAAAGTGGTGTTGAATAGGTTGGAAAAGCTAATGCATGACTTTTGTGGCAAGGTGTTGCAGAATCTTAAAGATTCCACTTGGTCAAGTGGGATGTCATTTGCAAGTCGACTAGGGAGGCGGGGCAGAGGTTGGAAGGTTGGATGTAATCAATGAAGCTTTTCTCGGTAAATGGCCGTGGAGCTTCGAGATGAGGAATTTTGTGGAGATGTGATTATTGCTAAATATGGAGCGTTAAGGGATGCTAAGTGGGTCAAAAGATCTTCCCTATATATGGCATTCGACATTTGTAAGGTTGTAGAAAGTATTTTGGCTACTTTTAAAGAGGGGGTCGGATTTACAGTTAGGGATGTAGAAAGTGTGCTCGTGGGATGAGGTATGACTGGGAGATAAGAGCCTAGGATCCAAATTTCTTAGACCAGCGACAATTGCTTTGAATAGCAATATCACCATTGCTTGCTTATCTTAGCCAAGTAGAGAGTGGGTGTGGTCTTCGCTTCATATAAGAAATTTTATGAATGAGGAGGTTGAAGAGTTCTCAAGGGTCTTTGTAACACCCCAACTTCGGATATTCGAATTTCATCAATTTGGGTATCGAGTTCAGGGTATTAACTATTATTTCATGCCATAACCAAATTGATGCATGACAATTAACCACTTGTTCTAAAAGCTCGAACTGATAGAGCATGGCGAATTAATTCCTTTATCTCATAGCCCAAGTCCCACATTGCATGGGTTAGGCAATCGGCCGAACCCCCCCAATGGGCCCCACATCACATGGGTACTGCCTCACACGAGCCACCTGCCTCACATGGGTGTGGTTCGCCTCACACGGGCCGCCCACCCTGAGCGTGCCCCTGCGTCCCACAGGTAACCCCACTCGAGCCTAATGTGAAAATGCCCCTTCATTAATCAACCCCGGTGAGGAGTCTCGAACACGAGACCTCTCACTCTGTTACCACTTTGATGTTGGACAATTAACCATCTGCTCTAAAAGCTCGAACTGATAGAGCATGCCAAATTAATCTCTTTGTCTCGTAGCCCAAGCCCCACATCGCATGGGTTAGGACATCGGCCGAACCCCCCTCATGGGCCCTACATCACATGGGTACCGCCTCACACGAGCCACCCCCCTCACACGGGCCGCCCACCCCGAGTGTTCCCCTACATACCACAGGCATCCTCACTTGAGCTCGGTGTGAAAATGCTCATGCATTACAAACCATAATACATTTATCCACTAAAATAAAAAATATCCATCAACATCATAATATATAACCGAATATTAATCATCTGCAAACATCAAATGGCCCTAAGGCCTAAGTTCAATCCCATAACTCAATATGTAAAACAACTTAATAAAATAAAGACTAAATTGTCTCATTCTCTTTTGGCTCTCCAGCTAGTTGATCGTCAAAGTCATCTTCACAGAGACGTCTCCACTATATCTTTTCCTGGATGGTTTTCCATATGTAAGACAATGAGTTAAAAGCCCAACAAGTAATAATAAATCCCAAGATTCAATACACCATGTTATACTAGAATATCAACAAAATATGCTAGCTATTATATAAACATATCCATAATCAAGAATCACCAGGGCCATGGCTGCACACAACTTATGACCTGCCAATACCCATACAGTTGAGATTCTCCCAAGTCTTACACAGGGAGAAGAATATCGCTCCTACTGGATTTATTTCTCTCGCCCGTAATACAAAACATGAGTAGCCCATTCTGGAGCTGACTAAACTCCTTCCCCAGCCATGATATTCAAAATTAGTTATGTAATGGCCATAATGACTGTTACGTAACGGTAACGGTCATAACCGTTACACGTTACGGCGTTGAAACGGCCGTTACAGAAAAATGGGCCGTAACGGCCCCGTAACGGACCTGTAACGGTCCAGTAACAACGATTTTTAAAAAATAAAAAACGGCTGTAACGGCCGATACGGGGCTATAACGGCCGTTACGGCCCATATCATAACGGTAACGGTGGTGGCCGTTATGGCCATCGTTACCGTTTTGGAACACCTTATCCCCAGCCCTAGGCCGCCTCCTTGGGAGGAGGCCCTATTGGTAACAACTCAGGTTCTAGTTGAGAACTTTGCTCGAGAATTTAAGGGACGTTTATTCCTAAGTTGTCTTGTGTTCATTATCGACATCATATTTCAGATAATTGCATATATCACAAAAGCGTTTTATATAATAAGATTCATGAATGCATGATGAATGCATGCTAGAAATACCATCTTGGTGTATTGTTACTTACATAAATGTTTTATTCTTCTTTTAATCCGCCCGAGCTTTTTGGATACAATTTTCTTTGATTCGTCGATTGGTTCTTGATTTCTGTTCTTATTGAGTCCCCTTTTAATTGTTATGCCAACTTGATTTAAACAACTATTATTCATAAACACAATTTTGACCGTTGATTGGAAAATCAAATCCTCAAACTATCAATCCATACCATCGGTTTAGTCTTATCGCACATTTGGTTCATGATTTACCAATCTTAATCGTTCATTTTGGGTTTATCTTCATATAGGCCTAAGAGCCTTTTGATCCGATCGTTAAACTTTGATTAGAACCGTTGATCTAGGGTATGGTTGATTGGATCTAGGTTTCTATATACTTAATCTTCCAGTTTGATCAATTTAACCATCCACCCTTGTTGGATGGTTATGATTAGTTGGATTGTTAATCCAAGGGTTTAGATCATTTCATTATTTGTTTTGACATATTTCCTATGGTTTGGATTGAACTGGTTCATGATGTTATGTTTAAGATCAAGGTTAGATCATATTGGGTTCAAGATGGTCCACTTGCGACCTTAAGTGGATTATCGGGTCCATTCATTAATCAAGTTTCACCTAGATCTTAGAATCTTGTATTTTTATTTTATTTTTTATTTATCATGATTCAAGTGGGTCTGAGGCCATGATTAAATCCTACGGTTTGTGTTTGGAAACCAATGGCCCACTTGGATTATGATCTAGGGTTGGATCATCCAATTTGATACTTTAATCAAGGTGCAATCACATATGGCTTGATATTAACACCAAGGTCATCATCATACAGAGTGGTCCACCTGTTATTACCGTGTATCAAGATAATATGCCCATTCACTATCTACGATTGATAATGTGGAATATTTATGACCCGATCCACATGGACAGTGTGAAACACCTACATTTAATCACACATGGGCAATCATTCAAGGTCGACACAACTTTTATTAGGGTTCATAATTATTTAGGGCTACCTACATTGTCCATTGTTTTCATCACTATACCCTCGTCTAAAAATAACAAAACTTGGTATACATGGGAAATAGACTGTGGGCAACCAACTTAGCAATGTGGATCACCCTTATGTGGTGGGGACCCACTCGTGCATTGGGGTTAACATTACCACTCATCTGGGTCTGTAATCGCAGAGAGTTATTACTATTTATAGGTCAAAATTAAATAGATTTAGGAAATTTACCATATAGACCGTCTAATTATCAACTAAAAGAAAACAATGTTTTTAATTGTGGGGGGCCCAACATTGATAGAGATCTACATCCAATGGTCCATCTCACTATGATGTGGTAGTAGGACAACTCTATCTACTCCACATCAGGGTGCGTGGCCCACATGATCATATTTGGGGGAGGTGTGGACGTACATACGTTCCACATATGGAAACATGGGACGTCCACATCTCTACCTTAGAGATGGGGTGCAACAGATCTCCTCCATTGATTTGTAGGGTCCAGTCACGTAGATCCCATGTTCTAACTCTGACCTTAATCAGATGGACGCTTGGCCCCACTATCAGTGTAAGGGCCACCATTCTTATTGATGTTGTGATTACACTACTTGCTCAAAAATTCCAAAATTCGAAACATACCTCTACTGGATGGAAAGAGAGCAATTGGATGACCTAGTTTTGGAATCGGAATGTGGGTCCACCTAGATTTAGGTTTGTTTGCAAAGAGATAGTTGGTACGGGCTAAAGGGAGGTGCGCCCGTCCTTTTAAAAGGATTTCCATATTTGAAACGCATCGGGCATTTCTTTTTGTATCTATTACTACAATCAAGGAGAGAGAAGATCTCTCTATTGCGGTGCTTTTTAGGGCATGAACATGCACCATCAACGTGGGCCCCACACCCACAGACCATACAATCCATTTTGTCCATTCAATTCACGAGAGAGTTTTATGGTTCCTAAAATTAATCTTTCAGTTAGGGGATGATCGGATTACACTAAATTAATCTTGCCCCTTTACTAGTTTGAGGGTGCATCTAGGTTAGGTACTCCATAATTATCCAAAATGAGGGTGTACACGTGTGTATACGTGCCATGCATGTATGTCACAAATGGTTATGAAATACTGAATTCTAACTATATAGAATCATAGGCCATGATGTACATGTGTAGGGAAAATTAGTGTCAATGTTCAAATATGCATTATAGATGAGATAATTGATGGTAATGATGATGTCTTATGCACTTGCGCATGATCGAGCAAGATCTAAGCATGTATGATACGATCAAATCAGATAACATGATAGATCTTACTATAGTGAATCATATGAAAGCAATTTGACATAAATCAGATTACTAGATTGGTCAATATCTTTGATAAACTTTGGCCATCCATACATTTGACCTCATATCTATAGTTCTACTTAGGGAAAAATTATTATACTTGTACCATTCTGAAGATTATAACATGATTAACAAGATGACCCACACATTGGATGGATTCTTCTCTAAGATGATCAATTTGGAGGATTTAAACCAACCATTCATTGATTGAACTATTTATAGCATTTGTACTGGCGATCCAAATGTAGGTTTACGTTTTATATGCCATTGATGTATGATCCATGGTTCGAATCGGTGTTTCATTGGACAGATCGACTTATATCCACAATCAAGATTCATATGATCCACTCAATGGTCCAATTTTGTCTCAATTTCTAAAAAAAAAATTTACACCCCTAAAATTTGTTCGGTATATTTACATTCTTCCCCTCTTAAAGGAATTTCGGCCCAAAATTCTACATGCCTTATGTGAAAAGTTCAGGATATTTTTCTTTTATCTCAGCATCAAGTTCCCATGAAGCTTCTTCCTTATTGTGGTGTCCCCATTGGACCTTAACTAACGGAATCATCTTATTTCTCAGAACTTGTTCCTTCTTGTCTAGTACGCGTACTGGTCTCTCGATGTAAGATGCGTCTTCGCGGATATCTAAAGATTACCAATTTATAACATGGGATGGATCTCTCTCGTACTTACAAAGCATGGATACATGGAATACATTATGAATACCAACAAGCTGCGGAGGTAAGGCGAGTTTGTAGCCTATAGGTCTGATGGATTCTAAGATTTCAAAAGGCCCTATAAATCGCGGAGCTAACTTGCCTTTCTTCCCAAATCTAATGACGCCCTTAATAGGAGACACTTTAAAAAACACGTGGTCGCCTCTTGCAAACTCCAAGTCTCTTCTTCTGTTATTGGCATAGCTCTTCTGGTGACTCCGACTAGTACACAGTCGCTCTCGGATGATTGCAATATTCTCGGTTGCTTATGGCGACTCTAATCATTACAAAGACGCTCTTGGATGACTGCAATATTCTTGGTTGCCTCTTCTATCATTTCTGATATGAGCAATTCTTTTTCTCCTGTTTCCAGCAAACAACTTGTACCGTACAAAGCTTCAAACGGTGCCATACCTATGCTAGACTGATAGCTATTGTTGTAAGCAGATTCTGCCAAATGCAGATGATCACTCTAACTCCCTTGAAAGTCCATAACATAGGCACGAAACATGTTTGCTAATATTTGGTTAACTCTCTGTCTGACCATTTGACTGAGGGTGATAAGCAGTGGTGAAATCTTGAGTTGTTCCTAGAGCTTCCTGAAAAGATTCCCAGAAACACGAAGTAAACCTTGGATCACGGTTCAATACAATGGACACTGAAACACCATGTAATCTCACAATCTCTTCCATATAAATTTGACATAGCTTCTTTATGGAATATGTCATATCTACAAGAAGGAAATGTGCAGATTTGGCGAGTCGGTCCACAATCACCCAAATTGCGTGATATCCTTTTCTTGTCTTTGGTAATCCCATGACAAAGTCCATAGATATGTGTTCCCACTTCCATTTAACCATCTGTAAGGATTGTAACTTCCTTGCCGAATTTTTGTGTTCTGCTTTCACTTCCTGACATGTAAGACATCGTGACACATATACTGCTACGTCCTTCTTCATATTTTTCTACCAATATTGCCTGCGCAAATCATGGTACATCTTTGTTTCGCTTGGATGTATCGTATACTTGGACTTATGGGCTTCATTTGGGATATCTTTCCTCAACTCTTCATCTTCAGGGACACAAAGTCTATCTGGGAATCTATACGCCCCATCTGATCCGATCTTCCATACTGAGTTCGGTATCTTCATCATTTCTGCCACATGGTTCTGAATCTGTGGGTTTGATTTCTGATCGTCTATGACTCTATTGATTAGGGTCGGACAAATGGTTAGATTTGAGAGCTTAGCCACTGTATCCAGTATATCAACTTGAACATTGAATTCTTGCAAGGTCTCCAAGGCTTCCCACTCATGCATTTTCATCTTGGCCACTAAATCAAATGGTTTATGACTTAAAGCATCACAACTACGTTTGCCTTGCCGGGATGATATTGTAGATCGAAATTGTAATCCTTGAGAAACTAGATCCATTGTTTGTCTCATGTTCAGCTCCTTCCACAAAAAGAGATACTTCAAATTCTCATGGTCTGAGAAAAGTTCGAACTTCTCACCGTAGAGATAATGTGTCCATATCTTTAGAGCAAAGATGATTGCTGCTAGCTCAAGCTCATGCGTCGGATAATTCTGCTCGTGAACCTTCAATTGTTTAGATGATAAGCTATCACACGGCCTTGTTGCATGAGCACACTACCTAATCCCTTGTGTGAGGCGTTGTTGTAGACAACAAAACCTTCGCCATTAAAGGATAGGGTTAGCATTGGTGTAGAAGTCAACTTCATTTTCAGCTCGATAAAAGGCTTGCTCACACTCTTCATCCCATATGAATTTCACTTCCTTCTTGGTTAGATGAGTTAAAGGCACTACTATGCTTGAGAATCCCTCTATTAAACATCTGTAGTAACTTGCTAATATCAGGAAACTACATATATCTAAGACATTCGTGGGTCTTTCCTAGTTCTACACAGCTTCAACCTTCAATGGGTCGACTACTATACCTTCTTGTGTAACCACGTGGCTCAAGAATTTAACTTCTTCCTTCCAAAACTAACACATTTTCGTTTATCATACATCTGCTGCTTGCGAAGCATCAGAAGTGCAATCCGAAGATGTTGCTTGTGCTCCTCTTCAGTTTTTGAATATATAAGAGTATCATCTATGAACACCACAATGAACTGATCCAAATACGATTTGAGCACACGATTCATTAGGTTCGTGAAGACTGCCGGGGCATTAGTTAACCCAAACGGCATGACCAAAAACTCGTGTCTGTACCGGGTTTGGAAAGAAGTTTTCTGAATTTCTTTCTCCTTGATCCTCAATTGATGATAACCTGATCATAGATCTATTTTCGAAAAGTATTTGGCCCCCTTTAACTGGTCAAACAAGTCATCTATTCTAGGCAAAGGATATTTGTTCTTGATAATAACCTTGTTCGACTATTGATAGTCTATACATAATCTCATTGAGCCATCTTTCTTCTTCACAAACAAAACATGCGCTCCCCAAGGTGACACATTAGGACGACGAATAAACCCTTGGTCCATCAGCTACTCAATTTGATCCTTCAATTCTTTTAGCTCCACAGGTGCCATTTGATACGGGGCCATAGACACGGGTGCAGTACCAAGCATCAATTCAATACCAAAATCGACCATCCAACGCGGAGGTTACCCTTGTATATCTTGAAATACGTCCTGGAACTCACAATCCACTGGAATCTGGTCCACAATACTCCTTAGCTGATCACTACTATCGTCATTTGCGATTACCGACATTAACAAACCTGTAGGTGATTTCTCCTTCTGCTTGACCGAAAATTGAAACGAAGGCTGTCTAGGTATATGAAAAGCGATTCTCCTCTGAACAGTTGATATGGGCGTGATACTTCGCCAACCAATCCATTCTTAAGATTATTTCGAAATATTCCATGTCTATTACTACCAAATCTGTGGGCATTACAACACCCGAAACCTTAATAGGGCACGACTTACATATTCGTTTAATCGCAGATGTTTGACGTACTGGGGTAGATATCACTAATTCAACCTCTAAATTTTCAGGAATTAATCCTAATGTATGTACATATTACCGAGAGATGAACAAATGAGATGCTCCAATATCAAACAAAAATTTGATAGGCAAAGAATAGGTGATTGAATTACCCTTATTGTCTTCTCCAGATGTTCCTTCCATTTTCGGTGTCATAATGTACACTCTTCCCTGCGCGCTGATTTTGCTATGATTGTTGGTTTCTGCCATATCGAGGTTGATTCCCCTAGCTTTGGCTGCTTAGATGTCCTGCTTCCGCCGAGCTACGGCTTTGGTAACCTCTAGGTCCTTTTTGCTACTAAGGAAATGTTCTCCATTGGAATTTTTGAGCTCTCGTTGGGGATGAGTGTTCATGTCCTAGAAAGCACCACAGTAGAGAGATCTTTTCTCCTTGGTTGTAGTAATGGATGCAAAAGGAAAAACCTGATACGTTTTAAATATGGAAATCCCTTTAAAAGGACGGACGCACTTCCTTTTAACCCGTACCAACTTTCTCTTTGCAAACAAACCTAGATCTAGGTGGACCTCATATTTCGGTTCCAGATCCAGACCATCCAATCGCTCTCTTTCCATCCAGTGGAGGTATTTTCCGAATTTTGGAATTTTTGATAAATAGTGTACTCACAACATCAATAAGAATGGTGGACCTTACACCGATGGTGGGCTAAACATCCATTTGATCAAGGTCAGAGTTAGAACATGGGGTCTATGACTGGACCCTACAAACGAATGGAGGAGATCTGTTTTACGCCATCTCTTGGGTAGAAATGTGGACGTCCCATGTTTCCACATGTGGAATGTGTGGACATCCACACCTTCCCCAAATCTGATCAGGTGGGCCACACCTTGACGTGGAGTAGAGAGAACTATCCCACTGCCACATCAGAGCGGCATGGACCATTGGATGTAGATCTCTATCAGTGTTGGGCCCCACAATTAAAAACATTGTTTTCGTTTATTTGATAAATAGACAGTCTATATGGTACAATCCCCAAATCTGTTTAATTTGGACCTATAAATAGTAATAATTCTCTGTGATTAGGGACCCAAATCATCAAATTTGGTGAGCCTTGATGATCAGAGATTGCTTGAATTATGAACTTTGATATTAAATATCATTTTATATGAAATTAGTGAATATGAATCTGGCGTATGGTCCAGGGTTGGTGGGGACCATTGTGGTGGACCCAATATCATATCAGACAGATCTGACCTTGATCAACATAGAAATAATGGATCATGGGTCCCACTACAAAAATCCATCATTCTCTGGATCTAACAACTCTATGGCTATGATGATATTTTTCCTTTTTACTATTTTCGTTTGTAAACAAGATCAGCGGGTTGGATCATAGACCCTGGGTGTGTGGGCTCCAATTTAGATGTGGCATGAGCATGATATGGAGGTGTACCTTTCTGTGCACTGTCACCATGAATTCTCCCTGGATATGGGAGGATATTTCTTCAAATATGAGAGAGAGAGAGAGAGAGAGAGAGAGAGAGAGAGAGAGAGAGAGAGAGAGAGAGGGCGCCTAGCGCCTAAGTGTGAACGGCCAGGGCGACCCATGATGTAAAGTGGACCCTACCCAAGGTGTTCCGTATCCGTTACGATACGCCTGTAAAGGTCGATATGTATAGGTAACAACCATGATTGTTACACGATACGAGGGTGAAACGGGGCAGTTGGCTTTTTGGGACCGTATCCACCATTATGGTGGCCGTAAAGGCCGTTACGGGGCAAAACAACCGTTACCCCCACACCAGTCGAAAAATGACAACTTTTTTCCCTATTTAAATCCATTCTTCTTCTCTCTTTTTTCACTTTCTTATTCCAAAAACTCTTCTAGATCATTTTACAACAAATTTCAACCACGCTAACTATAATTTTTAAGATTAAAATCGTAGATTGAAGTGATCTGAGAGAAAAGAAACTCCAAGGACCTTCTTTTTAAAAGATTGAAAAAGTAGTATTTATACATTTTTTCTAGTTCTAATACTTGATTGTGATGTGTAAACATTAGATACATATTAAATTACTAATCATGTTCACAAATTCACTAGATAGCCCGATACAACACTCTCACCAAATAGTGGACCGTTACACTATCATAAACATGTTCAAAATAGAAAGTGAATACATATTTGAAATATTTACATTATTTTGGAATTTGTAGATATTTTTTCAAAATTTTTCGGGCAATATCCATGTATACCAAGTTTTGAGTTGGTTGCCCACAGTCTATTACGCATGTATATCAAGTTTTGTTATTTTTCGACGAGGGTACAATGATGAAAACAATGGATAATGTAGGTAGTCCTAGATAAATATGGACCCTAATAAAAGTTGTGTGGACCTTGAGTGGTTGCCTATGTGTGATCAAGTGTGGGTGTTTGACATTGTCCTCATGGATCGGGTTGTAGGTATTCCACACCATCTATCATGGATAGTGAATGGGCATACTATCTTGATCCACGATAATAACAGGTGGACCACTTTGTATGATGATGACCTTGGTGTCAATATCAAGCCATATGTGATTGTACCTTGATTAAAGTAATATATTAGATGATCCAACTCTAGATCATAATCCAAGTGGGCCATTGGTTTCCAAACACAAACCGTAGGATTTAATCCTGTTCTCAGACCCACTTGAATCATGATAAAATAAACCCAGGATTCGTAAGATCTAGGTGAAACTTGATTAATGAATGGACTTGATGATCCACTTAAGGTCGTGAGTGGGCTATTTTGAACCCAATATGATCTAACCTTGATCTTGATAATAAGATTATGAATTAGTTCGATCCAAACCATAGAAAATGTGTCAAAACATATAATGAATTGATCTAAACCATTGAATTAATAATCCAACTAATAATAATCGTCCATTAAGGGTCGAATTGATCAAAATGGAAGATTAAGTATATAGAAATCTAGATCCAACCGACCATACACTAAATCAATAGTTCTAACCAAAGTTTAACAGTCGGATTAGAAGGATCTTAGGCGTTTATGAAGATAAACACTGAATGGTGGAGATTGGTTAATCATGAACCAAATGTGCGATGTGACTAAACTGAAGGTATGAATCGATAATTTGAGGATCTGATTTTCCAATCAACGGTTAGAATTGTGTTAACCAATGTCGTCGTATTGTATATGCGATCATGTGCGATCCCATATACCTATGCGCATGTGTGATCATGTGCAATCGCATATACCTATGCGCATATGCGATCACACAATTGCATATGCGATCATGTGTGATCGCATATACCTATGCGCATGTGTGATCATGTGCGATCGCATATACCTATGCGCATATGCGATCACACAATTGCATATGCGACTGCATATTTTTTTTTTTTTTTGAAAAATAAAAAAATTGAAAAATATGGAAACATTCAAAAAAATTGTAAAAAAATAAGTTAAGGGTAACTTTCCCAAGTTAATAAATAGCTAAGTTTACATATTTTAAATATATCTGAGAGAAGTAAAATCAATTAAACAATGAATTAAACATCAAGTGCTTAAATCTTGATCTTCCATCTTCCAAGAGAGGTAATGTAGGAGAGAAAAATTAAGACCACTTGGAAGTAGGAAATGTAAGAGAGAGAGACCACTTGGAATTAAGAAATATAAGAGAAGAATAGAGTAAGGGAGTGATAATATTGCAAATGGGGGAGGTTTGGAAACCATTTTATAGATAGAAGTTGTTTTTTTACAAAAAAAAAATTTGATGTGCCAACCGTTGGCCAATATCAATATGCGATCGCATATATTCGCATATGCTTCATGCGATTGCATATGCGCATATGTGGTCGCACATGACAACAGTGGTGTTAATGAATAATAGTTATTTAAATTAAGTATGAAAGTAACCCTATTGGCATAACACTTAAAAGGGAACTCAACAAGAACGGAACTAGTCAACGAACCGAAGGAGCGGATTAAAAGAAGAACATAATCTTTGGGTTAGTAAAACTACACCAGGATGATATTTCCAGCATGCATTCATGAATCTTATGATATAAAATGCTTTTGTGATATATGCCATTGTCTGAAATACGATGTTGATAATGAATACCAGACAACTAGGGGGATAGACGTCCCTTAAATTCTCGGGCAGAGTTCCCAACTGGTACCCAAGTTGGTACCAGTAGGGCTTCCTCCCAAGGTGGTGGTCTAGGGCTAGGGAAAAAGTTTATTAAAGCTCTAGAATGGACTACTCATCACCAGACTCCATGTTCTGCACTATAGGCAAGAGAAATCAATCCAGTAGGAGTGGTATTCTTCTTCATGCGTAAGACTTGGGAGAATCTATACTGAATGTGTGTCGGCAGGCTGGAAGCTGTGTGCAGCCATGGCCATGGTGATTCCTAATTATGAATTTGTTTATATGATAACTGGCATATATATATATATATATATATATATATATATATATATATATATATATATATATATATATTGATATTCTGATATAACATGATATGTATTGAATCATGTAATCTATTATTACTTGTTGGGATTTTAGCTCATGGTTTTGTATACGGAAAACCATCTAGGAAAAGATACAGTGTAGGCATCTCTGTGAAGATGACTTCGGCGATCAACTGGCTGGAGAGCCAAAAGAGAACGAGACAATTTAGTCTTTATTTTATTAAGTTTTTTTATGTATTGATATTAAGTTGTTTTATGTATTGAGTTATGGGATTGAACTTAGGCCTCAGGGCCCTTTGATGTTTGTAGATGATTAATATTTGGTTATATATTATGATGTTGATGAATGTATTTTATTTTAGTAGATGAATGTATTATGGTTTGGTTATGGCATAATATAACAGTTAATACCTTGAACCCGATACTCGAATTGATGAAATTCGGATATCCGAGGTTGGGGTGAGAGATGCCATGATTTGGAAAGTGGAGTAGTCGAGTAAGTTCTCTGTTCGATCCTTCTACAAGGTGATCACTCTTGACGACCTGTGTTTGGAGTCAGATTCGTTAGCGTTTGTTTGGCAATAAGTTGTTCAAATACATGTTCAAAATTAGAAATGAATAGATATTTTGGATCCTTAAAATTTTCTGAATTTGCCAATATATTTTTATATTTTTTCCTTTTACCCTTATAGGAATGTAATGGCCATTATGGCTTGTAGCATAACGGTACATGGCTGGCTATTACACTGGCTGTTACTGTTACTGAATACCTTGGTTGGTCCCCTGCCTATGTTGCATGACCAAAGCTGGTCACCCATTGTTGGTTCTGCAACTTACCAGGCTGGTCGCTCATTGAGTCTTGGGCCATTGTCGCTGGAGCCTTTGTATGTTGACTTCTTTCAATATCTTTTCTTGCCCAAAGACTGCATTGCGTCTTGAGCCAATGCGGACCATGAATACGAGGTTGCAGAGATATCAGAATGCGTCTTGAGCCAATGCGGACCATGAATACGAGGTTGCAGAGATATCAGAAGTTGGCTGTAGAGATAACTTGGTTGCCCAAAACTGATGTTGCATATGCAATGGCATAACTGTGTTTATGCCAATGCATGTGCCATTTTGGACTAGTGGACCACATATGCCAAGATGAAATACGCAGTCATTGTACCATTGGGGCTTATGTGGGCCGCACAGGGAAGCATGCGACTGCATAAGCCATGGTCATGCGATTATGCCATCGCGTGCACACTATGCGATGGCATAACCTTCCAACGGTTAAAGACTGTTGGTACTTATTTTTTGCTTCATTTTCTCTCACTTTTTGCCTATAGATAGGCACTGCCCACCCTCTATTTTCACAACTCTCTCTCTCTCTCATTCTAAATCTCTCATTCTAAGTCTCTTAACTCTCTTACTCTCTCAAACTCTATTACTCTCATTCTCTCTAAAATGACATTAATAAAATTTATATGTTGTTGTTTTTTATTTTTATTTTTTTAATTTTTTAATTTTTTAATTTCACATTTTTTAGTATATGCATTTATTTGAGTAGTCGTTACTTGTTAGTTGACTTGTTATAGTGTCATAGTCTAATAAAACTGTAAAAAACAATTTCCTACACTTGCAGTCTTTTTACATAAATTTTCTTATATATACATATATATCATTTTTCCTTGAATTTCTCTCTCTCTCTCTCTCTCTCTCTCTCTCTCTCTCTCTTTAATATTTATTTTTTTTCATAAAAAAAAAGTTTGGGGGTCTGTGCCATCGCATATGCGATTGCATAAGCGCACAAACTCCTTGGTTCGCACAGGATCATTTATGCCATTTGACAACATTGCCCGAAACTTATGTTTGTCGCTGATGGCTTGATCACTCTTGATATGGTGCGGTCCATGGTGCCCTAAACCATTGGAGTGTTGCAAAAATCAGGACACTCATTTGAAGTTTCAGTCTTAATCTTTGGGAGCAAGCATTTTGTAGATCCAAGCCTTTTTATAATGCCCCTGCTGATGATATGAATGTGTATGCATGGATGTGATAATGGATAGGCCTCGCCATCTTTGTTAAAAAACCTATGCAGTTGTAGGTACACGTGTTTGTTTCTGTGTGCTTCATTTTTTTAAAAAAAATCGGTATGGCATCAACCACAGGTGTTCGTTTCTGTTTGCTTTGTTTTAAAAAAACCTGTATGGTATCATGATCAAGTGTTTGTTTGTCTGCTTCTTCCGCTCTTTCCTTCTTCCACCCTTATCTCTTGGTACACATCCACTGTTGTAGGTGCAGGCTGGTACAAAGAAAAAATTGTTGAGGAAATCCAACTCCATGAAGTCATATGCCTTTTCTACATCAATCTTGAGCAAGAAGTCCCTGTTACTCCTATATGATACTCGCTAGTGCATTCATAGGCATCTGCCAATTCCTTGGGGATGTTGTACCCTGCTACAAAGCACTTTGCACTGGCTAGATGATGAAATAAAGAACTTCAGAAAGACTTGCCAATTGGACTGATTAGGTTGGAAGTCTTGGACCCCTTACACACCCTCGAGGATTAAGAAAAAGAAAAGAAAAGAAAAGAAAAAGGCATTTTTGTCACTACTCAAGACCGCCATCCAAAAGAACTCAAACACCTGGCATAACCCTCCTGTATGTAATTCCAACTGCCTCGATCGAAGATCTTGGCAAATCAGTCATATCCTGGAATGCATTCATACTCTGCATCCATGCTGAAACTTTCTTTCATGGCCACGGCCTCCCCTGTGAGGCTATCAAATGACAAACCATCAAGAGTCGGTCTTTCTAGTTCACGCCTGTGTACAGATTCAGGAAATAACATAGAATGTGCTTGCAGATATGGGTCTCCTCTAATAGGATCTCACTCTCTTAGTGCCAGTAATGTGTATAAAGCTGTTTCCTCTAATATGGCTCGTCTCCTCTCCTCTCATGTTCAGATCTTTAGAGCAATATAGTGAAAGTAGAGCTGTTTTGAGTTCGTCTTTTACCAGTTGCTCTGCAAGACTTCTTTCAAGAAGGACAATGTCAAGAGCTGTGTTCAGACTCTCCTTCCCAAAATGCTCCTCTCAGGATTGGCTATCAGTTTCGTCCCTGTTTTTAAGAACCTCAATCTTCCCTAACAACAGACTCTTTTTGGTGGTGTCCGCAAATGCATCTTTGCTCCGGATTATCTTCTTTTCTTTTGTTTGTTATTGCTTGGTGTTGTTTTGTTTGCTTTTTCTTTGATTGAATAATATTTCATCTTTCAAGAAAAAAAAAACTTCACCACAATGAACCTTTGCCTCGCTTTTCCATCAACCAATAAAGATGTCCACCACTTTTTAACTGAACTCACGAATTCAGGGTGTTCAGGCCACAAATTCCTTGAACTGTAACAGCAACTGTACTCAGAAGTCAATCCACATATGGGGGTGAAGTCAGCCTGTGGTTGGAGAAAGAACTGCTTACCCAGCCTCCATTAATCAGAAACCTGTCTAAACAATTGATAACAGGGCCTTCTTGATTGTTAAGACCAAGTAAATCTGGCACTGTTCATTGGCAGATCGACATCCCTCTCTCTCAACAAAATCTGCTATCCACACATGCCAGTGGTTATCGGAGATCCCCCCTCACCTCTTCTCATGGAAGTACTTGATCACATATACATGACTCCCAATGTGCTAGGGGAGATTCCCTCAAGCTAAATTTGGTCATTCGTTATTTTGGAAATATGGGCCTGTTGGACTCTGAATGGTAGAAGCTGTAGGGTGGATGAAATCATATTCGGAACACGATTCACTTAATATCATGAAGAGGGCGAGAGATGAGCAGATCCATGCGAAAAGATTAGAGACAGAAATGGATGAGGAATTTACTCCCCAATTAATCTTGGAGCTGATTGGGAGGTAGACAATGATGACAATGACCTCCTATATAGTTGATTGGGTCTCAATACCTACATCTGTAATTTCATTTAATTCTGTTTTCTTTGTTGACTTTATTCTGCCAAAGTCTTCAATTATTGTCATGTCTTGTGAATGTTCCAAGTGCATTAACTGTAGATAGTTTATTACGCCCTTCTTTCTGATATTCTTAAGCCTGTTACTATTGAAATATCTGATTGTGGTGGCTTTTACCCATTTACTGATACTGATATTATTTCACACAGTATATGTCAACCGGTATCTATTTTGCATTTTTTTTCTTCGTTGTTTGTATCCAAGATTTGGCCCATTTACTATATGGCTAATTTATGGGAATTGGCATGCTTATTTCAGTGGAAGTGGATTGTGTTCGGTCCCTGCCTGTCTCTAGCAAGGAACAAGCAGATCTGTGTGGGGGCCCACTTTGATGTATCTGTTTATCCACACCGTCCATCCCTCTTCTCTCAGATCATTTTATGGTATGAGCCCAAAAATGAGGTAGATCCAATGCTTAAGTGAACCAATCTGCCTCATTTTTTGGCTCATACCTTAAAATGATCTGAGAGAAGGGATGGTCGGCATGGATAAACAGATACATCACGGTGGCCCCCCACACAGATCTGCCTGTTCCTTGCTAGAAACGAGCAGGGGCCGGACGCAATCCGCTTCCAGTTTCAGTATACTCATTCCAAAAGAAGTAATTCTTTTTTATCATTTTTTTTTATATCATGTATGAGCTCCAGTGTTGCTTGCCTATTTCACAGCTCACAAGTCAATATTGTAGAAAAAACTGATTTTTCCAACATCTGTTTGTCTTTTTAGTTTGAACCTCGTTAGTCAGCCATGTTTTCTGTTTGGGGTTCAGGTTTTCTTACTATATGATGTATGAGCTCATGTTTTGATAAATGCTTCAAATTTCAGGTCTGAGTGGATGAAGATGCTGGTGGGCATGGGCCATATAATTGCATTCATAAGCACTGTTATCAGCCAGTAATTTCTACCCTATATACAAACATGTGTAATACAAGTATGAAATAGCTTTCTACTTGTTCCATTGAGCTTTCTGGGCTACTTTGTCATGTAAGTAATTTTCGTTCAACACTGGTTCCTGACAGAGTTGTGTGCTTTTCTGTTCACTTGTCATTTTCTGGTTGGTTGAACTCTAATCTTACTGAGAGAAGCAGTGCTTAAGCAAACATTCTACAGGCTTTATGTTTGGAAGGGAGGATTAGGACATGAGTGTGTCAACATTTTGCATGCAGAGGCATACATTTGTCCTGCCATCTGCAAATGGATGGTTGGCAACGGGCACGTATAAGTGGGGAAACGCCAACATTCAGATGGTTGGGATCAGCCATTCAATGCACCATTTGGGTTCTGGCCCACCGTGAATTTGTGCATGTATATCCCATGAGCATAAGATCATTTTCATCCACTGGGTTTTACAGGGATGGTGCGGTTTTCATTTTTAATCGGAAACTAAACTGTGTTTGGAATATCAAACCATGCTTTCAGTGAACTGTTTTTGAGGTGCCGTCAAGGGGTCTGATTTTTTGGTGGTTTGAATCATTGAAACATGAATCTTTCAACCACATGTATAACTGGAAACTTCTCAAATCTTTATGATCTTTTTGAGTGACTTTGGCCCACTTGATTATTGATTATACGTTCCATTGATCATTGGCCTGGTCCTGTCCCTCAAACAAAGTTGGGGCCCACGGTGCCTCTAAACCCGAAGTGCTGTTGAGGTTTCTGTTCAACTGGTGCATCCTTTCATCTAAGTAGGTGATAGGCCAATTGAAACCCGAACGCAGCCAAAAGTGCTCATTTTTTGTCATTGTTTTTGTTTTTTGTTTTGTTTTTGTGAGTTTGTACTAGCTTCAACTTGGACACTCGATTTATCAGAGAGATTACCAAGGAAGGGCATCTAAGAGAGAGAGAGAGAGAGAGAGAGAGAGAGAGAGAGGGGCACATAATTTCCTGAATCCATCCACCACGTCTCCAAGGAAAAGAAGCTGCAATTCAGTGGAGTTGGAGCTTGCATTCGCTCTGGTCTGGTATTGCACCTTGAGCAACCGTTCACCCAAGTAAAGCATCCACATTCTCCTACTTGGTGCGTGAGGCCTAGTCTAGATCACTTGGTTAATATAACGGCCGTTTGGTGACTATCCTTAGTAGCCTCCATCCAACTTACCCTTGGGTTGCTATTTGTGAACGGCCCTAAAATTCCTTATGAACTGATGCCCGTGTGATAATCTCCTCCACCTGGGAAGGGAAAATTTCCTCTTACCATATGATCCTTGAAATAGAGAGCTAGCAATGTCGGGTGAATAGGACAATGCCAAATAATTGAAATAAATGTGAAATATATAAAGATTACAAAAATTTTAATTGTTTGAATATTGAAACCTTGATTTCAAATAATTTGTATGACAACTTTCACCTAAAATATTAGGCAGTCCAAGATCAGCGAAACCTGGATGCGCAGGATAATCATCCGAGGATTGAGGCCAGAGTTTAGTGGCTTCATGGTAGCAGTTCGTGGGTGGTCGACACAGCCCACGTTGCTAGAATTAGAGAACCTCTTAATAAATCAAGAGTATGGTAACGTTCATGGGTGGTCGACACAGCCCACGTTGCTAGAACTAGAGAACCTCTTAATAAATCAAGAGTATGGTAACGGCTCTGGAATGGGTCACCAGGGTGCTGGAACACAATCTCTTGAAGGTTCTCCGGGACCGGCTCTCGTTATTTAACTTCCCTTCTTTTGTCAGTCCACGGGGTTGTAAAAAGAGATAAAAGGGTGGCTATCTAGCGGGAGTCGTTGCGGTTGTATTCCACGAGGTCCCTATGGACAAGGGGACAAGTGAAGGGGACAAGTTAATCATCACTCGCCTTTGGTGAAAGCTTGTCACGACTGACGGACGGAAGAAGAACAAATCATTGACATCCAAAGACTTGTAAATGATCATATGATGGAACCCGATTAGTCAACCTCTTCAGTGGAGAGACACTCTCTGTCACAAGAGTAGGGGTGCGATTGAGAAGATATGTAGCATCTGCGAATGCAGCTCCCGTTTGGTCTCTTCTGTGACCACTAAAACAATAACTCGTCACTGTACTTTCTCAATTGCCTAGCCTGAGCCAGTCGATCAATGTATGTAGCGATTCCAATTTCAATCACGAATGACTTTTGAAATCGATCTTTCAAACTCGTAAGAGTATATAAAAGGATTACAACATTCACCACTGAAATGAAATAAAATACATCCAATCACCAAAAATAATAAGGCATTCACCACATGGCATAAGGAGTTATAGTGGTTCGGTGTTTAAAACAACCACACCTACTCCACTCCTAAAATTACTACCCTTATAATTTTGGCTTTCACTATAAAAAAGTTTTCTCAGGGTTACCTTAATAACCTGATACAGTTCCTTGTGATTTTCACGGGTTATCACGATAAAAATCCAATTGAGATTTTCACACGTTATCTCAGACAAAATCTCAACTGAGATTTTCACAGGATATTGAGTTTTATAATATATACTTATCTTTAAATGTAGAAGACGTAGCAGAAGGGTCTCTTTCTTGAACGTAGATGACGTAATGTTCAATCAGACAGAAAGAGTTAGGGTTTTATATATTTTATAAATTGAAAAACCCAAATGTTACTTAATTCAATTCTCTTAGATCTTAAAGATAAGTATAGTTTACTCTCTCAGATTAAGACTTAAAAGTTTCGAGAATAAAGGGAATTGAATAAACTATTAAAATAAATTATAAATATCAACAAATAGCTTGCCAAGGACTTGAGCTTCTCTTTCTCTCGCAGAAGAATTATAATAATAATAATAATTTTTTTTTTTTTGTAATTTGGAATGAGAGAAAGACTCAATTTATAGTAAATAAGGTAGAACTTCGGCTAGCTCGATATAAGCTTCGACTAGCCTGAGTTCACTGGATTCTGTTCAACGGATTTCGGATAGCGCGGGATATGAATTATCCAAAATTCGGCCGACCCGAGGTCAAATTCTGCTGCCGAACATCATAATTTGGCTAGCCGAATTCTCGCGAATTCCAAAAGTTGGTGTTGCTGGAATTTCACCCGAACTTTCTCGGGTTGGCCGAATTTCAAGCTTAGGCTAGCCAAACTAAAACTCGGGCTAGTCGAATTTTCAACAAAAGTTGTTATTTTGCTTGGACTTGAAGTTGGGCTGGCCAAATTCCAAACAAAAACACTAGAAAAGAACCATATGATAAAACAATTTTGAAAGCGCCTAGTCCTAAAGTCAGTCCTAAGGTCTTTTTAGGGTTTATACCACCTGAGATATATCAAATATCTGAGTCACTTTGACTTGAACTTTCTCTTGAATTTCGCCTTGAACTTTGTCTTCAATTCGGGTAACAATTTCTTTGAGAAGATGTGCCGATCTTTTCTTGAACATAAACCGATCTTAAGCTGATCTTTAGATTTTACTTTGAAGCACTTTTATCTCACAAAATTTGACAACCTATGTGTGCTCAACATCATAGCACTTACAAAGGCCGGTTATTGACGGTGGAGACTGTCAATAGGCTGGGATAAGGTTCATTTTAATAGCCCTGGTTCGCAGTCTATAGCTCCAATCAGAGAATGACAGCTGATGGCTTAAAAGCTTTTAAAAAATACGCGATGTTTAAGATAATATGGGCAATCCATCCAATTAGCCCCAATGTGGATTGGCCATGGCCCAGAACTTGCTTAATCGAACAGTCCAATTCCGATAAAGAGCGGCTTGGCAATGATGGATGGCTAGAAAGAGTAGGTAGATAAGTTCGGCGGTGGTCAAATGTAAGATAAGAGGAGCAAAAGAGGGCAAGAGACGATTTTTTTAAATGAATGCTCTTCTAGATGAGCACGAACGTTGATTTCTAAGTGGGCCCAGCGTACCTAACAAAAGAGAAGAAGATTCCACCAAGCAATAAAAAGGCTTCCAAAGTAGTGGGCAAAACACAAGCATTTGTTTGTTTCTTTCGTGTAGGTGAGATCATTTTTGAAAGAGGTCAAAAGGGAGCTGAGAGCTAAAGCTAAACGAACGATGATGACACTTGAGACAAAAGATCATCCACCCCATGCTTTATTGTTGTTTTTAGTAAATGGAAGTGGACCAGGCATCTCCTTTGTCCTTTGCAACTTAACTATAAGCAAAAACCCCTCAATTTTCGAAATATAACAAACGTACCCTCTTTCAGTTCTCAATATATAGCAAAAGCGCACATAAACACACACTCTCTCAAAGTTGCGTAGAACCCATGTATATTTGTCAAGGTTTATTCATATGCCACACGTGTACAAGGGCGCCCATCTACATCTCACACATGCCAACATCGGACACGGGTTCACGTTCCCACCTGTTGATTAGGTGTTCCCAACATGTATGTTGCATATGTGTTTTGAATATATAGAGTGTGCCATACATATATCTTGTGTCTTAATTAAATATACATAAATGTCTTCTCTATCAAGTTTATGTATATTCATAATAACATGTACATGCATTCACCAACGGATGTACAAATGTTTTCACTATATTAATTCTCTTTATGTATCTGTGACTCTTCACCAAAGGTCACCTAAAGCTTTTATATATATATATATATATATATATATATATATATATATAATATGGAAAGGTACTATGCGCTAGAGCCGATGGGAACGTCCCATGAAGTTGAGCTGTGTGGGCCCCACCGTGATGCGTTTCGAACATCTACCCCATCAGTTAGATGCATCATTCCATCGTGGGCCTAGTTCTCAAAAATCAAGTCAATACGTTACTTGTGTGGGCCACACCATATACAGAAGTTGAGAGGGGCTGTGCACCATTAAAACATTCATATTCATTTTTTTGGCCTACCGAGATGTGGTTTGCAAATCCAGCCCATCCATTATGTGTGTCCCAATTGGATGAGGGTTCAGACCAAGTTTCAGACACATGCAAATTTCAGGTGGGCCCCACCAAGTGTTTTATATGTTTTTGGCATGTCTTCACATGATTTTAGATGGTATGGCCCACCTGAGTTCCGTATACGGTTGATTTTTGGGATATCCCATAATTTAAAGGGCCCCATCAAATGCACGGTGTTGATGGTCGACATGCATCACGGTGGGGCCCACACAGCTCGACCTCATGGGAGCTTATCGTGAGCACGAGCGCATAGTACCTTTTCCCACACTCACGCACGCGCACGCACGCGCACGCGCACGCGCGCACACACACACACACACACACACACACACACACACACACACATATATATATATATATATATATATATATATATATATATATAAACCTTAGCGCCATTTAGAGAGAATGCGTACAAACCAACAACAATCACGATTCTAGTACTGAGATTATATACATATTCTGTGAGGGATTGGGCTCTTTTGAATCACAAGGAAAATGCACGAGCTTTGTTATATATTTGGAAAGCATAAACCATTTTCAAAAAGCAACATTGCAGTGTGCATTTAAGTGTGAAATCCATTGAATAGTAAATCTAGTAAATTGAAGAGAGTTAAATTCTTATATGGCTACTAGCCAGAATTAGTAGTGTCAATCAATACTTTGTAAGACTTGATCATATTTTTACACACGCACTCACACCCCACGTACACTCATGCACTCATACCACAGGGGATTTCACCACAACGGGTGCTCACCCATGACCTCGTGTTGAAACTCTTGCTAGTTTACTACTGAGGTATGAGTAAGGATCTACACAACCTTTTAGCTTTACGTTGCGGCTAAAGTGTGAACCTCTTATGCTCGTATTTCTTACCTATCTTCTTTCATCTCTATTAGGAGGCAGTATTTGGTCCAAATGGAAATGATTCTATCATTGATGTGTCTGCAATTCAATATGAATGGAAATATCCCACATCTACATGTCTCTCTCCCTCTCATTTTTCCAAATCAGATCCATGATAAAGTTATGGACACGTTTACGAAACCAGAAGTCTTTGATCCTCTCCAGCTCAAACCTGATAATCAAATAGTGGCTTTAGCAATAATGGTTGCAATAAAAAACTGTAACCTTGCCATATATGAAAAGGCAAAACACTTAAATCTTGATTACTTGAGAGTTTAGATATTTAGTTGAAGTTAAATCACTTGATAAAGATAGACTGAAGTTAGGAACTTATATAATCTCGCGTGCTTTCGTTGGCCATGTGAATATTAAGGCTTATAGTTTTCTTAATTTAGAATATGATACTCATGTAATTATTGAGTTAGTACACAGACTTTTTTAAAAGTATTTTTCCTTGCAAATATGATTGTTGAGGCGTAAAAAAGAGAGAAAGATAGTAAAAAGTCATTATGCGCATAGAGGCATTGTGCGCTGATGATCATTGTGTGCAGAGAGGCATTGTGCGCTGATGATCATTGTGTGCAGAGAAGATTTGTACGCAGATGATCATTCTGCGTAGTGGAGCATTGCGCCGAATGTCCACACAAAGGATTCCGCATGAAGGAGAGCACACAAAAGATTCCGTATGAAGGAAAGCGCACAAAGGAGTTCGCACAAAGGAGGCCGCACAAAAGAGTCCGCATAGAAAGGAATTGGCGCATAAGGGATATCGCGCAATGTCGACGTGGCATGTTCACACGTGTGAAAGGGGTATAAATACCCCCTAACCCCTCAGTAGGAGGTCATTAGCAGCCAATCAAGGAGAAGAAGATCTTGACGAGAGAGAGAGGTAGAGTCCGCACCCATTGTGCGAGACAGGTGTTGTGCGGCGCACAATGCTATTGGCGAATAACATTAGTGGGCGCACAACACTGTGAGCGCACAGCAGTGTCGAGCACACAACGCTAGCCAATGAACAACACTGCGAGTGCACAACAGTGCTGAGTGCACAATGCTAGCCAATGCACAACGAGCTATGCGCACAATAGAGTGGGCGCACAGTACTGCTAGCCAGTGCACAGTAGCCCAAAAGCATGATATTACTGAGTGCACAGCGGTGTTCATTGCACGACAATCTACAATATACGACGCTTCCAGCACTTATTGTCTTAGTACATGATGTCTTTTGTTTGTTTTCTATTATAAATCATGAACATTCTGTTTTGGAATCAAAGGAGAAAAGGATGTAAAAGAATTTAGAATGAATAAATAATGTGATTATCTTTTTTGTCTCTTTTGTTAATTATTAAGTGAATGGAATTTTCCTAATGAAATGCATTTGTTTCTTGTTCGAAACAAAATGGCGACTCTGTTGGGGACTTTTCTCATATTCACTTGAATATTAACTTAAGAACTACACGAAAGATAATCACAACTGTTTGGCGCCTTGAAGGCGCCAAGATGGCGACTCTCAGTGGGAACATCCTACTTTTCATCTCCAAAATAGAATATAACTTGATTTAATTACTATTTTTTTTTTCTGTTGTTTTGCAATCTGGCATAATTCAGGAGAAAAGATATCACAACCAACCAACCAATCAATGACAATCATTCAGAAGAAAATAGTTTTCTACTTCACTACGAAAGGGTTCGTCGTGGAATATACTGGTGAACAAACTGGATGCAACAAAGAGAAAGCAGTGTCAAGCAAGCGTATAGAATCACGGGCAGCTGTCACAGTTGTAACTGCTTCGCCAATAGCACAATGAGAGAGAGATGACTGGATTGTCATCACTTACCGAAGGACAAGGACCCGGAATGTCCCTATGGCAGGAGCGAGTTCACCACTGAGAAAAGCTAGGGGGCCGGTAACGCGAAATACAGTCAGGAAGCATCCTGAACTTGCTCCGCCGACAATTTACCCCACGCAAGCAATGGTTCCTCCAGCAGCATAAGATTTCCCTGCTTTACCTACTAGGAGCCCCCGGTGGACAATAGAGCAGAAAGGGAAGGCTTTACTAACAAGCCCACCAAAATCCACATCACTGATCTCTATGTCTCCTCAATCGGCTGGCTACTCCAAAATACACAGAGTTCATATGAGCCTCCCCTTTCTACAACTCCTATAATGTCAACTACTGCCTCCTCGGGGAATGAAGAGGCTGCCGTTCACATGGCCGGAACGAATCGAGGATCTTCCTCAACTACAGAAGATCGCATCATCGAGATGGCAGAAGCGCAAAAAGCATTAATGGAGGAATGTAGGAACCTTCGGGAAGCTTTGGGAACTCTGGCACATAATGTGGCACGAATGGCGGCATCTTCAATGACCGATAACATAAACGAATGAGAATAGCATTCTGAAGGGTCACATCCACTGCGGGCCGGGTCACACGGGTCTGCTCCTATGATGAAAACATTAACATAAGAAGAGGTACGACAAGTTATTGAAGAAGCGGTCAGATAAAAAAAGGAATGTGAGAGTACAGGAAGATTCAAATATCAGGCATCATATCCGAGAGAAGTCGAGGATATCCTGTTCCCGAATAACTCCAAGCATCCAGATTTTTAAAAGTTCAATGGGGATGGGTCGCCAGAGGAATATCTGATGCATTTTATTACCAGCATGGAGAATTTCTCCACGATACCATAGTACTGCCTACATTTGTTCAGATCATCCCTGACAAGTAAAGTGTTCCGATGGTATTCTAGTCTAGCCCCAGGGTCGACACGCACGTGGGAGCAGATGCAGGATGCCTTTATGTCGAACTTCTTCTCTTTAGAACACGATGTCAGTATTACAGAGTTGGCTTCTGTACGACAGAGAGAAGGGGAATCAGTAGAAAAGTTTATAAACAAATGGAAGACGTTGGGAGCCTCGTGCAGATAACTTCCGAAAGAAAAAGAACAAGTCAAGATGTGCCTAAACTCCATGGAGACAGGAATTGCGTTTGGGCTTACTTTCCGCGACTTAGCCACCAAAGCCCACATCTTAGAACTGATGACTCATAAAATGTTGGTGTTTCACTATGAAATAGCCGGAAGAGGACCCAATAGGTTAATTGCAAATACTGTGGACCACGAAAAAAGGAGTCAAGGAACAAGGGATTTAGGAGAAAGAAGGACAGAGCGGAAGGAAGAATCAAATCGTCTTAGAAGCAGATTTATTAGAAAAAGGCCCAGATCGCTTAATTCTCACGAAGGATTTGCATTCGATAGAGAAGACGTCATTCTTATGATGAATCAGTTGTTGAAACCTAGTACGATAGAATTGCCTGTGTCTAAGCGCCCTGAAGATATAAGAAGATCAAGAGAAAGAGATTTTTGCCGCTACCATCGTCTGATAGGGCATCTGACAGAAAATTGCTACACATTAGAATACACAATACAAAGAGTGATAAACATGGGCGAAATAGTAATAGGAAAAGAAAAAGAAAGGGACGCAAAGGCGACGGTGAACGTGTTGACAGTTCGGGACAGTGCAAACGTAAGAGCAGAGAAAGAAAGTCGTGAGATGACAAGGAAAGCCGCAATAATTACGTTGTGGTCAGGAAAAAGAATGGCAAGTCCCCCAAGGCAGAAAGTCAGAACGACAAGGACTGAGGTCATCAAGGACCAGCGTAATAGTGACAAGAAAGAAGAGAGGAATGAAGCAGCAAAAGTGACTTATGATGTCGTGAATCATTTGAAGGGTATATCAGCTCGGTTAAGCGTTTACGACTCGTTAAAGTTATTAGAAGATTTCAGGCAAAGTCTGATTCAAGCGCTATCCGACCACAATGTCAGAGAAACATTGCTGGTGGAAATGGAAAATGAAGAACGTAAAGAGTGGGAAGACTGTATGCCAGTAGTTTTCTTCTTTGATGATGATTTAGCTTATGATACAGGGCATAATAGGCCATTGATGATAGTAGGCCATATTCGCGGCAAAGAAGTAAAAAGGATTATGCTCGACAATGGATCTGCGGTAAACCTGTTACCGTTAACAATGTTGCAAAAATTGGGTTATCGTCGTTCTGATCTACGCCCTAGTGGAATGATGATACATGGCTTTAATCAAGATGGGCAGCGTGTACTCGACAAAATTACGATGACATTGGAAGTAGGAGACTTAACTACTGATGTTGTTTGTCATGTGATCAGTGCGGTCACGACATATAATCTTCTCTTGGGAAGACTATGGATACATCAGTACGGTATTATACCTTCTACCCTTCATCAATGCTTCAAATACTATAGGAATGGAATACAATATAAGGTAACGGCCGATGCAAGACCATACATAGAAGCCGAAGCCTTCTTCGCAGATGCCAGTTACTACGACGGATTTGCTGGAGGGGAAGAGAAAAAGAATGATGAATGCAAAACCTTGAAAAATACTCCATATAATACATCTTTCCAAAATTCCTCCCATGCACTGCACTGGACAAATATCACCTACTGACTACAGATAAGCAATCATATGCTATTGACTTCCTCCAATCGGCGGTGAATTTTTTCATGTCTATTTCCCCCAAGGTGAGACCGCTACACAAAATGTCAATGAATTTCATCACGAATATGCCGCAGTCATAACCATTGTGCTGCTTCAGCGTAGATTCATCGAATCTGACGGTCCACTTCTTTCTTTCAAGCGCAGTGTTGTCTCTAGTGGCATGGAAGAGAAGGGGGAGTACATCAGTCATATTATTCATCTTCTACTTGAACTTCGGCGTTAGATATGTGTAATTTTTTTGCTATATTACTCTGTTTATGTGACTCCTATGATTGTTTTAGACTAATGTGATATGTTAGCATTTGTTACCTAGTTAACATTTCCATGCTTTATTTCTCACTAAAATACTGAGAGAATGGGCAAATCTCGGGAAATATATTAGTATACAAGGCTCCTGGACTACACTTTAGAGATATCCATGTTGTTACTGCGACTTACATCGAGGATTTGATAAATGTTGTTGAAAATTCTAAATATTCTATTTTCTTTCCAACCAAAGGGCTGCGATCATTGGCAGATGAGATGGTGAATAGTGATTTTGATGGGGACATGTATTGGGTGACAAGAAATCCAGAGGTTCGTAACCATTCCCTATTAGTTTATTAAGTAACATATGTTAGCACAAGTCTTTCTCAATATCATTCATTTTGGCACTTGATTTTTTTATGTCAATTAATTGGTGGACATGAACATGTTATTTCATTAACAAGTAAATGAGTTCCTCACTATAATAGTAAAATATTAAGTTTCCTCGTATGTCTTAGCTAAAAAAATGCCCAATTGTTCTTTTCTCAAGTGTATTTTTTAGGAATCTTTTTTCCATGGAAGGATTTTCACAAGAATTAAGACAACATTTCGGCTAACATAAAGGAGTGGGGCAAACATGAAATTGAGTGGGGTAAACTAGGAATTCAGCGGGAGAAACTAGAAATTGAGCGGGGCAAGCATGAAATTGAACGGGGCAAACTAGGAATTTAGCGAGGAAAACTAGAAATTGAGCGGGGCAAACATGAAATTCAGCAGGGCAAGCATGAAATTGAGTGGGGCAAGTGCATAAAATTAAGCGGGGCAAACATGAAATTCAGTGGAGTAAACTAGGAATTCAACGGGGAAAACTAGAAATTGAGCGGGGCAAACATGAAATTCAGCGGGGCAAGCATGAAATTGAGCGGGGCAAACTAGAAATTCAGTGGGGCAAACTAGAAATTGAGCGGGGCAAACATGCAATTTAGCTGGGCAAGCATAAAATTGAGCGGGGCAAACTAGAAATTGAGCGGGGCAAACATGAAATTCAGCGGGGTAAACTAGAAATTCAGTGAGGGAAACTAGAAATTGAGCGGGGCAAACTAGAATTTCAGCAGGGCAAGCATGAAATTGAGCGGGGCAAACTAGAAATTGAGTGGGGCAAACTGGAATTTGAGTGAGGCAAACTTGAAATTCAGCGGGGCAAGCATGAATTTGAGCGGGGCAACCATGAAATTCAGTGGGGCAAGCATGAAATTGAGCGGGGCAAACTAGGAATTGAGCGGGGCAAACATGAAATGTATACAACACAATGTATATTCAACAATGTATATAACACAATGTACAATGTATGTTTAACAATGTATACAACAGGAAATGGTACATGAGTGGGACAACAATGTACAATGTATATTCAGTAATGTATAAATACAATGTATATAATACAACATTTCAACAAAATTACTCCCATGCCCTTGACAAATATCATCTACAGACTAGAGACAAGCAGTCATATGTTATTGACTTCCTCCAATCAGCAGTGAATTTTTGTATGTCTATTCCCGCTAAGGTGAGACCGCTACACAAAATGTCGATGTATTTCATTATGAATATGCCGCAGTCATAACCAATGTACTACTTGGCGTGATTTATCGACTCTGACGGTCCATTTCTTCCCTTCAAGCACAGTGCTATCTCCAGTGACATGGAAGAGAATGGGGAGTGCATCGGTCATCTTGCTCATCGTATGCTTGTACTTTATTAATGGATTTGTGCTTAAGCTATCCACAATAACCATTTCCCTCTCTCTTGGATATATGACCAGCAAAAACTAATGTGAATTTTCATGGTTTATGGGCGCATACACCTGTCCATGATTGAAAAAATAATATATTAGTAAAAATGAATAGAACACATAACACTCACAGAAGAAGTTCTGGGACGAGTGCATTACCCGTTCATAACACCAAATCGCTTTGGTGTATGGTCTATCTCGCTGCTTCGCAATTGCGTAGACTGAGTTCAGCTCGGCTATTAGCTCAGCCCGTTCTGACGCTGAGTCCGATGCCCAGTATGCAATTAAAACCGGCAAACACCTCTCAATCATTGGCTGTTACAGACAAACATGATCAAAGATCAACACATGTAAGAAGTTGAAAAAGTGAAACATATTAAGTATTGTCTGAATTAAATAGTCACCATAAAAAAATGTTGGACAAAACTTACAATCCTAAGGATAGGCTATTGCCAGGTCGGTTCGCCTCTTCTTAAGAAAATCGATGTATTTGTCGATAGCCTAATCAATAAGATAGTACGATTTAGCATAGATTAATATAACAAATAATTATATGTCAATCAATGCATATAGAGAATAAATTAGCCTACCACGCTATCAACCCACGCATCCTTCACCCATATCGTACCAAACCAGGAGTAGGCTGTCGTGGCCTTGTTCGCTTCATACCAGTCCTATACCTCTTTCAATTGCTACGCGGATAGTATCCTGAATGGATCCATCTATAAAGTAAATGGTATCAGAGTAGTGGCAAAACTTGTTGCAGCCTTGGGTTCAGGAACCAAACCAGGGGTTGTATCAAATGCAGACAGGGATAAGTATGGAGAAACCTTATAAATTGATGGCTTCAGTACCCTTTTGGGTCTCCTCTGATAGACGGGATGAGAAGTGGATGTATCCAATACATTACCCTTGGTGAAACCAAACGTGTGCACATCGAATTCCCCATGCATGAAGCGTTCTTTCTCTTTAATATCATTTTCTTCCCCGCTCTTCAACTCTTCACCCTCCTCCTCCATCGTACAATCTTCCTTCTCCTTATTAAACTCCTCTCTCTCCTTCGCTAGCTTTTCTCTCTTCAAAAAACAAATCCTTCTCCCTTTTCAATGCTCCTTTCTCTTTCAGTAACGCCTCTCTCTCATCAACCCTCGCTTCTTTCCTTCTCAAGTCTTCCTTCTCTTTCCTCAATTCTTCCCTCTCCTTCTTCAATTCCTCTCTCTCCTTCTTCAACTCTTCCTTCTCAACCCGGAATTCCTTCATAAGACTAATACCCCCCTCGGTCCCTCTCCCTCCACACCTTTCTCAGTATTTTTGCCCTCTTCGTCTGATTCGTCTTCCTCCTCATGATCACTCTCATTACCCTCTTCCTCATCTTCCTGGGTCTCAGTGAGTTACACAGTGTAACAATGGGTATGTAAGAGGAATGATACCTTTACAAAAGCAGAAAAAATATAGTTCATTTTTCCATAACATCTTACTTGGAAACTTTCATGAACCGATCTCACCGCATCTATTTCCCATTCTCGAAGGGTCGGTTTTAATTTCATTATTACTGATGTCTGCAAAAGAACAAAGAGTATTGTTAAATATAAAAGCGTATACCTGTTAGAATTAAGCAAAGTAAATGCCAGAGAAATATATTAACTTACAACTTTATTTTCGAGAATAGCATGTATTTTGTTGTACCTCCAATCCTTCCAGCCTCAATATTGATTGAAGCGTGAAATTTGATGGGGAACATACGAAACAACACACTCTTGTAGGGCAGGTAGTATCTCTACTGCCCATACTTGTTAGAATGAAATTGCACCGGGTTAAAAATCCATAATTGAATATAGAGGATAAACATATAAAAAATAAAAGGTCTTCTTACTTGTAGAGGAAGGAGGCAACCACATATAGTGTACCGAGGGGCACTTGATGTGGCAACGCCAGATTCTATTCCTTGCGACATTGTATAGTACCCCAAACTACCCCAAGGATAGTTAGAGAAATCATCCAGCGAGTCCACTAAGTGAATATAATCCATGATGCATATGGTTTTCGGTTCGGTTCCCCTGAGAAAGAACTCTACAACCAGGAGTAGGGCAACCTTTACGACATCCTTATGTTTATTGTTGTCAACTAATCTATCAAAAACGTCCGTTAGGTCCTTCTTTAATACTGAATATTGCTTGAAGTATTTGTCTCTTAATGTACTCGTAGTGCCACAAATTTTCGGTACAGTAAGATCTCTAGTCTTAAGGCCCGTAATGAGGGCGAAGTCCATCTCAGTAAACTGCACTCGTCTCCCTCTGATCTCAAATACTAGATCACCTTTATATCATTGAGAAAGAAGGTGAAATAGAGCCCCTAAAAATCTAAAGGATGTAGCATATAATAGAAATGAAAAAGGGATTGGCTAAACAAATTTAGCCGACTATCGTGCTTTTCCAATCCACCCTTTACCTTCTCAAACCACCATTTCAGTGTACACCTAGAGGTTGGGTTGGGGATTACAACAGAATATTCGTCACCTGCAAAGATAAAAATGAAGAACATATCAAACATAAAATTCACAACATAAACGTACTGTACAAAATCAGAAATAAATGAAAACAATGTAGCATTTCATGAATTTGAACAAGGTTCATATGAAATAAAGATAGAAATTGAGCGAGGAAATACCAGAAATTTTGCAATACAAACTATCAAAATAAGCGAGGCAAACATGAAATTGAGCAGGCCAAACTAGATATTCAGTGGGGGACACTAGAAAAACAGCGGGGCAAACTGAAAATTCAGCGGGCCAAATTGCAAAACTGAGTGGCAATTACATGAAATTGAGCGGGGCAAACATGAAATTGAGTGGGGCGAACTAGAAATTCAGTGGGAGAAACATTAAATTGAGCGGGGCAAACTAGAAATTCAGCGGGACAAACTAGAAATTCAGCGGGTCAAAGTTGAATTTCAGCGAGGGAAACTTGAATTTGAGTGGGGCAAACTTGAAATTCAGCGGGGTAGACTTCAATTTGAGCAGGGCAAACTTGAAATTCAGCGGGGCAAACATGAAAATGAGCAGGGCAAACATGAAATTAGCAGAGGAAACTAGAAATTCAGCGGGCAAACTATGAATTCAACGAGGTAAACTAAAAAATCAGCGGGGCAACCTGGAAAATCAACTTGGGAAACATGAAATTGAGCGGGGCAAACTAGAAATTCAACAGGGGAACATGAAATTGAGCGGGGCAAACTAGAAATTCAGCGGGGGAAACATTAAATTGAGCGGGGCAAACTAGAAATTTAGCGGGGCAAACTTGTATGTCAACGAGGGAAACTTGAATTTGAACGGGGCAAACTTCAAATTCAGCGGGGCAAACTTGAATTTGAGCGGGGCAAACTAGAAATTCAACGGGGCAAACAAGAAATTGAGCGGGGGAAACTTGAATTTGAGCGGGGCAAACTATCAAATCAGCGAGGCAAACATGAAATTGAGCGGGGGAAACGTGAAATTCAGTGGGGCAAACTAGAAAATCAGCGGTGCAAACTTAACAGATAATTTCATGTATGGAGCCCAAAAAACTAAACGTATCCAATATTCAAATGGACCACACCACATGAAAATTTCAAATTGAACTTCTCAGATTGATCATTTCTGAGGGGCCACAGAAGTTTTGGATCAAGCTTATAATTGTGTTTTCTATTAATCCATGTCTATATGATCTTATGAATAGGTTTGATAACAAGCAAACATTACTGTTGGGCCCACTATGGTTTGAACGGTGGAAATTATTATGCCCACTGTTTCCCGCGGTATGATCCACTTGATCTTTTGATATGCTTCAGTTTGGGGCTAAACCGCTAAGATTAGATGGAAGAACAGATGGACGTCGTGGATAGACTACATACATTCCACGTGGGCCCATATGACTTTACTTAGTACAATGGGAGCGGACTGACTAACTCAGTACACAATCCGATTACACTTGCTATGATGTTTTATTTGTAATACATCATGTTCATCGGATTATGATACACCAGAACCCCATATGTGGGAGGGAACCTAGACATTGAGGGAGAGAACTAGATATTGAACAGGGCAAATATGAAATTCAACCGGGAAAACAGAAAATTCAGCGGAAAAAACTGAACAATGAGAGGGGCAAACATGAAATTCAACGGGGGAAACATGAAATTCAACGAGGCAAACTATGAAATTCAGCGGGCCAAACTAAAAAATCAGCGGGGCAACCTGGAAAATCAGCAGGGGAAACATGAAATTGAGTGGGCAAACTAGAAATTCAGCCGGGGAAACATGAAATTGAGTGGGGCAAACTAGAATTTCAGTGGGGGAAACATTAAATTGAGCGAGGCAAACTAGAAAATCAGCGGGGGCAAACTTGAATTTCAGCGATGGAAACTTGAATTTGAGAGGGGCAAACTTCAAATTCAGCGGGGCAAACTTGAATTTGAGCGGGGCAAACTAGAAATTTAGCGGGGCAAACAAGACATTAAGCGAGGTAAACTTGAATTTTGAGCGGGGAAAACTACAAAATCAGCGGGGCAAACTAGGAAATCAGAGAGGCAAACATGAAATTGAGCGGAGGAAACCTGAAATTCAGCGGGGGAAATTTGAATTTGATCGGGGCAAACTACAAAATCAACAGGGCAAACTAGGAAATCAGCGAGGCAAACATGAAATTGAGCGGGGGAAACATGAAATTCAGTAGGACAAACTAGAAAATCATTATGCCCACTGTGTTCGGTGCTCTGTGGGCCTCATCATGATGTATGTGTTTCATTCATGCCGTCCATTTATTTTTATAGATCATTTTCTGATATTATACAAAAAAATTAGGTATATCCTGATCTCAATTGGACCACATTACATGAAACAGTGTTTCATGAACATCGACCATTAAAAACTTTTTGGGGGTCATAAAAGTATTGGATTAAGATGATATTTGTTTTTAGACTTCATCTGGGTCTTTATGACCTAATAAACAGATTGGATTTCAGATAAACAGTACAGTGGGCCTCAGGAGGATTTAAATGATGGATATCCAATCACTATTGTTTTCCTGTAGTGTGGTCCATCTAAGATTTATATCCCTCTTATTCTTAGGATGAAGCCCTGAAATGATCTTTACAAATGGATGAACGGAATGGATGAAACACATACATCATGGTGGGGCCCACAGACCACCGACCACCAGCGACGGGGCTGGTGTTAGGGGGAGTAGCCAATCCGTTTCCTATACTACATACATTCAATGTGGGCCCAACTGAGTTTAAAATATACTTGTGGTGCGTGATTTCTTCCTTGGAGCGACCATTTTCGGAAGAGGACAAAATGCTGATAAGGGGGGCCCACAAAATGAGTTTTTTTTTTCGTCTTTCTCGTGGAACCGAAGCGTGGAAAGGGGGTGAAAGCAGTAGTAGTGGAAATGGATATGAAATCAAACAGTGAAAAGGGAGAGGAAAAGTGGACAACAGTGAAAAGGAGGTTGAGTCCGCCTCCTCATTACAGGAGAAAGCCCAGTCGTTGTGTAGTGGGCCGATTGGGATCAAAAGTTTCCGCAGGTCTTTTTTAGCTTAACACAACAATGCGTTTTCACGCAAACATAAAGGCATTGCGCTTATACTATTAAAAGAAGGGGCCTCTTTTTTGAGGGGCCACCGATTTCACACCTACTACAGAGTGCCTCAGCCCGCAGGCAGTGGAACAGGGACCCGACTTCAGCTCCAGACCATTGGATGGTTGAACACTCCCTCACGTCAAGGCCATCCCTCCGAAATGGAGGTCTAAGGAGGTCTAAGTCTCCCCACGTGGAGTATTTCGTCCTGAAAATCAGTCTCCCCAAGTGGAGGTGTGAGTATTTTGTCCTGAAAATCAGTATCCCCACGTGGAGGTCTAAGTTGCAAAAGAAAGTTTGTATTGTTTCATAAAAACAGCTGCATAAAAGGTGGGTCCACGGTCCTAAATTTCTCAATTTGAACCTAGGTGGGCCATAAAAGTCGTACCACTTTTGAAAGTCCGATCATTTTCAACATTTGCATATGAATCTAAACCTTTTGAGAGGATTCCAATTCACATGACTTTACTGCATTCCATGCCACGTTGATTTCAATTACCAGCATTTTACCAAATAACCGATTTTACTCATGTGCATCCATTAACCACCAATTACAACCGTTTACCATTAACCAAAATACTCCTTAACTATTTTGGATGGTCTTGATTCCCGTCCAAATACCCTCCTGTACAAGATTCAAGAATCACTGCCATTAAACTATCACACAAATCTACCGCACCAAAGAACTTCCAATAGCTACTTTCCAATCCATCTCTCCCACGGATCTCAACGGCTGGAATAAAATCCGATCCTATTAATTGTCGACCCTGAAATGTAGATCAGACCTGATTAAATAAGATCATGTGCTTGATGATAATTGGAATATCCCCGAACCGGGTACTCATCAACGGCCCTAACAACAACTTTGATGTTCCATGCACCAAAAAATCACCGGAATAGTAAGATCTCAGCCACTAATCTTGGGGTTTTTTCTGTTAGATATGTGTCATTGTCGCATTTCTAGCCATTTCTCTGTAGACCACCAAGATTAACTTTTGCAAGGTCTCGAGGTGAGCATCTTACCATTGAGAGGCTAGTTAGACGGTCGAGATGGTTTATACACCATGTTTTCGGTGTATAATGCCTCGATAGAATCATTTTCGTGGTGAAACGTGGAGCAGATATTGCCGATAAAATAGCTGTCGAACACGAGCCTCTCACGTGACCGGCCTCGTCGGATGTCGGGTTTGCGCCCAAACCGATCTCCCCGTCGAGACAACGTGAGAATCAGTGAATGCCGATTTAAAAAAGGGTGGGCTACGTCCATGATCCGAGAAAGGTACACTTACAAGTCAATATGATCTGGACCGTTCATCAGTGTGACCCTGCTGTGGATGGTCTAAGCTTGTGAGACAAAATGTCTGGATAACGTTTTGACTACATAACTTACGTGCACGGAGTGTGGATCCTTGTTGCTTGTCTTCCATTTGCGGGCTACCAATGGATGGCTTGGATCTTCTGATGAGTGTGAACGTCGAGTTAGGGACCATCAATAATGCATTTGTTGGGCCCGCCTAGAGTTGAGCACGGATGACTCGACTTGGACGAGTTGACTCGCTCGTCTCGTTCAGACTCGACTCGACTCAAGTGGGTAAGTTAATTCGAACTGAGTACACTTTGTTCCGTTCACCTAGTAATTCAACTCAAATTAACCCAAAATCCGACTCAGTGCTAACTTGATTTGATCTGAAACCGGACTCGTATATTAATTTTTTTTTTTTTTTTTTTTTTTTAAATACACTCATATTTGACATTTGAAATCTAGATGCAGTGTAGATGATGGAGATACTGCAATTTTAGTAAGTACAACTAGCTAGGTTCTAAATTGTGATTTTAGCCTGCTAGTGCCGCCGCACCCACCCCAACTCAGTGCTTACTCAACTCGAATCGATACCTCTGATCAATTCAGATTCAGTCCGGATTCAGACTCGGATCAGAGTTAGGCATGCTGGACTTGATACAAGTCAAGTTCAGCTCAGTTATTTTAAAACGGTGAAGCCAATTCATCTCTAACTTAGTATGACTTGACTCGATGCCCAGTTCTAAGCCCGCGAATAGAAAACTTTACCTTAAATAATTAAATTTATTGAAAAACAATCGTGTACCATGTGTGCCAGCATGGCACATGATTAAGTGTTCCAATCCATCCTCGGGGGAGTCATCAGCCGTCCAAAAATTTCTAACATTATGGCCCACCTGATGAGTGGACCTGCTTGAATTTTTGGCAACAACGTTTTGGAGCTCAGCCGCACCTCTTGGACGGCTTGGATATTGCAGTTGTTTGCAACACTAGCACACGTATTGTCGTGTAGATGGTATCCCTTGTACACGCGCAGATGGGCTCGGCAAACCTCAAATAATTTATTTATCTTTGTAAGCTTGCTAACCCCACTTGGCACGAGTGGAACAGGCAATCGTCACCAGGCTGGCATCTTGGTAAAGCAGGCTAGTCAGCTCATAATTGGTGTCAAAGCTTGAAGTATTCCACACGTGCTACATTCGTACGTGTGGCTGTTTTATTCGCTGCATGCGGGCTTCTTCAACATCAACAGCATAGAGCGATCTGGAATGCAACTAGTTGAACGCGGATTTCCTGCAAAAGCCTTCCGCAGAAATTAGGCGCAAGCATTCTGGGTGGGGCAACGCCATGTTTGTAAGAAATCTATCCCGTTCATCTATTTTGCGAGCTCATTTGAGGCTATTCGACCAAAAATTAGGTGGATACAAAAATCAAGTGGGCCATACAAGAGGAAACAGTTGCGATTCAGTGATAACCGTTGAAACATTCTTGTGGCCATAAAGGTTGTGTGAGAATAAATTTTTTATATTTTCACTTCATCCTAGTGGTGATGACCTTATAAACGGTTTGGATGGCATATAAACATCAAGGTGGAGCTTAGGAAGATTTCAACAGTAGGTATTTCCTTCCCCAATTTTCTCTTGAGTCTAGCCCACTTGAGTTTTGGATCCACCTACTGTTTCCTCTATTCTCCTAAAATGAGCTTGCCAAACGGATGAACGTGGTAGAATTCCCACAAACATGAAGGTGGACCCACCCAACATCCTTGCGCAAGAACTTACCAAAAAACCCTTTAGCAGGAAATCCGCTGCTTTTTTTTTTTATTTACACACACGCACCACACCACGCCATGGTGGGATTTCACCAACTACAGGTTCTCGAACCTTCAACTAGGTGTTGAAACTCCTGAGAGTCTACCACTAGAGTAAGAGTAAGGACCAGGAAATCCGCGTCTCAACTAGTTGGACTAAAGTTACAACCAATTAGCGTAAAAATGCCAACTTGACACGTGTATATAATATCCAATCCGTCAAAAAGGTATCGCCCTCCCATGGCCATTTCCTATCACAAAAAAGTCTAATCATTGATAAGGTGGACCATATATATATTAGGGGCCCACATGATGAGTGGATCACCCCTCTCTGTTGTTTTTTTCTTCACTACGTGTTCTTCGCTGTCAGATAAACATGGACGTTGTTGAAACTTATCCCTTGACAAGTTTCCGCTGGTTGGACACTAGTCTATCGTCCAACTGGCTCCAGTCAAGACTCCAGTGTTAGTTTATTACCATATGGAAATGGTAGTGACACGTCATCCCCGCAAATGGTAGTGATGTGCAGCTATCCATACCATGTAAATTGTGGCTCACATTATAGACAGGGCATACCTCTAAATCATGTTGATAAAACAATCATAACCATCCAAATAATGGCTATCAAATAGATAGTTAAAAGTAAAGTAGTTGGTTGTCCAAATTCAAACAAAAAAAAAAATAATAAATCGGAGGGTTAATATTATCTTCTAAAGAACTTTTGACCTGAGATCTCTCTATTATATTAATATAAGTATTAATTTAAAACATAAGGAATTTATGTGGATGACACCTTGCAGGCAGTCACATCATAGACAAGCAATAAAACCAAAATTTAAAAATTAGAAAACGCATTTAATAAATATCTCACACCCTACTATTATTTTCTAACCACTCCGGCCTTGTGCCGCAAGCATGGAATAAAATAATTTCGAGATTATTAAAATGTTTTTTTTTAAAAAAATATTATTATTATACTAATTAAAAAAAAAAGGAGGTCTTTCTATGGGCAGGGAAAACATTGTTACTCTGGCGGAGAAGGATTCTCTATGCGCATGCATGTAAATGGCCAACTAGATATGGTTACATGCACCTCAATCCACACTGTCTTGGTTCGTCTCAATTCAAATGAGATTAGATTGATTGGATAATTGTGTTTTCGTTAAATTTCGCTAGTAGACTGGTTTCATTTTAGACCGTCCAATTAACAGCCATTGTTTATTTGTTAGAAATACAGGTTTAATGTATTTTATTTTTTTGGATCATGCCCTTCGTACAATGGATTCCGTGATTTGGACGGTTTAAATTGACCTAAATATATGCAACGTATGCAGAATTTCTTAGCATGAGCATAGATGATCGTACTCTGCCACCGCATCAAATAACACTTTAGCGGGCAGCTTGGGAAGGATCGTGCCCGATGTGGTCGTTTGAGGAAAACAATGATTTCGGGAAACACATTCATGTGGGACCCACGTCAATCACTGCTCACGTGCGGCCACGTCAGCTTCTGCGGATGCTGCGCCGTTCCGAAGGGCGGGCCACCCGTTGACCGGAAGCCAACGAAAGCGCCCGGTTTTCCCGCGAAAATGCAATTTTCTATTCACGCGAGTTTCTCGTTGCGTGCAGAAGCTGAAATCAGATCGAGCTATTTGGTCGGCCTGTAAAGGTGATCCAAACCGTTCATATGGTGGGCCCGATCGTGGATATCAGATGTGCGAGAAGCATCTTCAATGATCTTCAACATCCAATTGGGCCGTCGTTAAATGCTAACCGTTGGATGTTATTGTCTAAGTTTAGCCACTAATCACTTGGCTAGGATCATTTTAACAGGGAAGATATCCAGATATGGCCATCGCGCTGGGCCCCACCTTTTGAATGGCTTAATTTATCATAGGGTTGGCCTCATATGGTTGGGGACGGGGTATCGCGACCATCCATGAAGTTGACCATATACGTCTACGTATTTCATCAAACCTCCTCAAGACGATAGCAAACGTTGCGTGAGCAGTAACTGACATTATGAAGCTACTGTAAATCTGGCTATTATGAACGGTTGGGATCTTCTTTTACTGCTGCAATTGTGGACTATCTAGAATTGGGCCCTACTACTGAACGGTTGGGATCAACTTTACTACCCCGATTGTAAGATAAAAGTGCTCTTGCGGTGCACCTATCTTTCACTGTTACATGACCAGTCCATGACTTTCTAATCCCCAGGATACCGAATCCACGCAAGAGGAATGTTCACATCCATCCATCTCGATTGACCAAAAGGACACCGTTCACTGATCATATACGGTTTTGATGGGTCCCATGTATAAGACATCCGAGCCGTACATGTAGAGCCAACTTGAAGAGGAGCGGGGCTAACTCCGATTCTGTTAGGCGGTGACAGTGGGGGCACCTAGATGTATGTGTTGTATATCCAACTCATCCGTCTGTTTTTCTGGTCTATTTGAGTGCATGGCCCTAAAATTGAAGCAGATGCAAATCTCAGGTAGACCCCACTAAAAAGGAAACAGTAACATTTAACAAATGTACAGTCGATACATAGTCAAGGAGTAAAAGATCAAAGAATTTACGGCCTAGATTTCAACAACAATTAAAATAAAAGAAAAAACAAACTAAAAACACGAGGTTTTAATTCTCCGACATGTTTCCAAGAGGAACTCGCCAAGTACCATATTAAAATTCTCTTTTTATATTTATTTATTATTATGACGTCACTTGACTTTTCAACGTAGTAAAACCCGGCTGCGTTTTCGCCGCGTTGCTTGCGTTATGACGTTGTTTGTTCCGACGCGGATATCTTAACAAAGCCTTCCGCACGAATTTCATGCGCTGCGAATTTTGGTGGGGCCCACCGTTATGTTTGTGATAAATCCACCACGTCCATCCGTTTTAAGAGATTATTTTAGTAAACGAGACCAAAAATTAGATGAATGAAAGACCCAAGTGGGTCACACGAGAGGAAACGGTGAGAAACCGTTGAAATATTTGCATCGCCACGGAAGCCTTTTTCAACTAAGTTTGTTTTTTATTATTTTATTATTTTATATTTTATATCAATTCATCCCATTGTAAATGAACATATAAACATCAAGGTGGATCCCAAGAGGGTTTCAAAGGTAGTAATTTCTTTCCTCACTTTTCCCTTTGGGTGACCCACTTGGATCTTGGATCCAGCTTATTTTTATCCTTATATCCTAAAATGAGCTCTGAAAACGGATGGGCAGGATGGATTTCTTAAAAACATCAACGTTGGCCCCAGATTCCTAGCGCAGTTACTCAATGCGAAAGGCACAGTTAATAGGCGTATCCTTTTTTCTCGGGTGGTAGATTCTGAGGAGTTTCGACACACGGTCAGGGGTTCGAGTATCCATAGGTGGTGAAATTCCACTAGCGTGAGTGTGTGGGGGTGTGTGTGCGTGTGTTAAAAAAAAAGAAGAAAAAAAAAGAGGCGTATCGTTTTTTCAGGGAGGTTTTTTTTTTTTTTCGAAAAGTTTGTCACTACTTACTCGTTATCAAACTGTACGCGGACTGCATGCAACAGCAAACTACTGTAAAAAAACACGTAAAAGGAAAATGTTTTGGACTTACGGTTGAAACCTCTGCGTTGCGGTAATGTTTATATGACATCTATGTCATTCACAAGTTCATTCCTGTCTTGATGAACTGAAAACACAAAAATATTAGCCTTATCAGAACTTATGTAATCCTACGAATGTTTCGACCATGAACGTTCTATTTTCACTGTTTGTTTCTAACCATGTGGTTTACTTAAATTCTAGATCTGCCAAAGTTTTGGACCCATGTCCTAATCTGTTACAGAAAAGTGGATGGACGGAGTTGATTTCTTACAAACGTCACAGTGGGCCTCACTTAGCTTCCCATCGCCCTGAAGGATCTGCTTCCGGTTAGACGTCCTGCTCAGTGAAGAAATCGGGTATGTTCTTTTTTTTTAAAAAATCGTACTGAGAAAGCCCCACCGTGAATGTATGTGATTTATCCACGCCGTCCATCTGATTCCATCTTATTTTATGAGTTGAGCTAAAAATTTAAGTATATCCGAAGCTCAAGTAGACCACACAACAAGAAACGGTGGAAATTGAAACTTTGCTAGGGCATATAATATGATAATGTTTATTTGTAATCCAACTTGTTCATAAGATCAAACAAATATAGACGAAGGGAGAACACAAATATAAGCTTGATCCAAAACATTCGTGGCCTTGAAAATTTCTTCAATGGTAGACATTAAAGTCACACCATTTCCTGTGTGGTGTGCTCTACATGAGCTTTGAATATGCTTCATTCTTTTAGCTCAAGCTGTAAAATTATATGATAAAATGATGGACGAAGTGGATAAATATATAAATTAATGTCAACTCCACTAGATTTACTCAGTGCACAATGCGCCTCGGCAAGTGGGGTGTGTCGGTTGTGATTGGAGACCCTTCTATGCCTAAGTTAGGTGGATAATCTGAAAGTAGAAGAGGGACTTGAGTTAGGGTTTTTAGTGATTACTTTTCTCTAATGACAATGGATGTATTTATAAGATACTTAAGAAACTTCTGGACTTCTATATCTTGGTGAGACATGCTGGATTCGCTAAAGGGTCCTTATTTATAGGATACTTAAGAAACTTCTGGACTTCTGTATCGCTGAGCCCGCCTTGGTCTGTGTGATCTTCAGTTAAAATCGTGTCAAATCTTTCCTTACTTGGTTCGAGGGGGAATTCTCTTCATGTTTTCTGCCTCTCAGGTCGGGTTCAATTTGGTCAACTTAGGAGGTGAGCGTAAGACCCCATCCATTCTCTACCATTTTCTATGCCTATGTGCACAATGATCGATGCCATTAGCCAAACCTGTACTAACCGTGCATAGTGCACACCCGACTAACCGGAACCCCAAGTGACGCAGGGATGAACGTGATGAGGATAACTACTCCGAATCCATGGAGCTTCTCTGGACTCCTCACAGAGACTTCTCGAATCCACGAGGAAAGAAAGCAGGAAATAGAAATAATATTCTAATAAATTCGAACTTGATCAATTAATTACTAAAAATGAGTTCACAACCCTTTAAATAGGGGTACCAAGCAATGGGAAGGAAATCAGAATCAAACTACAACTAAAACGCCTAGAATCCGCGACTTACTATAAATAGTAAACTTACTATTTATAGACGGTCGTGGTGTCTACTAGTGCGCAAGGTTTTGGGCCAAAAATAGTAAGTGTCCTATTTGGCTTCACCAAACCGTTCTCCTAATTATTCTAAGCTCTTTTCACGTTGGGCGCAACTCCTAAAGCCCGATGGGTGAAGAGTTATAATCAAACTAAAACTTACTATTTATAGTAAAAACTAAATTAAAGCAAAGAAACGACCGTCGATCCAGGGGTTTTTCGCAATTCCGAGTGTCGCAACCTGGCATAGCGGGTTGGTTGGCTAAAGTAGCTCGTTCTACCCCAAAATCATATATTTTACGTCAGGTAACTCATTCCGGATTGCGAGATACGCTCGATCTAAGGTCCGACGGTCCGGATCACTTTTGTCGTCGACCGGGCCTTTTCTGATCCATCTTGGCTATGAAATTGTCCGTGACCCGCTCTACATCACCAAGGCTTCGAAATCAATTTCATATCGACTGCCCCATCGCCGCGATCGCGTAAGTACTACCCGTGTGTCTGTACGACGCTCCGTTAGTGAGATACGCTGCGAAGAATTGTTACTGTATCATGTGCGCATGGCCCCATATACTTCATTCCACACATGTGCACAACACATGCCATGCATACATGCACATGCCACACATGGGTGAGAGAATTTCTACCCATGTGTGTGATGTCACCCTCCCATGCCATCCATCTCTCATGTGCTCTCCAAAGTCAAATTCTCTCCATACCATACCTTATGTATGACATCATCACACCATGTCATCAAATGCCCGTTTAATCCACCATTAATTCCTAATCATGCATAAATTTTCATAATCCTAGCCTAAGCTAACATTAATCACATTAGCCTAACCAAACTAAATTTTTATCCATTTCTCTATAAATACCCCTCCATCCCTTATCATTTTCACCATTTTCTACAATAAGGAGAGAGATAGAGAGAGAGAGGAGTGATCTTAGTGGGCCATCAACTCTATCAATCCCATCCCTTCCATCCATCTAATTTATCAAGGTGAGTACACCCCACTCACTTTCATTTTTGTATGTTTTCTTTATGTTATGTTGATAGATGATGATAATGAAGGCCCCACTAATGCTGGGTCACATTGTCATGTTTGTATGACTCCCAAACTATTCAGCAGACCCTTCATAGAATTATGCCTATTTGGATGAAGGGAAAATAATATGTATATATATAATAATGATAATAATATGATAAATGGTGTGGATGTATTGGAGAAAATATACAAAAATTAAATTGTGACAGACCTCATGTGGGACCCATCAATAGTGGGCTCCACCAGAATGTTTGTATGCCATCCAAACTGCCCAAGTGAGGCCATTAGGCTGGCCAAATACACACATGCACACACGTACACACACACCACAAATAAAAATAATAAAATTTAAAAAAACTAAGGCTGGACGCTGATTACCGCCAGCGTCCAGGGGACGCTGCAGCAACCAGCTTCCCTGTTGTTTGACATAGGGGCAGGGCTTTGGGACCACAACGGGCCCCACCCATGATGTACATATTTGATCCACGCCATTCATTCAATTTCCAGCTTATTTTAGGCCTTGAGCCGAAAAATGAAGCCAATCCAAATCTCTGGTAGGCCACACCATTAAAAAGACTATTATAATAGTGATATTTACTTTTAGGGCCTGCTGTGACGTTTTTGTGCATCAAAACATATTGAATATTAGGCTTATGGGCCTGTCATGAGCCAGGGAACCCAGCAGGTGGAGTGGATCGTCTTGATGCGGGCCTCACTAATGAAAAACCTCCGAAAAATTAAAAAAATAATAATAATATGACAAAGAGACTGGACGCCACTTGCTGCTAGCGTACAGAGGACGCTGCAACAAGTAGCGTTCCAGCGCCAACAGGCAGGGACGGTGGGTCCCACCATTGGTTCCACCTTGATGTATATCGATCATCTACACCGTGCATTTGATGGGTCCCCTTTAGATTATGGGACATCCCAAAAATCAGCCGCACATGGAACTTAGGTGGCCCACACCACCTAAAATCATGAGAAGATCCGTATGAGCCAACAAGTTCTATGGGACTGATCATGAGGTATGTGTTATATCCAAAACGTCCATCCATTTGGTGAGCTCGTTCTAAGACTTGAGAAGAAAAATAAGATAGATCTAACTATCAAGTGATCCACACTACAAAAAGTAGCAGGGGATTGAACGTCTACCATTGAAACCCCTTTTGGGTCATAGAAGTTCTGGACCAATATGAAATTGGTTTTTCCTCTTAATTCAGGTCTTTGTGACCTTATGAACAGATTGGATGAAATAATAAATGTTATGGTGGGCCCTGTAAATTCTCTAATGATGAAATCATTATCTCCACTACTATTCCTGGTGTGGTCCAGATAATCTTTGGATACGATTCATTTTTTTTTTTGGATAATGCTCTAAAATGATCTCTATATAAATGAATAGTGTAGATATAATAAATACATCACTTTGGGACCCATGTAACTTTGATCTCCTTGAATCGTTCATACAACTCGGAGCTTGAGGATATAAAAATACTTGCTGGGGTCCACCTGAAATTTGGATTCATATGAAACTTGGACTAACCCCCTTAACCAAGTGGGACACACATAATGGATGGGCTGGATTCATGAACCACATCTCTATGGGCCCAACAAATAATTATGAATGTTTTAACGGAGGGTAACCCTCTCAACTTTTGTGTGTGGTGTGGCCCACACGAGCCACAGATTGACTTGATTTTAAGCCAAGAGGCCCACCTGATGTCTACATCAGATCTGCACCATGTCTTTGATAGACCATTTTAGTACAGGAGCCCAAAATATAAAGATGATCTAAATTTTAGGTAGGCTGCACCACAGGAACAATAGAAATTGAACATTTACCATTAAAGACTCTCTGTGGGTCTACCACGATGTATCTGATTTATTGAGTCCATACATCATCCTTGACCTGTCCATTGCATGGTATGGTTTTAAAAAAAATCAGGCTGAGCTAAAGTCCACCTAGATCGTACCACCTGAAACTGTAAGGAACAAACTCTTATCACTAAAATTTTCCTAGGGCCGACGTTAATGATGCAATGTATATCCATACTATCCATCGAATTTACCGGATTGTTGGAACAGATCCTAACCTGAGGTAGGCCACACACAACTCAACCTCATGGAAAATCCCAATGGACTCCACCGCATAGGACCCATTGTGAATTCCATTGGTGTGTGGGCCCAAGAATGTTAAGGCCCATTTTGAGTGAATGCCATGTCGGCCCATCAGTGGTAGCCTTGTTTGGGCCAACCATTGGGCCTCTTAGGCAAGAGTTTGTAATCTCCATGTGTTAAATGTATAATGAACTGGTATTGTAATTTTTGAAGTAATGATGATGAATCTCTTAAATGGGCTGATTGTGGACAGCCCTTGACCATTTGGCACTCTGCTTAGAGTGCGGCCCCAAGTAATATGATCATGTGACTTATGTTTAAACTCTTAAACATGTTCAATTATAACAAATATGTAGACTCTAGTGGTGTGAGGGTGTGATATACCTGTTTGACCCATTAATCATGTGGGTATTTGATATATGTATGGCCACCTAATCATAGGCAATGGTGGAGTATATGTAGTCATCTAACTGTATGAATGTGAAGTATGCACAAGGCCACCTAACCGTATGAAATCAAGTGGCATTGATGGCCATTCAACAACGTAGGTTTGTGCTTATCGATATAGACACCGCCACTTGAATCACGTATGACCAAGTTGTACATTAGACTGAGTGTGATGTAGGGTTATGTTACCCAAGCTAATGCTATCAAGGTCCTAGATTCTATGCGATGTGATCTCTAAACCGTAAATGGTATGATGAAATGTGGCCCTTGGCCCTTAACCATGTGACACCGAATATGAGTCATTAACTATGTGACGTGTGAAGTCGTTGTAGTAGTATAAGACTTATCATAATTAGTGTAGCCTTGTATTCGTGTGTAGGATTATGATTGATCAATTATGTTTGAAATGTAGACACTAGATCATGATAGTAATTGTATACATACTAAACTATGTGAAATTGTGGTACTTACCGCCTGACCATGTGAAGGTTTAGTAACATGATTGCCCCATTATGTGAGCTATGATGTAATGAAAGTACGTAACCATCTAACCTTAAGTCATTTATTATGACAAGTAGAGTGACATTTGCATGGCCTCTGAACTGTATGGACTTCTGATAACGGAGTGACCATAAGACCATGTGGGCATATGAGAATTGTGTGATTACTCAGACTTGTGGACTATGCTAATGGTGTAACCTCTTGCGTATGCGAACTTAGGACGTGTGTCAGATTGATTATGGACCCTACCTTGATGTAAGTATTGCATATTTCACCATTTATCCATTAGGCTAGCTAATTCTAGAACATAATTCCAAAATGACCTAGATCCAATTCCTAAATAAGTAAGACGATATGAAATAGTGTTAATTGAATGTATAACTTTCAAATACTTATGAACCCATTCAATGTACGTATTTTATCCGCACTGTTCAATTGTTTTACCAACCAAACAGTTCAATCATGGAGCCCGCTGACGTGTGCCTTGTGCATCTGAATTGTTCTTCCCTGTACTACCTTAATGTATGTGAGTTACCTATGCTATCTACTTGTTGGGCCCACCGTAATGTTTGTGTGTGGACCCATCTGCTTGCAGGACCACTTGGAAGTAGAACCCACTACGTTATATAAGACAAACCCACAAATCTAACCATGATTAACTCTTATGTGTATATTATATACCCAAGTCATTCAACTTAGGGCTCACTATATATTATAAGGTTTACCTGTGCCTTCCAAACCATGGTAGAACTACTATGATAATTATTTGCAATCCAACCTACTAACAACCCACTTGAAGGTGAAGCCTACTACATTATATGAGTTTCACCAGCACCATCCATCCTGTGGCTCATTTACTATATATTATATCTATGCCTTTCATCTCATAACCATTTGGTGCATGTACTTTGCGTCACCACCACTCATTAACCATAAGGCCCAGTTAGGGTATAACCATGTGGTCCCAATAGAAGAAAATCATGTCGGGCCAAAGCCGCTAATGGAATATCTATCTTGCGAAGGATATGGTGTAATTCTGAATACAATTAATGCTCGTGATTATGATAGATGTGAATGATATTAGTGATGTTAGTGATTATGGTTAATAGAAGTATGTGATTTAATATCTTGATTAATGTTGTTCCACTTCCTAGCATACTAAATTCATCTACTTAACCATGTTGATATTGACCATACTCATGCATCATGGAATGATGTATATGCAAGTGTACTTCAATACATCTGTTCATGTGTAAGATATGTCATCTTTAGTTTAGTCACATGACTATGGATTGATATAGTTGATAATGGCACATGATGATTATACGTCATTCTTGGCTTAAAGGTTAAGCAGACCTTAAACTCATAGCATTATATGCATACCACATGCCCTTGAACGTATGCCATATCATAAATGCTTAAATTCATGCAAAATCATGACGTACATGATGATCGAAATACCACAGTTGTGCCGTATAAGATGAGTTGGATCTTAACGACGAAATGTACATCTATGATGACAACTTGGGTTATCCCTAAAAATGAACAGGACACCGAAAGTGTGGAAATAGTAGAGGATGATGTGCCCCTTGGGTTGAAAGTCCCTAAACCCCGATGCTAGCTAGGGATACCTCACCGTCGGGCTGAGTGGATACATGGGTCATGGATTTGACTCCCACTGACAAGGTCGGGTTGAGGAGAGGTGGGTCCAACTTGCTTAAGGGCTGAGGTGTAAACAGGGATCGGTCTTACCTGTCGGCGAGGAGAAGCGCAAATGAGGTCCACTACTAGTATACCAAATGAAGGTTGTAACCCTATTAGTGGGTAGCGAGGTCAATTGCTGGTGTTTGGTGCATGGGTGTCGACCATGGTGTTTTCCTAAGAAATACAGTTATGATATGGCATGACAATATGATGATGATGATGTGATTACGGATGCGTGTACTACGGTTATGGCTGTGGTATAGGAGAAATGAAAATATGACTTGGTGATGATGGTAGCATTGACTTGAAGTATTACTATGATGCATATGCATTGCATTGGCATTGGCATTGGACATCATACCTTACGTACTACACGCCTTTCACCATACATGATTTCTTCGTGCATATTTATCTTACTTGCATATAGGACACACTGCACACACGTGTGTACTCACTAGGCTTTTTGCCTAAGCTTCCTATTTCCCTTTTTTTTTTTTTTTCAGGGTAGGAGTAGCTTGGAAGACTTAGCTTTCTCGATGCATTGTATCTATTTTTCGATTTGGCAATGTTGACGTTGTATACCTTTTGAAAAGTATTGTACTTGTAACCATCAAGATTTATAATGAGAGTGTTATTTGGTATTTTGATCATGGGTCTTCATGCTCAGGTATTATTATTATTATTATTGCTTGGATATATTATTATTATTATTTTAAAAAACCTCAGTAAAAAATCTTCCTTGTGGTGCGCCGAATTCGGGACCTGGTGTATGGAAGTCGAGTGCCGGATTCGGGGCATCATAGAAGCTGTCCGTCCCCAGATTTGGAGCGTGACAGTGAGTCTTTTTAATAAGCTATGCCTTTAAGTAGGTCAACTCAAGGTCGGCCCAGGGCTCATCTCACTATTGGCGCCTCATCAGCTCGGAAAGTTCATCCTAGTATTCTAATCGACCCAGCTTTGAGGTGCTCCTTATATGATTGGTTGCATTTCTCGTACAACACGCCAGTTTGGCTTTCCCCATAATAATTGCCCCCCACTTCCGAGCTCGTCGTGCATAAGCTTGGGAAGTAAGAGCCTGAACTGGTCTGGAAACATGGTGATTGAATTTCAAATTGTAAGTAGACTGGTCTTTTTGCCTAAAATTTCAAGTCAAACTTATATTTTATTACTTAAACTAACATGAAAGCGAAAAGCTCAAGGAAAAATGTCATCACCTCATAAGTCGAATCGCCTACTAATGTCACTAGGAAGTGTGCACATCCTTAAGTTCAAGACCTATAAAATTTGTAGGGTTAGGAACAACGTTAGAGTTTTGATTATGTAAAATTAGAGTATTCGACCTATGGTTTAGGATAATCATTTAGGTTTGATTATGAAATTTCAAGGACTTGATGTACAATTTAAATTAGGGTTAAGTTTTGGGAATCCCGAGTTTCATGCATGTAACCATATCTAAATCAAATATTGAATTTCCATATTAATGGCATAAATGTTACTAACCCAAATATTAAAGGCATAAATGTTACTAACCCCTTGACTTGTAATGGCACGGGGTAGCTCAGATCGTTATAACTCCAATGCTCCTTAATGAATGATGGATTTGAGTGTGGCATAGGGAGGAAAATAGGTTCCCTACATACACATCACCAAACTAACTCAATTAACCCCAGCTTAGCTCTAATTCAAATCCAACCAAAAGTTGAGATATTAACTCACCTCAACTATGATTCGATTCACTTTTCTTAACTTGGTTTAAATCAACTCAACTTTAACTTGGTCCAAATGACAAATGCCTACACATGGGATTTGGGTGTATCAATAGGATTTTAATGACACATATCTAAATAGAATTAGTACCCTAAAATTTCCAAGACTAACCTTGTCCAGACTGACTTAACTTCACTCGGTGTGGAAAGTTGGCTCTTTACTTGAACCAAACTCAGCGAATCGCCCATTTAAGGTTCCCTGACATCGATGGAACTAAACTAAATTGAACTAAACCAAACCAAGTTCGAACTAAGCTGCACTCGGTGAAACTCATTGGGTTAAATCAACAATAACTCCCCTCTCTCTCTCTCTCTCTCTCTCCTCTCTCTCTCTCTCTTCTTCTTCTTCTTCTTCTTCTTCCTTTTCTTTCTTTCTTATTCTTATCCTTTCTTCCTTCTCTCTAGAAGTCTAGAGATGCCCCGAACCAAATTGGAGATTGGACGGTTACTCAGAGACCGGACTAAGTCATGCCAACAAGTCCGAACTTGGCAGTGAGTCACTCTCTCTCTCTCTCTCTCTCTCTCTCTCTCTCTCACACACACACACACACACACACACACACACTCATTCTTTTCTCTATCTTTCTCTTCACTCTTTCTCACTTTCCTTTTCTTTCCTCTCTTTCCCTCTCCTTCTCTGTTCGTTCTTCACATGGTTAAGTGGAGTCCGAACTCGGCAGCTTGGTGTGGTAGGATTCAATGCTTCTCCTACTTCTCTTTTTCGTTCGACTTCTCTCTTTCTCTCCTCTGATGCTCTTATTTCTTCAACTTCTCTTTCTATAACATCCCAAGTTTTCGCAGCTTGAGTACATACTTGTGCCTGAGAATTTCGGGTGTTAATAAATTAATAATTAGATGCTTTAAAATCACAATTTTTTTTTTTGTTTAGATCACATTTAGTTACCTTCACGAAGGTACACATTCACAAGAACAAAATCATATATGTTTATTATTTCATCAAGATATAAAATTCAACTAACTGTTTAATGGCCTCTCAAATGGGAGCTTATTACATTATTCAAAGTGTACAATGAAAAATAAATAAAACTAAATATAAAGCTATCTCCTCCTTTATTCAGAATAATCTTCTGTAGGGAGATCGTCATCCATATCTTCAATTTGTACATCACCTGCATCATCTATATGGTTAGAGAGGGTCAATGCCTTACTCATAATGATAGTTATCCTTTAATATTAGTAATAATTCAAGAGATTCATAAGAATAATGTGAGGGTTTCAATATGTCTCGTACTTCGCCACTGCGAGTGGTATTGGTATGCGCAACCAATCTACATGAATGCATGCTTGACATAGTGTGTGCGGTTTATCATACGTAATGGTCATCACAATGTGGAATATAATTCATAGAAAACCCAGCTCATCCCGCATTCCATACTATGGATATTCATCGGCGTATCTAATGTTAATGTGGATTTATGCGAACATCTCAAGGCAACATAACACTTGATTGGCAGATTTATGTGACATGATTTGTTCATGGAGCGACTATTTGGGACATCCAATCCCGAGAAGTGATGTAACACGCATAATGATTTACTTACATCGATTGTGCACCACTACCCAACCCAAGGGATTACGTGCCGACCAAGAGGACCGCTACTTGAAACACATTACGTCCACGATATATATATGAACCACTATAATGAGGCCTATAACACATCACTTGCAGCAATAGAGAAATAAGTCAAACCATGAGAGTTTGAAATTCTAAGACACATGCCCAAGCCATAAAGGGAGGTAGCACCAGGCTAACGTAATAAAGGAGAAGAGTAGTAATAAGCTAACTTAATAAGAGAGAAGAGGAACAAATTGGCTAACTCAACAAAAATAAGGGGATACGAGCAAAATGCCAACTCAATATAAAGTGGAAGCACACGTCGCTCTCAAAATTGGCAAAGGGCAAGGCTTATATCCATCACCCGACCATAATTCCCATAATTAAAATCATACCATAAGCATAATTCCCAAAAGGATAAATAATTGATAATAGTTCATCATTCAATTGTATGGAAAACCATAGTAATATAAAAGTATGCAAGAACAAGATAAATCATATCAACTCAAATTAGTGTAAGCTTTAAAGGAATCCCTCACCTTAGACTTAGATCTAAACCTTAGGTAGATCTAGATGTAGGAAAGCTTCTACATGAATCACAACATCGCTTGAGCAAGAGAGAGACACCACACGCGTGGATAACGAAGAGGATGATGGGCGTTTAGGCTTCTCTCTCTCTCTCTCTCTCTCTCTCTCTCTCTCTCTCTCCTCCTTGGATGTTATTGGGAGGTGGTGTGTGAATGTAGAAGGGATGCACACCCCTTTTATAAAGAAGTAGGCGTATGAGAGGGGGTGTGTTTCACATCTCACTTGGATTGGATTTCTCCAATTTGACCTTCTGACGATCTTTCTTTAAATCTAATTCATCCATCATGTCAGGGTCGTCGAATAGAGCCGGTGTATATGATTTTCTTGGTGATTCGAAATTTAGATTGGCCTATCTTGAAAATTCTCCTAACGGGTGCCAAAACGAACTTAATCTAATTAACGGTCCACGCTTAATGTTTAGGGCCCTATTTTTGGGAGAAATGTGTAGTTAGGATGGGCAAACAGTTGGATAAAAGTTGGTGATTGATCAATGGTGGAAAAGGCTTAAATCTGATATTTCACCGTTTGCACCAAAAAGAATGAATTAGAGTCAAGGTGGTCATCATTCAAAGGTGTAGGATCATAGATCGGGGTCTAAATTTTGTATGATATTATAATCATATGAAGGCAAAGTATGGTCCAAATTTAAGTTGTGATTGACGGTGTAATGTGGATCAATCGGAAGTTCTAGATTTAGGAAGAGTTAGTAAACCTAAAATGGTTTACTTCATGCCTAAGGAAAAGCCTACCAAGGCGTAGTCCTCATATTTTTCACTGGGTCCATATGATGGGAAATCCAAGTCGTTCATATGGAGGGAAATATCCTAATACAACTACCCACGAGCTTTCCTCACTCAATGGACACCAAAATCAATAGTTAAGGGGCTGATTTGTTAATTGGACCACTTTTACAATTATCTAAGGTTTAAAATTCAACATGTATGGTTAACTCATGATAAATAGGCATGGTGGGGAGAACGCCCTACACATCACAGGTCTGGAGGCAACATGAACCTTCATCTATACTCTAAAGGATTCCAGATGTTTGGCTAGATCCCCCGAACCTGAATAGAGTGATATTTGAGGCATCTAGAATATGGATGGTAATTGGGCTTACATGATGTCATCCATGAACGGTGGTTTTGTCTGTTCAAGTAGGGCATTGATGGGCATTGATGGAGGTCGGGGCTTTTGCTCGACAAGCTTGTTAAATATCCCTGAGCTGATCCCAAATTTCTTTCATTTCTGCCCCCTAGGGAACCTCATTTTCAGTTGTGATCTCTGGGCCTTTCCTCGAGCTCACCTTCTTTTTTCTAGTGTATGACACAAATCCGACTTAATGAGCTTGGTGGTTCCCAGGGTTTGTGTTGGGATGTGCATACTTCCTCCTCATAGGGTCTTCGTGGCGTGTGGCTCAAGGGCACATAGGTACTAGGTAGGATTGTTCAGTTGCTAATTCTAACTCTATGTGTTTATTAGCAGGGAGCGCATGTTGCCTTTTTAATAGTCTCATAATGTGGTTGATGTTGCCGGTTAAACTTCCTACCTGGTTTTCGAGGGAGACAAGCCGACTTCCCCAGTTTCGGGATCTTTGCGCTATTACTAACGATGGTAGATAAGACCGCAAGGCCGACTATGAAGCCTGGGGGTTCTCAGGCTGCTCCTCATGCACAGGCTCGGCTGCGGCCAGTGCCCTTCCCTTCTTTTTAGCCTATGAGGGAGAAGAGCGGAAGAATGGCTAGCCACGTTGATGTTGATGGGAACTTAGTTTTGTTGTTGTTCCCATGGACGACGCGAACTGTTGTTGCTTGAATCTGGATGCATGGGTTCCACGCCTGTGGATGCACAGATACCTATATCAACAATAGGTAAAGGACAACGTGGGTGCCGATTGTGGCCGGGGACCATCTAATGCCTAAGTCAAGCAGCCAGTCTAAAAGTAGAAGTGAGACTTGAGTCAGGGTTTTTGGTGCTTACCTCTCTCCAATGGTAGTGGGTGTATTTATAGGATGCTTAAGAAGCTTCTGGACTTGCATATCTTGGTGGGATATGCTGGATTTGCTTAAGGGTGCTTATTTGGATGGGGATCTACTTCCGAAAGTATCGTCGAACTCGCCTCGATCAGCATGAATTTTAGTTAGAATCGTGCCACATTTTTCCTTTATTGGTTCGAGGCAGAATTCTCTCTGAGTTTTCTGCCTTTCAAGTCGAGTTCGAATAGACCACAACACAGGAAGCAATGGTGACAATGATCCTTGCCATTAAAACCTTGCTAGGGCCCACCGTGATGCTTATTTGCCATCCAACTTGTTCATAAGGTTACATAGATGTTGATGAAAGGAAAATGTAAATATCGACTTGATCTAAAACTTCCGTGGCTCCCAAAAGTTTTCATCTGTAGGCATTTAATCTCAACTATTTCCTATGTTGTGGTCCACCTGAGCATTTAATCTACCTCATTTTTGGACTCATCACTAAAAATGATTTGTTAATAAAACATGCCCCTGTACAAGGGGGTGGTGTGAAGTGGATTGTGTGGTGTGCCGGATACCACATGCCTCGGTGGTGTGTTGATGTAACCAAGTTCAATGGGTCCCAATATGATATATGTGTTGTACCCAGTCCATCAATTTTTTGAGATCATTTTAGGTCATTGGCCACAAAAATCAAGTAGATACAAAGCTCAAGTGGACCACATCATAGAAAGTAGGGGGACAATGGCACCCACCATTAAAAGCTTCCTAGGCCCTGTCATAATGTTTATTTTCCATCCAACCTGTTTAATAAGGTCATACAAACCTGGATGGAGGGACAACACTATAGACATCCCACCTAAAATAAGGACACGCCACTCTTTGAGCTTCAACTTGACTTCAATAAATTGTCTCCTACCAACTTAGAAATCATTGAAAATCCAAATGGATCAAACTGGGAGCATACTTGGCATGTGCCGGAGACAACCAAGGGACTCGATCGGTTAATAGCAAATCCAGTAGCGATTCGGTCATGGTCGAGCATCCGAACTTTAAAACCCTTGAAACTCTCTGTATGTCACAACCGATATGCAAAAAAAGATACAAAGGATCCTCTATACCCATGGATCACTCTCTAAACCACCTAATCTTTTCGAATAACGTTGTACTGAGGCGTATTCAAAATTGAAGAAAGTACAGTCGTCCTTATATACAAAATGGCCATGGTATTATTGGAGGCAAATCTTGACCAATCATGATGATTTATGATTCATTGGAAAGCTGGTCAAATGATCTTCCTATAAAAAAAATAAGTTTCCTCTAATCTGAGTTATGATGAGGAAGATCCGGCCCGTGTATTAAAACCACGCATTGCCGAGTGACTAAAGTCGGAAAAACTTTGGCCACGCCTTAAACTAGTCAAATGGGATCCGATTGAAATGATTTCAATTGCAATGAAAAGCTCATCAGACGACGTTTCTAATAATCGTAATATCATCAAAAGCAGGCCATTAGTCAAATTACAAGCAACCGATTTTATATATTGGACATACATATTTTTGACATATTAAATGAGGTCCGATCGAAGTGATTTTAGACTTGTTAGAAAGTTTATCTGATTATCTTTCTAACAAGATAAAAATTACAAAAAACGGACAAATAACGAAGAATATATAAACATTTGAATATTAGATAAGAAAAAACAAAAAAATTATAATTACGTTATATATATATATAAAATATTATAATATTTTTATACCTATTGAAGGCAGGTGCCCACAACTAAAGGTGGACGCCCACAATAATGCCCGATGTAGTGAGTTGTTAGCAACAGATGCCAACGTCTATATAAGACATTCGAGTCATACAAAGATACATGGACATATACTAAAACAAAGAGACGGAGAGAAAGAGAGAAAGGAAAGGAGAAAAAAAATAGAGAATGAGAGAGATGAAACAAAGAGTAGAAAGAAAGATAGAAAAATACAGAGAGGGTTTGAGGATTGAAGTTTGCCTGTAGGTGCTACCCAAAGTGACTTAAAGGTTTCCAATGTGCCTAAATGCTACCCAACACAAGACAAAAAGGCCATCAAAGAACTTGAAAAAGATAAAAATTTGTCCATCTCTATTTAATTTGTATTCCATTCCACACACTTCAATTACATTAACCATATCCACATTTCATTCTATCTTATTTTGCATTATTCTCCATATTCCATTTTTTACTTTATTTGCCTGTCCAGGATCTTAAATCTTGTGAAGGAAGGCTAGTTAACAATTTTATTTTATTCGCTGCATTTTACTTTATTTGCCTACCCGGGGCCACTTAGCTCTATGATGTAAAGGCTAGATAACATTTTTCTTATTTCTGTCTGCCCAACTCTTATAAGTTATACGAAGTATGACCAAATATAAAATGTCAAAATTCTATTAAATTCATCAAAACTACAAATCTTGTAAAGTAAAGACCACAAATTGTGCGGGCGAAAAAGGATACTTAATCCCTTCATTTTCCGTCACCAAGGCCTTTACTTGGAATCTACGGTCACAGACCAACCGCGGGAGTCACTTGAGTTAAGAAATCGTGAGATTCCATGACTCCTAAACGATTATATGGTTCCTAGCCGACTGTAGATTTTATGCTTCATTTGACTAGTAGCGACTCCAAATCAAATGTATTTTTACACCAGAGTCACTAGCACACTGCGCTCACATTAACAAAATCAATACCAAAGGCAATGAAGTGAGGGCATCGCTACGCTCGCATGCGTGTATGGGGGAAAGTGTTCACAAACACAAATGTCAGCTATGTGGTCCCAAAGAAGTTTTCAATGGTTGGCGTTAAATCCCGAGTGCCTTACGTGGTGTGGTTCACTTTGAGCTTTGGATCTGCCTCGTTTTTGGGCGCATGCACTAAAATGATCTCAAAAATAGATGTACGGTGTGGATATAATACATACACCATGGTGAGGCCCACGGAACTTGGTGAAGTCAATACACCACCGATTGTGTATCACACCACGCAATCCGCTTCCGACGTTGGTGGGATCACATCCATCTACACGAGAGCAGATACAGGAAATGGTAATGTGTATTTACAAGCCCACGCCCACCTGATGAATGGATAAGCTTGGTTTTTGCACGTAATGACTTCAGGGTGGGGCCTACCTTGTCAGCGGCTCCGATGACGTATACCGTATGCACTCAATGAACGTGAGTTAACGATACACTGAATCTGTGATACACGCAAATGCTCCTAGTTTGTCTCCAACATAATAGTAGCGGGTGCGGTTCTCAGGGTTCAAGGTTGAATGATCCTTGCCATTGATCCGTTGGGTCCCACAATGGATGAATTATTCCCCATATATTTCCCATTAGGATAATCCTAACTCTCAATTTTGGCCAACGAATAGACGGTCAAGAAGTGAAATGCAACAACCATCCACGTTTAATTTTAAAAGGTCCAATATCGGTGGCGTGGATATTCCAACCTGGCAATTTCTGGGCATGGTCTGGCGCAACAGACCAATGGTTCTGATGACCTTGTAAAAGTTACAAGTTGAAAAGCAGGAGTATACCATGCGTACGCTCGGATAAAGGACTATAATTCCTTTTACTGGGGTTTTGATGGAGGGAACTACAGGGTCCTGATACACCAGGGCGTGGACAAGTGAGCCATTATTTCGTTCATTCGAAGTGGTCAAGGGCAGGGTCCATCAGGTCAATGGCATGGATCACTTAAACTGGGGTCCCACGGGGAGGAACAGATGCATCAAGACACTAATCATACATCGTGCATCTGGACCGTACCTTCCTCGCTAAGTTATCAGCAAGAACAAACACCATAAGAATTTACTTTTTAGGGATCTTCATGAAAGGAAAAGCTCATGTGCAACCAGGGTGCACTGAGCTCTTTAACATGCCTTGGTGATTTTAGAGACGTTGATGACCAAACCATTGATCTGGGCTGTCCATTCGTTCCTCGAACTTTTACTGTGCCTCCTTGAAACTTATATTGGTCACAGGATGCAAACCTTCCGAACATTGGTCCCCCCTTTTATAACCGTCCGTTTGGCGACCCGTGTTGGTAATAGGATAGTGATCAAAATGGTTCGTTGGAGACCGCTGAATACCAATAGAATGCCCATGCTGAATATGGAAAGCTGCTGAAACTATGGACAGGATCTCGTGGGCCCAAGTTTCATCTCAGGACCAACCCTGAGAAACTGGATATTCCAACTGATAGTCAATTTACAGACAGCCAAACCATCCAAATTAGAGTTTCTAGGTTTAGAATAGAGGATCTTCACTGAGGAAGACAGATATTCCAATAGCGTTGACTTGAAAAATCAAAGGCCGGCTATTCGTGTTTGTATCTATATCGTGGCCTCTACTACATAAGTTTTGCACTACTTAAAAATGGTGGTGACTCACCTACCTCACACGGCACTCATGTACATATTTCAAAAATAAAACTGATCAAACAACCAACCATCCAATTAACGGCTATAAAAAATAATGGTTAAAAGTAAAATAATGTGTGGTCCAAATCTGATGGTTAATATTATCTCCTTGGGTCCTTACTCTTGCTCCGGTGGCAACGCCTGGTCAAGGGGTTCGAGCACCCATAGGTGGTGAAATCCCACTACGGCCTGAGTGTGTGGGGGGGTGTGTGTGCGTGTTTTTTTTTTTTTTTTTTTTAAAGGGCATTTGCTTGGTAGATGGGGAACTAGTTTGAACTGGGGTTTAGAACTTCGGTTTAAAGGGCCCCCCATAGAGGAGTCATGAGAGGCAAGATAAGTCACACGTGTGCAGAGTCGTGCACATTAACCCACCACATGCTCGACCTGTCCACTAAGTGGTTAGACTGTCTAGATCATTGGCCTAAAATTAGGTCTATACTCAGATGGGCCAGCTTATTAAACAAATGAGTACCCAGGAAAGCTTTTAACTATGCGCGCATGGATAAGGAGGAGATCACCTTCTCTTTTTTTATTTTTTAGAAAGTAGCCCTTAGAATCCAAACAAGGGAGATATCTCTAAAAAGGAGAAATGAAAATGACATCACAGTTGAATGAGCTCCTTACAATCTATCAAATAAGCCTTATATAAGCAAAAGAAGCCCTAGACCTAATTTTACTGAAAATAAGACACTTCCCTGCATAGCAAAAATTACTAAAAATAGCAAAAGGATGTCCAATCTAATTAAAACTCATAAACAATACTTAAATTACTAAAACAAGACTTCAGTTGTGAACTGGACTCTTCAAAATCCTAAAAATAGAAAAAAAAATATTAAAAATAATAAGTTTCAACATTCAAGATTGAATTTTGCAAAGCTGTTTTGGAGCCAACAAAACTAGGGTGGTTGGCCAAGGTGTAGAGCTTGTTAATAACATCAAAAGGTATATTCAGTGTTCGAATTATCACAAATATTTCTGATATTATCTTTATCTCCAGCTCAATGATACCGATAACACGGTAGTGATACCATAACGCTCGTAGTATTAGAAATTCCAGGTATTAGTAATACATCGCTAAGTATCACCAAGGTATCAATATCACTTAAGTAATCACCAATATTTTCAACTATGTAAATTCTACGTGTCGATATTTTCAACTATGTAAATTCTACGTGTCGCTTGTATTGCCAATGCATCAATATCGCCAATGTATCACCAAATTTTTTTACTATGTAAATTCTAGGTAATGCTTGTATCATAAATGTATTGACGATATTTCAATAATATTGTCAACGTATTGATATCATCAAAATTTTGTTTATTAGAAAAAATTTATTTTAATTTTTTCTTTCATGGACACATGGTTGTATGTACTATTCAATTTGTCATTGATAATATTGACAATATCTCGATATTATCAATATCGCAACATGCGCAATACTGAGACCACAATCTTTCGTTTCCTTTCCAATTATTGATAATTTCGTAGTGAAATATCACGTGTTGTTGATATTTTGTAATATCGATGAATGTTGAGATGGAAAGTTGGATGGAATGGTTGAACTAATTTCTTACAACAACACATGCTTTTAAGGCCCCATTAAATGGAAACTTGTTATGCATGCATTCTTTTTGTATATATATATATTTTTTCTAAATATGCAAATATATACATTTTAATATCTCCAGAAGTTTCGCTGAAAATTCCATCGTTTTCCCATGTTTCCCTGCATTTTTGGTTATTAGCAATATTATCGGCAATATCGATATTGTTTCCGCATCCTTAGCCAACGAAACTTGTAGCGATACCGATACTTCAAACACTGGGTATATTATATATGCAAAATGGATAACTTGTCACAAAGTTATGGCCATAAAAAACTATAGTATGACTTAAAACTTTTTTTTCCCAATTGGGGCCCCTTTGATCCAAATTTGTAGAGTCCTAGACCTCCATAGACTTGTCCTTTATCCATCCTACATCGTTTTTGTTTCTCACATTATGGCCAATCTCTCAAACCAAGATGGCCTGGATTTTGGAGGAACATCTAATCCGTGTGTTCCACCTAACAGAAAACTCTGATCTCGCACACATCCACCATATTGGCAATGGGTGCTCTACTCACATGTGGGCTTACCAAACCTCATTAGATTTAATCATCAAAATCTCATTTGATCCACGCCAACGGATGTGATGTCTACTGCGGGTGTACACCTTGCTGAAATCTATAAGGTTCATTGAATCAAGACACAGAGCAGATGGATCAAAATTCATCTCAATGGACTTAATTAAAAATAAAAAAAACAGCAGAAAGAAAAATGTTCATATTGATTAACGGATTGACAATGATCTCGATGCAGTTGTTAGAACCAGTCCTCCTTTGGAGGATGGTAATAGGAAGAACATACTGTTCTATAAAGCCCAGACAACCATGACCTTACAAGACAAACATCACTGCATGACCCAAGGTACATAGATTTCAAAAGCTTGATCAGTAGAATTCTTATGAAATGAAAAAAGTCCTAAACAGAAGCTGAAAATAGAATTCTACTTGTTACAACGGCCGAAATAGATAAAAGCACTGAAAGTTTCATTCACTTAGAAACAAATGGACATGTAACTCTGCATAAACAGATTAACACCTGCGCCGAAGTAGATGACAATCATTTGTTCCTGAATTGGCATTCTGTAATCTGATGATCCATGTCAAGTGACAGAGGTTTGCAAATTGTTCAATGGATTCTGATATCCGACATGCATGGGTTAACACAAATAGTATAAACTATACATACCCCATTTTGGAGCTCTCAGAAGTTGGTAGGGAAAAGATGGGGTATGCATATCAAACACTGATGTGTATTGGTAGGAATAGCCTGAAAGAAAAGGGTTGAAATCATGCTTTCTGCCAAATAAAAATATATATATAAGAAATGACGGAAGCAAATTCTGTTGGATACCTTAAAAAAGACGAAAAAAATGGGATTGAAGGGTAATCCCACAACTCCACAAAGTCGGTATTGAAAAAAAGATTTGCTCATTCAACTGTACATTTAACAAGTTAGGGACTTTGTTCTACCTTCCAATGTTGTCGCCACCCGAATCCACAAGAATCGTTAGCCTCCGTGCTGTTTTCGTGAACTCACTGCAACAATACAGGAAAATTCCGAACAACAAGTTGAGGAAAGCAACAAAACAAGTAGAATAAAAAATAAGAAATCTTAAAGTTAATTCCTCAAAAGATGAAAGGATTGCTTCAAAATCAGAGACGAGCATCAAAGATTAAATGCCACTGCACGATTTGAAATATACAATCTCTAGGGGTGCATTTGGTTGCACCAAATAGCACGATATTTCATGATTAATCAGTCTAATTTGGTACGAAATGTCATGAAATTTCATGATACTTGGTGCAACGAAACACACACTAGATCAGACTTATTATTCATTTATTTACAAGCCTTTAGATCAGATTTCTAAAGCTAAACTGTATAAAACTCGATCATTTCATGAGTTAGGCATAAGTCCATTGATTACCACTTTGAATGATTCATGTAGATTTTGTCGTGTTTGATGCTTGGCTCATTTGTAACGGCCATGAAGAAATTTCACCAGTAGCTGTTTGAGATATCACATGACCAAACAGAACAAGCTAGCAATTCAAAGAAAAGAAGATCACCTGAATGGTTCATCTCCAGTGTGTTTAACTGCACCTTTTGCATCTCGGTAAAGCACATGATTCAGCATCTCTGATTTTTCTATGCCGAACATGCTTGCCAGCCTTCTGTATAGCTCTTCATATGAGCCAAGGACTGAGAGATCGAGGGTTCGACCCACATCCTCTGATTCCATAAACACCTTACAATGCCCTGTCTCCAAACCAAGCTCACCTGTCCGCCGATCCTTGTACCATGGAAACTGTTCACAGGATGAATTTTCTAGAGCCCCATCAGATGAGAAGTTCACAGTCTTGTCTGGATTCCCATCAGACGGACTGACTGTATCCCTAGAACAGCTGAGAGATATCTGTTGCTCGGTGAGTATCGGCTGTCCAAAGAGCACTAACTGGGGTGCCTTTCCTTCATTGGATTTCTTTGTGTTCTGCGAAGAATTCCCAATAGTCAGCAAGCAAGAGACATTATCATGGATGGTGGGGTTGCCAATGATGAGGCCAGTAGAGATTCTGGACGCAGGAGCAGTGTGATCAAGCCGCTGAAAACTGGCTGGAAATAGACCTGATTGAAGTTTGCTGAGATGGAGATCTGATATAATACCAAATTGAGCATGCCTGGCTCCCTGTATGCCTGCAGGAGTGCTGTCTGATGGACAACACAAGGGGCTGCTGGGCCCAAGGGGATTGCTGGAAAATGTCGGCGTTGGAAATTGGCCGTCGAAGGGAAATTCTGGGTGCTGGAGGAGCCGCAACTTTTTCCTTGGTGGTGAGAAGGGAGTCAGATGGATAGCTGGCATGTTCGACACCAATTCAACCAGCCATGGGCTGACACGTTTTACATTCTGTAGCAAATCCGGTTCATCCCATGTTACCTGTCATGCATTTTTTAGCATTTAATGATCAGAGATGGAAATGCGACAGTACAATCCAGGTTTTCAAGTTATGCATGCCAAGGTTGTGGAATTTACAGACCGTGAAGCTTGTAGGTACCAGAAATATTTTGATGCAGCAATCACAACTTTTGAATTTATTTATTTATTTTTCTAAAAGCAAAGAATACATATTCTAAGCATGCACTTCATTGCAGGACCAGCAGAAGAGTTACAAAATAAGGATCATGACTGGCAGCAATCCAAAGTGGGAGCGAAACTTAAGTAGAAGCAAGTAGAAACTTATGCAACATAGTTCAACCTTCACAGGTAAACCAAAATCAAAATGAGAAAAAAAGGTTCCTGGAAAGAATCAATTAAAATCCAACCAGTTCCTAGTGGAAAACCTACATCTGCATGTTATATACAAGCCATAAGAGACTGAGGCACTGAGCCTATGTGCAGACTATCCCGAAGTGCTGAACCCATCCAAGTGGAGTGTGCTGCTATTTGCACCTGATATGGATCTGGAGGTCAATATGCAATCCCTGGCATGGATCTTCAATAAAGCATGGCTAGATTGCAGTCATCACAGATTTTAGTAACAAGACCCTGAAAATAAATTGCGATCTGAGGCAGACCCACATTCATGTATGAAGGCTTCCAGAATAGGGGTTTTATGTTTTCTTGGCACATCCCATAGATGGGTCCATGCCTTGGGATTGGCACTCCAATCCATCTCATACTCAATTCTTCTGAGAAAAGAGAAGTACATCCTTTTCAAATGCAGAAAACCAACAAAAGATAGTATTGAGATTTACAATAAGATAAAGGACCGGTTTAAGGTTTTGAAAAAACCCACCAGCTGAAAAGCACAAACTACCATGAACGAAACACATGCCAATTTCGCAAAATCAAACAATAAAAATCACAGAAAATTCATAGCAACAGAAGTTCTCACAAGAATGGCACCAATGAATAACTCACTAACACAAGAAGCCTAAGTACCGAGAATTTTAACCAAGGCTGCAAAATCTCTAGAGAGAGAAGATTTGTACCTGAAGAAGCCTCCAAGGTGAATTAGGCCAACAGGTGGGGTCTGCAACCTGAACAGAAGATATGGTACCCATAAACCAGCTGATCCGTGAAGAATCCTCTGTCTCAAAAGCCATCTTAAACCTCATTCCTGAGCACCACTGAATTCTCATAGCTGCCCTCATAGCTGCGGCCTTCACACAGAACTCTGGAGTACTGGCACGGGGGTAGTAAACAACCTCAAAAGGCTTCCCATTTGCAGCAAGAGTCGCTGATTCAATAACGGATTCAGGACTCACTCTGCCCCTACCCCTCAAGCCTCCGCTGGAATTAAGATTCCCACCACTACTGTTTCTCATCAGCTTGCTTTCATCTTCCCTCAAGAAGACAGAAAACCCTCCGTATGGCGAGACACAGTTTCCAGCCGATGGATTCCATCCTGATGGTGACTCAGGCCCACCACCTACCCCTCTCTTCGCCCTCCGGATACCAACACAGAGATCTCCATTCTCTGTTCTCAAGAACACGATGGAATCCCCAGCAATGAGCTTCTTATGGTTCACAAAAGTGCTCCACCCAGTTGTCAGGAGATGTCGTCGAGGGGTCCCACGATAAATATGCCGGAATTTCCAAATCTCGCCGTGAACATCCTTAGCCAGGACAGTCTGAACTGGGGGGTCTGCAGAATAATCCAAGCGGGGGAAGATCGTCTCTGCACAGTAACGAGGGACGGAGAAGCCACCACCGTTGTTGGCATCCGACTGCGTCAAGGTCTTCGCGAAAGATGCAGGCTTCTCCGGAACATCTGGTCCACTGCTACCACTGAGAACGCCGTCATCTTCCATATAGTCTGGCTCGTTGTTCCTCACTGGAACCAACCGGATCTTCGCATAAACCTCATCCGTTTCAGGATCAGCCATGAATTTCACCGCTGCAACCCTGCAGAGGATAAAAGCCGGAATCCTTGTGCAATTCCTAAAATCCACGTTCCCATGGGCGTGTTCCGCCTGGCCCTGAGGAAAGTAATAGACCTTCGAGTTCACTGGCGGCATCTGAACCATTCCACCAGCGCAGGCATGCCATAGCTGAGAATCCAAGCATTTTTCCACCTCTTTCATGGGTTCCTTAGGGGACTCCCCGAATGTGATCATCACAGAACAAGACAATCCCCACCAAACTCACAGCATAAAATCAAATTTCCTCTTTTAAGGTCTATTGGTGAGAAAATGCTGTAATAATAATTAAGACAAAAAGAAGTACCAATATCAGGGAAGAAAGCCCAGTTCAGGAAACATGACAAATCTTCCAATTCATTTGAAAAAGAAAAAGATGCAGAAGAGGAGAAAGCTATGTACCTTTATCTAACCTCCTTCAATTCCCTGCCTCCTTCATCAATCCTTTCGACTCAGAACAAGAAGACTCCTTCATCAATCCTTTCGAGTCAGAACAAGAAGATAACAGAAACAAAACACTCTCCAAAGCAAAGATAGCCCCTCCTTCCTTACTCAACAGCAATTCCTAATAAAATGCTGTAACCCAACAAAGAAAGGAAAAAATAAAAATAAAATAAAAAAATTACAATTATAAGCACAAGAAACCTTCAAATTCTCTAAACAAAAGAGATAGACGACTGGAAATCTCATACCCTTTTTAATCTATTATCTCCTTCAATATCAGCAAAATTCCAGCAGAATCGCCAAGAGAATACCAGCTGAATCGTATCTAAATCCCCCCAAACAAGAAAAACAAAACAAATCTACCCTTAAAGTCTCCTCAATCGAGTGAAAAAGAGGGAGAGAGAAAAAAAAAAAAAAAAAAAAACCACCAAAACTCTTACCCCTTCCTTCAAGATTACCCTACCACCCTCAAAAAAAAAAAAAAAAAAAAAAAAAAAAAAAAAAATCCAATATTTTGCAAGGACGTTCGAGTCCTGAACTCAAAATACTTCCTTTAAACCCCATTTTCATAGAGATTCAGTAGAAGTCAGTAACCCTAATTTTGTTCACCAAAGAATTTTTTTTTTTTTTAATACTTCTTTTGCTATTTCCTTCAAAAAACACATAACAAGCATTCTATCTTCTCAAGCTGTTTCAGAATGCAATCTCCGAATCACCGGAGAAAAAAAAAAGAAAAAAAAAAAAAAAAAAAAGAAGAGAGTTTTTCAAAGCTCAGATGATAAATTTTAGTTTCTTTAAGCTTCCGGTTTTCGGAGATTTGCATCCAAGAAAAATAGACAGGAAAATCCGCTCTTCTCGAGATCTGATGAAAATTCCCGACTTCCGTCTTGTGTAGAATCCAGATTCCACCCTCACTTTGATTTCTCCCAATCTCAGACAATCAATTCAGCAGAAAATACAGGAAAAAAAAAAAAGCCTTATCGATCGCCTTCTTTTGCAGTGAGTAAGAGGAAAGGCTTCAGGAATCTTCATATTCATCAGAATCGCTGAGGGATTTCTAATTCTTGAAGGGAAATCCGTCGTTTTCGCTGCTTTTTTTCTTCGGAAATCGGGAATCTCAGAGGCCAAACCTCATCTTGAAGCAGATTCTCGATTGAGAGATTGCAGAAATGGGAGAGAAGCTGAAATCAGAACCCTCTCTCTATATACCTGATTGTCGTTGTTATCTATTTTTCTCTATTTTGTTGCAGATCTGAAGAGTCTCTCTGTCTTTGTATGCCTCTCTGAGGAAGAGAACAAAAATCTCAATAGCTCAAAAGGAAAATATGTTTTTTAGATCAAATACCAGAAGAAAACGATAGCATTTATGATGTGTTTTGCTTTGAGAGTGCACTCGCGTTCTCTTGAGTTTTTTCTGCACTCTCTTTTTACACGTGTCTAGAGGGGTGCGGATTCGGTGTATACGAGGTGAGTGGATACCTAACTGTGGGGCTCACCTTGACATTTTTTTTATGAAATCCACGCCGTCCATCAGTTTTGAAAGAGCATTTTAGGGTATTATTCAAACAATGAAGAATATCTAAATCTAAGGCGAAACACACCACAGGAAACAGTGGTGAGTGAGTATTACAAACTTCTTGTGGGCCACATAAATTTTGGATCAAGCTGATATTTGTGTGGTCCCTTCTTCGAGGTCTTTGTGACCTTATCAACAGGTTGGATGTCAACTAAACATTCTGGTGGCGCCCAAGGTGTTTTTAACGGTGGGTTTTCAATCACTACTATTTCCTAAAGTGTGGTCCACCTAAGATTTCGGTCTGTTTCAGTTTTTGTACCGTGAGTTAAAATGAGCTTTCAAAATAGATGGACGGTGTGGATGCACTGCATATATATGAAAGTGGGCTCCGCAGTCAGGGATTCACCAACCTTGGTGGATTCCGTGCCCTCGTGGGAGGCACCAGCCGTCCATAAGGTGGGTCTCACAGTAATGCCTGCGTTGATGGATGTGGACATCTAGGAAACGGATTGGCTACTCCCCCTGACACCAGTCCCGTGGCTGGTGGTCGGTGCTATGTGGGCCCCAACCATGATGTATGTGTTTCATCCATTTCGTTCATACATTTTTATAAATTATTTTATGGCTTTATACAAAAAATGGAGAGGTATATAAATCTCAGGTGAATCACATCACATGAAAATAATAGTGATTGGATATCCATCACTAAAATCCTCCTAAAGCCCACCTAACTGTTTATTTGACATTAGGTCATACAGGCCCAGATGAAGGGAAAAAACAAAAATCAGCTTGATCCAAAACTTTTATAGCCTCGAATTTTTTTTTAACGGTCGACGCTCATTCAACACTGTTTCCTATAATGTGTTCCATTTAAGATGGGAATATATCTCATTTTTGGTCTCATTCTGTAAAATGATCTGTTAAAATAGATGGACGGCATGGATGAAACACATACATCATGGTGGGCCCACGGAGCACCGACCACCAGCCATTGGCTGGTGTCAGGGGGAGTAGCCAATCCGTTT
>JAJHSJ010000005.1:36541656-36614252 GCA_021015155.1 Magnolia officinalis | reverse complement strand
TGAAGTCGGGATGATAGTACGTAGTATCACAGGTTATGGGTCAATCACAAGGGACTTCTATCCAAACTAGTCTCATACCTAATTTGGATAGTCAGACTCAATGTGGTAGACTCCTGATCTCAGGTTAGTCGCGCGCCCCAACCAAAATCCTGACCATTGCGAATGTACATGTAATAAATAGTTGTGCACCACTAGCCCGAGTGGATAGTGAATGAAAGAATGAATGCATACACAACTCCTGCTCAATAAGTCCACATATCAGTATCGTTCATCTCTGGGATTGTCATCCGGGGTCTAGTACACTTTACACTAGCTTGTCGTCCCATCAAGCGCACAACTGGGTAAGTGAAAAGACCTCACTATCCGCCTGGCCAGTAGTCGACCAATATCTACCCTGCAGGTCAATAGTGAACCCATTCACGAGCTGGTCAAACTCAGCCTAGCATGCCTACTTCTTCAAGCGGGTAAGGCCACATCCCCTCCCAACCGACCACGACACAGTGGGAGACGCGGCCTATTGGTATACGACCCTCATACGCTCATATATATCCACTCGGTCTCGACGTTGGGGCATCCTTTGGTACTAAGAGGGTTTAAGAATTTTCACTCAGGGCCATTTATAGCAGCCCGACACTAATAACATATTTTCGGTGTCCCATCTGGCCATCCACGATATGCCTGTGGAGGCTATGACCCTGATGTCACTAGAGCGTATAGTTATCACAACACACAATATCAGATGCATGAGTCATACAATCCAGTCATGCATCAATCCTGCATATACCGTGCACTCATGTGAGACAATCTCTGCCTATCAGGAAGTCTCATAATAACCTACCCAATGACATATGCAATGGTCAACCACATCTCATAACAAACATGCAGATGATGTGTATGGGCATGTATCATGATGCTATGCTATCACATACTCATAATCGGTATCGATAATCGGTATTAATAACCGGCACTAATAATCACCCTCGACAATCGGAATCGGCCAAATAAGGCCTAAGGGAAGGTCACAATGTGGACATTAAACCATCATTGCCCAACATTGTGGCCATTTAACTATCATCTCCTAAGGAGTGGCCCACATAGAGCCAAACATAAAGAGGACCCATGGCCTCACACAACGGCCTAGTATACAACAAATGGACCACGCGACATGGGCCTAATACCTATCACAATGGGCCCTGCCCATATGCCATGAATATATCACAATGGGCCTTACCCATGGGCCTCAAATACGTCACAATGAGCCTCAACAAATGGGCCATAAATACATTATAATGGGCCGAAAGTATATCACAATGGGCCACAACATATGGGCCAGAAATACGTCACAATGGGCCACAATATATGAGTTGGAAACACATCACAATGGGCCACGACCCACGGGCTTCAAATACGTAACAGGTGGGCCCCATCACATGGGCCACACTACGCCAAAACAATGAAAAAAAGACGGTCCAAAACCATCTCAAATGACCAAAAAGGACGGTCATGGACCATCACATAGGCCGTCAAATTTTGACGTGTCCTATTACTTAAAGGACGGTTGAAAACCGTCATTCTTATTGATGAAAAAAAGACGGTCATGGAATGTCCTTAAAAAGGACGGTCATGGACCGTCCTTAAAATGGACTGCCATGGACCGTCCTTTAAAAGGACTGTTATGGACCGTCTCTTATGAGCCTTCAAAGGACGGCCATGGACCGTCCTTTACACGGACGATCATAGACCATCCTTAAAAAGGACTATGATGGACCATCTCTTATGAGCCTTCAAAGGACGACCATGGACCGTCCTTAAAAAGGACTGTCATGGACCGTGTCGTATGAGCCTTTAAAGAACGGTTATAGACCATCCTTTAAAAGGACTTCTATGGGCCGTCTCTTATGACCCTTAAAGGACATTTTCAAATTTGACCTGTTACAGTATTCTTCCTGATATACACCTGTTATACAATATATTTCATCACATTCACATTCACATCCATCTAAACCCAAACTACGTAAATCCATCCAAACATAAACTACATCCATCCAAACACAAACAATCTTATCCACATTACATTCATCCACGCATAATATATATAAATAAGTTTAACTTCATAAGTAAAAAAAAAAAATCTTATCCACATTTCATCACATTCACATCCATCTAAACCCAAACTACGTAAATCCATCCAAACATAAACTACATCCATCCAAACACAAACAATCTTATCCACATTACATTCATCCACGCATAATACATATAAATAAGTTTAACTTCATAAGTTAAAAAAAGAAAAAAAATCAGCAACGATTTTCTTTGTCTTTCATCAAATAAAAAAATATTCAACCAACAAAACATTATAATTCAGAATCATGAAGAATTGCAGAAACTTCATCCAAAAAAGTGGACACTTTTTTAAAATAAAACTGATCATTAAAATAAAACTAATACGAGCAAATAATGCAAAAAAGTGTTTCAATTAATAGAAACAACAACAAAATTAAAGCTTTGTAAAAAGGGGCATGTGTTTAAAAGGGATACATTCTTGTTTTTGCCATGTGATTGGGCTACATTATTATAGCAATCGGGTTCGGGTTCGGTATCGGGTTTAGGTTTGGGTTTTCAAGTTTAGGTTTAGGTTAGGGAGTTGAGATTAGGATTAGGTGTAGGTCTAAGTTTAGGGATTTGAGAATACATTCAGGTTTTAAGTTTAGGTTTAGGTTTTAGGTTATAGGTTTAGGTTTTAAGTTTAGGTTAAGGTTTAGGTTTAGGGAATTGAGAATAGGTTAAGGTTTAGGTTTAGGAAATAGGGTTCGGGTTCGGGATCGGGTTTAAGTTTGGGTTTTCAAGTTTAGGTTTAGGTTTAGGTTAGGGAGTTGAGATTAGGATTAGGTGTAGGTTTAGGTTTAGGGATTTGAGAATACATTTAGGTTTTAGGTTTAGGTTTAGGTTTTAGGTTATTGGTTAAGGTTTAGGTTTTAGGTTTTGGTTAAGGTTAGGTTATAGGTTTAGGTTTAGGTTTAGGTTTTAAGCTTTGGTTAAGGTTTAGGTTTAGGGAATTGAGAATAGGTTAAGGTTTAGGTTTAGGAAATAGGGTTCGGGTTCGGGATCGGGTTTAAGTTTGGGTTTTCAAGTTTAGGTTTAGGTTTAGGTTAGGGAGTTGAGATTAGGATTAGGTGTAGGTTTAGGTTTAGGGATTTGAGAATACATTTAGTTTTTAGGTTTAGGTTTAGGTTTTAGGTTATTGGTTAAGGTTTAGGTTTTAGGTTTAGGTTAAGGTTAGGTTATAGGTTACAAGTTTTGGTTATAGGTTATAGGTTAAGGTTTTAGGTCTAAGCTATATAAGTTTAGGAAATTGAGAATATGTTAAGGGATAGGTTTAGGAAATCGGGTTCGGGTTCGGGATCAGGTTTAGGTTTGGGTTTTCAAGTTTAGGTTTAGGTTTAGGTTAGGGAGTTGAGATTAGGATTAGGTGTAGATGTAGGTTTAGGGATTTGAGAATACATTTAAGTTTTAGGTTTAGGTTTAGGTTTTAGGTTATTGGTTAAGGTTTAGGTTCCAGGTTTAGGTTAAGGTTAAGTTATAGGTTATAAGTTTAGGTTATAGATTATAGGTTAAGGTTTTAGGTCATAAGTTTTGGTTTTAAGGTTATAGGTTTAGGTTAAGGTTAAGGTTTTAGGTCTTATAAGCTATAGGTTTAGGGAATTGAGAATATGTTAAGGCTTAGGTTTAGGAAATCGGGTTCGGGTTCGAGAACGGTTTAGGTTTGGGTTTTCAAGTTTAGGTTTAGGTTTATGTTTAGGTTTAGGAAATCGGGTTCAGGTTCGGGATCGAGTTTAGGTTTGGGTTTTCAAGTTTAGGTTTAGGTTTAGGTTAGGGAGTTGAGATTAGGATTAGGCGTAGGTTTAGGTTTAGGGATTTGAAAATATGTTAAGCTTTAGGTTTAAGAATTCGGGTTCGGGTTTGGGATTGGGTTTAGGTTTGGGTTTTCAAGTTTAGGTTTAGGTTTAGGTTAGGGAGTTTAGATTAGGATTTGGTGTAGGTTTAGGTTTAGGGATTTGAGAATAGGTTAAGGTTTAGGTTTAGGAAATCGGGTTCGGGTTCGGGATCGGGTTTTAGGTTTGGGTTTTCAAGTTTAGGTTTAGGTTAGGGAGTTGAGATTAGGATTAGGTGTAGGTTTAGGTTTAGAGATTTGATAATACATTTAGGTTTTAGGTCATAGGTTTTGGTTTAGGTTAAGGTTATAGGTTTAGGTTAAGGTTTAGGTTTAGGTTTAGGTTTAGGTTATAAGCTATAGGTTTAGGGAATTGAGAATAGGTTAAGGTTTATGTTTAAGGAGTCGGGTTCGAGTTCGGGATCAGGTTTAGGTGTAGGTTTAGGTTTAGGGATTTGAAAATAGGTTAAGGTTTAGGTTTAGGAATTTGGGTTCGGGATTGGGTTTAGGTTTGGGTTTTTAAGTTAAGGTTTAGGTTTAGGTTAGGGAGTTTAGATTAGGATTAGGTGTAGTTTTAGGTTTAGGGATTTGAGAATAGTTTAAGGTTTAGGTTTAGGAAATCAGGTTCAGGATCGGGTTTTAGGTTTGGGTTTTCAAGTTTAGGTTTAGGTTTAGGTTATGGAGTTGAGATTAGGATTAGGTGTAGGTTTAGGTTTAGAGATTTGAGAATACATTTAGGTTTTAGGTCATAGGTTTTGGTTTAGGTTAAGGTTATAGGTTTAGGTTTAGGTTTAGGTTTAGGTTATAAGCTATAGGTTTAGGGAATTGAGAATAGGTTAAGGTTTAGGTTTAGGGAATCGGGTTCGGGTTCGGGATCGGGTTTAGGTTTGGGTTTTCAAGTTTAGGTTTAGGTTTTGGTTAGGGAGTTGAGATTAGGATTAGGTGTAGGTTTAGGTTTAGGAATTTGAGAATACATTTAGGTTTTAGGTCATAGGTTTAGGTTTTAGGCTCAGGTTTAGGTTATAGGTTTAGGTTTAGATTATAAGTTTAGGTTATAGTTTAGGTTTAGGTTATAGGTTAAGGTTTAGGGAATTGAGAATAGGTTAAGGTTTAGGTTTAGTTTAGGAAATAGGGTTGGGTTCGGGATCGGGTTTAGGTTTGGGTTTTCAAGTTTAGGTTTAGGTTTAGGTTAGGGAGTTAGGTTTAGGTTTAGGTTAGGGAGTTGAGATTAGGATTAGGTGTAGGTTTAGGTTTAGATATTTGAGAATACATTTAGGTTTTAGGTCATAGGTTTTGGTTTAGGTTAAGGTTATAGGTTTAGGTTTAGGTTTAGGTTATAAGCTATAGGTTTTGGGATTTGAGAATAGGTTTAGGTTATAAGTTGAGGTTAAGGTTATAAGTATAGGTTTAGGTTATAAGTATAGGTTTTGGAATTTGAGAATAGGTTTAGGTTAAGGTTATAAGTTTAACTTTTGGGATTTGAGAATAGGTTTTGGTTATAGGTTATAGGTTTAGGTTTAGGTTATAGGTTATAAGTTTAGGTAATTGAGAATAGGTTCAGGTTATAGGTTTAGGGTGTGGTCCCTGTAAATACGGATATAAACACGGCATGTCCAAATGGCCAGGCCCCTCCAATGTTGTCCATAGGAAATAAACAGTTTCATCATGGTCATAACAGCAGTTCCCACCTTCTAAGGACCCCCGCTCATCCGGATAGCTCCGATGCATATCCGGGTCTGCTCCATTAATTTCGAGCAAATACATAAACACGGCTCATCCAAATGGCCAGGCCCCTCCAATGTTGTCCATAGAAAATGGACAGCTTCATCATGGTCATAACAATGGTTCCCACCTTCCAGGGACCCCCGCCCAACATCCGGATAGCTCCGACGCACATTCGGGTCTGCTCTATCAATTTCGAGCTAATACATTTAAAAACAACATAAATATATCTAAAAACATCTGGATACATGTGGAAGGCCTCCCATATTTGTATTGTTGGTTACTCATCCCTTTGTCTACATGCCACAATCAACCAACAATTTCTATCACTACCTGTACTCTGAAACCAACACAAATATAACTGGTAAACAATATAAGGAATAAGAAAAAATGAATTTACCTGTACACATGATTAGGTGTAGGTTTTAGGTTATAGGTTATAGCTTTAGGGAATTGAGAATAGGTTAAGGTTTAGGTTTAGGAAATCGAGTTCGGGTTCAGGATCGGGTTTAGGTTTAGGTTCGGCCCCTCCAATGCTGTCCATAGGAAATTGACAATCTTCCATCCATGCATGCATACATACATACATATACACACACATAAATTCATCCATGCATGTATGCATGCATACAATCTGTCCATCCATGCATGCATGCATACATTTCATCCATCCATGCATGCATGCATACATATACACACATACATACATGTGTTTTATCATAAAACCATGCATGATGCATCCACACAAAAAAAAAAAAAAAAAATCAAATGGAATTTTTTTGTATATAAACAGATTTTTTTAATATTATTATAAACAAAAACTGATTTCCCACCAACAAATGCAACCTATTGATCATAATCATAGACCATAAATAAGAAAACATTGAAATAAAACAGATATCTAAAAAAAAAAAGAAAAAAAAGTTGCAATTATTCTAATTCTTATTAAACAGATTTTTTAGAAAAAAAAATACAAATAATTAAAATTTTTCAAAAAATTGAGAGATGAACATGCTTCATCATCATATTAAAAAGTGGGGCCCCAAATACTTACTTTAGAAAAGAAAATTTCCCCTACTTTCCCAAATTTTCCATTTCGATCTTTTTTGGCCCAAATCCATGTCAATGCATGAGAATCACGCATAAACATGGATTTTAAGCAAAATGCATGAGGGGAATACATTTATTGTCATGGAGGGACTAAGATAACCCGACTTTAATGACAACAATGCGGGTATAAATGGACAAACGTAAGGTGGTGGCACTACACTATCCATGCTTCTAGAGGCATTGGAGCCGGTCCCACATCTTATCTACCAAAAATAGAAATGAACAAATGCCCCCCTAAGAGCCTAACATAATATATCTGGGCTTGCTTGTTCCTTGCAGTTGAGAGTAATTTTCTCTAACTTTTAAAGGGATGTGAATGAAATTGCTATACCCTCAAGGAGGGAGTGATGAGAGAATCACTCATGATCAGTTACACATTCTGATCCTCTAGAACTATATCTTTTTTTTTTTTTCTTGTTTTAATAATATTAGTAATCTTTCTATAGAACTATATAGTATGTTGGCCAATAATTGGTGGCAATCCCATAAGAATAAATGCCCCCCTAAGAGCCTAACAATTGGTGGCAATCCCATTCGAAACCATCTCAACTCCTTGTTGGACAATAAAATGAATCACTTAAAATTGGAGAAATTAGAAATTTTACTTGTCCCAGTTGATTTCCCTATGACCAATGGATTGACTTAGAGGAGGAGAAAATCTATGGATGACAAAATAAAATTTTGTTAAAATTTTTTAGTAGATAACGCAAAGATAGCTACAACTTACAGTTAATATATTGGAAATGAGCACATGCCACCACCCGTAGAAAAGCTTCCACATGTGTTGCAAGTGGAGCAGCTCCAGATAAAATAAGTCGTACTTTTCCGCTCAATCCTTGTTTTACCTAAAGAAAGCATGGAAATAAAGGTTACGAAGCAGACAATGGTTTTTATTCAGAGCCGCTATTATGAGCAATAACAAAATTAGGGTAGTATCTGCTGATGGACAATGGCTACCTTGTTGAAAACTACTTTGTCAAAAAGTGGTGTTGCCTTTACATGTTTAGATCCCATTCGCATGTTATGTTGTTTGCTGAAGGATTTCCAAATTATAGATGAAAACAACTCGAAGTTGGGTGAAATCAAGAAACAGAATAGTAACAGAAAGGAAAAGGAGGGCACAATGCAATGAGCAGACAACAAAAAGGAAAAAAAATGGAATATAGTGATGTCGAGGACCCTAGGCAGATTATTCCAAATAGGAATGTGGGACTAAGCTTCCTATCGAGATATTCTTTGAGGGACAAATCCATCATGTTCTTTCTTTTAGGAATACAAGTTGCAGAACTTACTCTACATATGCGATGTTAAACAATGTATGCTTCAAGAAACCTCCTGAAGAAATCTTCTATGTCAGACCTGGAAAAAGAACAACAATGGTTTAAGAACACATCCATAGGAAGAAGTAAGATCAAAAGTTCCATTCTCTATTTATGGTGAACAACTAGTGCAAGATAGAGTATAGACCATAGAGATTAACAAACTTGAAGCATGCAAGAGAGACAGTAGCTTACAAATCTTCCTCAATGATGGGACACTTCAAAAATAACAGAGTTAACCTAGCTCTTGGAGCTGTGAACAGATCAACACTTCTAATATGAGATTAGAGTTCCTATTGATTTGTGCTTTGAAAATACAAATCAAACAATCTCAGTGTTGATGATTTGTTGAAAAAAGATATGAATACAAAATATCCATTAGGGCAATGGATATGGATCCCAATAAAAAGCAAAGGCCTAGTGAATCCTTAGCTAAGATGGCCAAGGAATTCATTTCTCTTGACACTTGCTTAATGCAAATTATAATTCAATTGGACTCTTATTTGGAAAAAGGATATCAGGTAACAAATTTTGTCAACACATAATATCATGTGCTAGATAAAAAAAAATAAAAAAAATAGGGCATAACATTATAACATTATAAGAATATACACGAAAGGATAAGAGAATATAGAAGGCAATGAAATTATTTAGTTATGCTTTTACCATAGCAAAACTATAACTATAATCACACACACACACACACACACACACACACACACACACACACACACACACACACATATATATATAGACATCAAATCTGCTTGTTTATTAATGCATCTCTAAATAATCTTCTATATCTAACATTCTAATTCTAGCATTAAAAGTTCAGAAAACACATCAAATCTACTAGTTTCTAGAGCATTTCAAGACAGAGACATACATCTCAAGAGCTTGGAAAATGCAACAAATCTGGTGGATTTTTTGAGCAATTCAAGTGAAATCTAAGACATCACAAGTTCTAATTATGACATTGGAGGGCTGAGAAAATTCATCAAATCTGCTGGTTCTCAGAGCATTTTAAGCGGCCTCTTCCACATCTGCAGTTTTACTTCTGACATTGAAAACTCAGAAAATGCATTGAATCTGCTTGTTTCTAGGGTAATTCCAATGTCGAAAGCTTGAAAACCGAATGAAATCTATTGGTTCTCAAATCATGTCGAGTCAAATCTCGAACACCTGAAGTTCAACTACCGACATTGAAAACTCACAGAAAAATATAAAATCTGCGGGTTTTCAGAGCATTTCAAGTGAAACGTGCCACATCTGAAGTTTAAATACCAACATTGAAACAAAATGTATAAAATCTGATGGTTTCCAGAGCATTTCAACTGGAAATGCATAAAATCCGATCATTCCGACACCGACAATGGAGAAAAAAGAATAGTCTGTTGGTTTTTGAAGCATTTCAAGCGAAATCTTTGATACCTGAAGTTCTAATCACAACATCAAAAACTCAAAAAATGCACAAAAACAATTCAAGCGGTAGCTACTACAGCCGAAGTTCGAATTCAGATGCTGAAAGCTCAAAATAGCACAAAAAAATGCCCCAAATCTAGATATCTTCACTAGCATTCTTAGAAGGCCTCTTTGAAAACATTGTAACGACCCGTAAATTTTCATACTCTGACTCGAGTACCACCTCGACCAGAAATTAATTAGGATTAAATCCTTTAGAAATTTAACAAAGCTAACTAAGTGCAAAACTCGATTAGCCATGAAATCCGTTGGGATCGCTTTACATACGATTTGCAAGACCCAAAACTTGCAGAATCAGTGACTCTAGGTTACCCTAAAGTTTAGAGCCAAACTCATTACCCGCCTGCTCTCGGGAATGAAATGAAACTTCGTATTAGGTCTAGATCGCACATCAGGAGTCCGATTAACACGAAGTTAAGGAACCAGGACCGCCTCACTGGGCTTGACAATCATTTCAAAAATCAGGTCCAGCCGATGTCCCACGGCCATTCGTTTGGATCCGGAGCGAGGGAGTGTGAAAAACACTATTCCCTTTATAAAATAAATATCTGGAATAGTGATCTGGCACCATTCGCTTGCGCGTCAGTATTAAGCAACCAGACCGTCAGAATCAAACCAAATTACACCCTCGGATTAAGAAAAATTTCAGGAACATTTACATGTACTTGGAATTTCGGATCATGGCCCACTGACCGTTGAACCGAAAGTGGTCCGCCACGTGCGATCTGGGAATCCGATCGAGTCGAAAATGTAATCCCACATAGATCCATGTGTGGTGAGCTTAAGTCTGACGTTTGGCTCAAGGAGGGCCACCAGAACCTCTCCTTTGAGCTGGAAAAGTGATGAAATACGTATATTAGCAGTAACCCTTGAACCTGAGTCTATTTTGGGGAGGTTTTAGGCTATAAAAGGAGCTTAGAACAGCCCCTCTCACAGCCATAAGAATTTGAATAAAATCCTAGAGAGAGAGAGAAAAGAGAGAGAAGAGCTTGGGATTTGTGGGAGAACTTCCTCCTACTTCTTTCAGATATCGCACGGCCTACACCGCCTCTTTCCAGGCACTCTCCTGACGGTATCCACTCCGTTTTAAGGTGAGAAACCCTAACCCTAGGTCTGATTTGAAGTATATAGACTATAGATTATGAAAAGGCTAACCGATTCCGCTCTTTAGGCTAGAAAACTCCCAAATACGGAAGCTCACCAAACCTTACAGATCCGTTGAGATTCCAAGGGCAAAGGTGAAGACTTTAGGTGTATAGGTTACGGTTTTCAACACTTTCAATGTCAGATAATGATAGATTCATGATCTGCATGCAATTGCACATGTACAAAGTGTTTTCCGTTTCCTGTTTCGATTAACGTTGTAGAATATGGAATTTCACATACTCTAGGTATATGTAGAAATACCGTATACATATTTTTTTTTTGGGAAAATGTTTGACATGTTTATTTAATGTATGATTATATGATATATGGATAAAATACTAGTTTGGCGAAAGGAATCGCCGAAATACATGTTCGCTTGTAAATACCAAGTATGTTGAAATTGTGTATTCTAGAAATACCGCATATGTGTAAATTTTGGAAATGCAATTGTAATGATTATTTGCTGTATGATTATGGTATACATGGATAAAATACTCACTTGGCGAAAGGATAGCCCTAATACGTATTTCGCTAACATACGTCATGTATGTTGGAATAGCGTACTCTAAGTGTTTGTGTAAATGCTTGTGTGTGTAAATGCCTGAGTTTTAGTGCCTTAGAGAGGTGCTGACATGGAATTCCCGACTACCTTAGAGACATGTAGGATACCCTCCATGTGGTGGTTCGCTATAACCACTCACTTGTGATGTTTATGTAATTGTATCTCTATTTGTATAGTACTCTACAACATGCTTTACAACATGCTTTACTTCGTGCTCTACAACATGCTTTACTTCGTGCTCTATAACACGCCTTATGACATGCCTGTTAACATGCTTGTATTACTTTGTTTATCATGCTTTACTCCACATGCTATGGATGAAGATTGATTGAGTTTGGGACTATGCCCATAGTCCAGACATTCGGTATCAGACTTGAGGTTGTGGCTGAGATTCATGTCGCCACAAGGGGTGTGTCTGACGAACCCGAGTCGTACTCTGGTTGGCGATATGGTTGGCCACACCTCCATATCACCCAACTTGTTGTGTGCTCGAGCTAGTCTGACTCGTCAAGTAAACCGATATGTTGAATGTATGTTCACCATGTTTGGTCGTTACTGCTTGAACCTAGGGTACCAAACTTACCAGTGGCGATCCCGTTAACCATGGTACCTCGATCCGCTAAGACTCATGAGCCGGACATGGTGGTATGGGACACCGTGGCCGAGCTGTCAGCCTATGCTGGGGCCAAGTGCCTCCCTATAGTGACCATTGAGCAACCTAAACTCGTGAGCCGAATACGGTGGTATGGGACACTGTATTCGAGCTGTCGGTACTTACGACGAGAGCCGAGTACGGTGAGACCTGTACTCATGCTGACGGGCGACGAGTCCTCCGTAGTATCTTCGAGTATACTCCAAGGGTCTGTGATTGGCGACGAGTCTTTCACAGCAACTAGAGTATGAGTTGAGCCGAGTACGGTGAGACCTGTACTCGAGCTGACGGCTAGTGATTGAGCCGAGTACGGTGAGACCTACACTCGAGCTGACGGCCAACAATTGAGCTGCATACGGTGAGATCTGTATTCGCGCTGACGGGTGACGAGCCCTTTGCGATGCCTTCGCTATGCCTCTCAAACCATAATATCGTATGAGATTAACTAGGATTGACGACCCTAGAATGGATCATGTTTGGGAATGATACAAGGGAGGTACCTTAGTTTCCCAATACTGCTGGTTGAAATGGACTAATAATAACTCAGTAATCATGATCATCATCGCACCGCATGTACTTAGTAGATGTGGCGCACTGAGGGAGTTAAGCATTCGCGAACGTAAGATGATGTCGCATGAGGGTGGTTTGGCAAGGGCATATAACATCATGTCATTTCATTCTCGCACTTAATAAGAGTAGTTAGAATTGTTTGATTTGTACTGCTTTAACATTACTGCTTGATTGAATTGATAACATGTTAACCTATGCTTTATGGTTCCACTGAGTTAGCTACTCACTCCCACGTTACGGCACGGTGTTTGCAACACCAACCAGACTCTATCGCAGGTATAGATGGCGCGACGGTTCAGGAGCCGGAGCCCGACTTCGATGAGGACCAGGATAAGTTCTCGTTTATGCAGTATTCGGATGACTTTGCTTAAGCCGATAGCATCACAGGGATTACATGATACATCTTTACATTGTATTTTGATTTTTGACTCTAAAAACAGTACATGTATATGGGTGCTCAGTTAGCGATCATACTTTGATGTTCATAAAATATTTTGTTTCCTTACATACTTTAAATATACAATTTCAGTCTTCCACTTGCCATTATACAATTGAACTAGAGTATGAATTACTGTTTTGGTATAATCTCATTCATGTTTATTGCTCTAACTCAGACAACATCTTACCATCATTGTGTATGTTGCATAAGTGATGCGTTGAAACTCGGGAGTTGAGGTCATACTCGACCCCCGAATTTCAGGGCGTTACAAGCTGGTATCAGAGCATGATTTTGATTAAACCGGACCTGAGTTATGATCCCATGACGTCCACTGACGCATTACAACTTAGGAGGGTGCGCAAGAACATAGAAACAGTCATAGGTATTCCGATTTCGCCAATCGGCGAAGTTCACTAAAGTCGAACACCGAAATCGAGTCCGTATTCAACCATGGTCGCACGGGTCAACCTTGAAACATTCCTAGACCGTTCACAACCCTTTAAATATGGATACTAAGTAATGAGAATGAAATCAGAAACAAACTACAACTAAGACTCCTAGAATTCGCAACTTATTATAAAGGTCGTGATGTCTACTAGTGCACAAGGTTCTCAGCCAAAAATAGTGTCCTATTTGGCTTCACCAAACCGTCCTCCTAATTATTCTAAGTTCTTTGCGCGATGAGCGCAACTCCAAAAACCCAACGGATGAAGAGTAATTAAACTAAAACTACCATTTTTAGCAAAACGAAATTGAAATGGGGAAATTACCGTCAATTGGAGGGTTTTCTCGCAATTCTGGGCTGCGCAACCTTGCAAATTTAGGTTGGTTGGCTTCATTAGCTCGTTCTACCCCAAATTCATATATTTTATGTCAGATAACTCATTCCGGATTGCAAGTTATGTTCGATTATTCCGAGACTACCCGAAATGGAGTGAATCGGGATCGGGGGTCCAAACGGAACACTTCCGGGGGGATCCAAGGTGGGACCCAGGGATTTTTGGGGCCCAGGGGACTGGAGGATCACAACCATGGATCCCCATTCCCAAAATTCTAAAAATTTTTGGTGAGGCCTCGCCGGTTTTCGGGTTGGGCTGGGCCCGCGGTTCGGGCCGGTCGACTTTGAGGGTCCCTACAAACCCCCTGCCCTAGCACCCATCCTAAAACTATTGCAAAAAATCACGCTTCCTTCACAAACCCCCTCCCTTGGCCGTTTTTCCCTTCCCTCTTGCTGTCCTCTCTTACAAAACGCCTCTCCACCTCTCTTCTCTACTGATTTCGACCACTCCTCACCATCCTCCATCGTGGTACGCTGCCCTCTTCTCCATTTCCTCTTCTTTCCACTCGTTTGGACCCCCTACACGTGGTTGGAGGTCCTAAAACCGTGGGTGCTATCTCCCAAACCGTCCTTCCCATTTTCTTTCTCCATTTCCCTAATCTTTTTCACCTCCCACGTCTGTTGGATTTGCTGATCGTGAAGAACTTGGGAGATCAGCCCCTTTTTCCCTATTTCATCGATTTTCCATGGCCCTTTTTGGTGTGGTGGCGGCCCTTTTCTCCATCTCCACCATCCTCTCTCTGATGGGCAAGAGGAAGAGTGTCGCTGATGAGGCTGGGCCTAGTCGCCCTACACGATCGAGGCGACCGCGAGGCGCCGCCGCTAGCTCGAGCTTTGCCCAGGAGTTTCGCACAAAGCGGGACCTTGATCCCTGGATCCCTGCCGAACGGGTGCAGTTGGCGGCACTACCTCATGGTGTCTATGAGGACCATAGGGTTCTTTTCGAAGCCTAGGTGGATGGTCGGCTATTTGGGGAGTATTATTTGTTTGAGCAAGTGGAGGCGGCCCTCTGGGTCCGTTATTTGAGGTCAGGGGTCGCGCAAATTCCGGCACTATCAGGGCCTTCTATGCCAACATTCGCGAGCCTTCGCTTAACCCTTTGCAGTTCCGGCTCGTAGTTGGGGTGGATTTATTCGTCACCGTTGATGTGAAGATGATCGCGCGGCTTATGAATATACCCCTTGGTGACGTACATGCTAGCGAGCTGAATCTGGCGACTGCTCATGAAAGAAATCGTCACACCCGATACATTTGTGGTGGCCGACTAGCTGAATGGCAGCCCAACAAAAGCCTGCTAACATCCCACATGTTTGAAGACTTTCGCCTACTACATCACATCTTCACATACAATCTCTATCCCAGATACAGTAATCGTAGCGAGTGCACCCGCCTTATGGTTGATTTTCTGTATCAAGTGGGGCAGCGGGCGAACTTGTGTGTGCCCACTTTCGTGTTGCGACAGATCGTGAGTGTCGCACGCTCCACTAGGAGTTCTGATTCGCTTCCTTTCGGCCGACTCATATGCAGGATCGCACGGGAGTATGGCTATAGTCTGGGGGCAGAAATGCCAGTACAAGTCCACCAAATTGACGAAAACACTCTCAAGCAATGAAGCTTGGGGCACAGCGACAACGGGCCCGACAGGGGAAGAGTGAGGATGAGATTGAGAGCGATGATGATACAAGCCAAGATGGAAGTGAAGCTGAAGAAGAGGAAGAAGAACCTGAGGCTCAGGACACCGAGGAGAGTTCACCTCCTGCGGCTCAGGAGCAGGGCGTGGATCGGGATGCCTTTGATGCACGTTTGGCCCGTCTTGAAGAGGGTCAAGCCGCCCTGCAGCAGGAAGTCGGGCGAGTCCGAACCAAGCTTAGCAAGGTGTCTCGTACCTTAAAGGCCATCCTGTGTTGTCTGCAGGACAAGAATGCCCCTCCTCCATCGCCTGATTCGGATGCCTAGCCATCCACGTTGTTGTGTGTGGTTGTTGTTGTTTTTTTGGTTACCGCGATAGGCGGTTTATGTTTTCATGTAGTTGATGTAATAGATAGTAGCATGTTTTAAGTGTTTGATGTTGTGGATGTATTGGCTATCATGTGATTTCTGTCATGATTCATGTAACTCTGTATTCCATGTATTATGACAATTTTGGGGTAAATGAAAGGCATGTAGCCTCTTTTGTTTTGATGATGTGTGGAATGCTTAAAGTGCTTTATGAAGTGTGCTGTGCTTTATCTCACAAATGTTCTACCCTATATTGTATAGGACATGCCGCGACAGTACACACGGAGCACGGCACATCTCCTTCTGACCGGCTCTATGCACCAGACTCCTTCTGGTAGTAGCGGTCCTGCGGACCGTGGGTTGGGTTCTGATCAGCCTCCTGCTGGTCCTACTGGTGGACTGCCACCTTATACACCCCCGGTCCGTGAGCAGTACCGACCGTCATCTTCTGCGCAGCATGACTCTCAGGTTGCTCCACCGACTGATAGGTTTGAGCAGCTGATGATGATGATGCATTAGCAGCAGATGCAGCAGCAGCAGCAGATACAACAGCACCAGCACCAGCAGCTCATGGTGTTCACTCCCCAAGTATAGGGTTGTGATGTAGTAATAAACTCGGTAAGATCGAGGTCGAATCCCACGAGGACTGGTCGTCACAATTCAAATTTGTGATTCTCCTTAACTAATCCAACAAATAATTGAGCGAATTACTAAGCAAATTTATGGAAAATAACTATTGAGAATAAGGAAGAAAATTCAATCAGAGGAAGCACTAGGACTTTCGAATCCACCCCTAATTATCCTAACCTTTGTTTTATCTGTTAATTCACCTTAATTTAGATTGATCTAACTTATCTAGAGAAAGCACAATCTGTGTCCTTAATCGGGCATACAGATTGTCTAATTCCTTTAAGCAATGCCATGAAGAACATATCCCATGTCCTTAATCGGGCATATGGAATATGCAGTTCATTAAAGCACCCTGTTTCTTCCTCTACAGGAACCTGTTCATGATCAGATACAAGCACCTAGAATAAGCATCCAAACCACATCCATCCATAGACTCTGATCAAAGTTCATAGATGGAGAAGTATAGAATTTAAAACAATCAAGCACACTAGGGAAAGAAACAAATCAATCTAATTAAAGTAAAATCAACATAGAACAATGGGTGTTCAAATTAGGGGTTTCATCTCAGCCCTAGCTGAGAGATTAGTTACCCATAAAATCTATTAAACAGATGGATAAATAAAAATAAAAATTCATAAAAGAAATATCAAACCAATTTCTCTCTCTCTTCTTTATTCTCTTTCTTGCTGTAGATCTGGAAATCCTCCAATTTCTGAATGCCTTTCCCACGTCCAAGACTCCTTTTTTATAGCTGCTGGGAAGCTGGATCAGTGGCAGAGTTGTAGCAGGACATGGAATGGAAATTTTCGCAGCCATGATCGGTGGGCCCCACAGAAGTATTTTCTGAAAAATCCACCCGTCCATTGGATTCAGGACGAAATTTCAGTCAAGAATGGGTGGTTTTGAACATCCATTAACGCGGCCCAGAGAAGAAAATACAGAAAGATCCGATTTGAACGTTGCAGGGAAGCCCTTTTGTGGCCTCTGTATCACACACATGTGCACGCATGGTTACAAAGTTTATACATGGGTTTGTAGTATTCGCGGCCCTCTACAAGATGGATGGATTGGATCGGCCGTACAGGCCATGGGAGGGGCCCATAACGCTTCGCAAAACGGACCAGCGACGTCCGTTCGCTGCTGCGGAAACAGGGACGCGAACGCTGTCCGTTCTGGTGGGGCCATCATCATATTTATTTGCAAAATTCAGCCCGTCCACCGAATTCCCCTCAGAATTTCGGTTGGAAATATATGATTTTCATCTATTGTTGATGAGGCCCATATGGTTTTCTGTTCCACCGTCCAACCGACATTTGAACGGCTAGATTTTACTCAGGATGACCGTTTGCAATTCTGCCACCTAGGCAGTGATCATGTCCTTCATTTAGACCTGATGGACGGTCCGGATTGGTGGTTTAATGGACGGTGTGGACCCACAACTTCAACGCTCGATCGGACAGCGTTAACGCTGTAACGGCTGGCGTCGTTTTTGAATTGAGAAGGAGAGGGTCGGTCAGCGCTTGCGCTGATCGACTCAGCCGTCCGGTGCACACCGAGTGCACTTGTGCATTGTGCACTCTCAACTCATCTAGGGTCCACCTTGATAGTTATCGAAAATCTAATCCGACCATTTGTTTTCTCACCTTATAAAACGGGATGAGACCAAATCTGAGGCATATCCAGATTGTAGGTGGGCCCAAAATCGATGGTTTGTGGGCTGATTTGTCCGTTGGGGCACTTCCCGAGATATCCAGAGGTTGAAATTTAATATGTACGGTTAATTTATGGCCCTCATCCCATGTATGAAGTTTCGAACTGATCGGATGGCGGGAAACATGTGATCTTGCATTCTGGACCTTTTTCGGGCTCCTTTGGCTTGCTTTCCTCAGATCCCAGGCGTGTAAAATCTTTATTATTGGTTCTCTGGGGTCCATCCCGTGCTCAGGTGACTTTGGATCATCAAATCCATGCTTTTAATCCTCTTTTCAGTCCAACGCTCATTATTACGTCCTGTAATGAAAACACGATTAAAACATTCCATTAAGCCTTATCAAGTATGTAAATTTAGGCAATTACTGGGGTCTGATATGTAATATTCGACCCTGATCACAACCCTATCAGCCAGGCCTTTCCCATTGCTAGTGCGACTCCAGCTACGACATCTGCACATCCGATAAATTTAATCCTTCGGAATGTGCCTCTGCCAATCCGTCGCACCTTACTGGAATGTCGGACTCGTGTTACTCGAGATAGCGTTGAGTCCCTCATTCTACGATTCATGCATGGTGAGTGAAATTTTCTCCTGGAATCAAGTTCACTGTAAATTTCATAAACAAGTTCAAACTATTAAACCATGAATTAGAATAATTCTAAAACATTGAGTTTCATGAGTGTATAGTGTCATCTCAGCTTTCAACCATTAAGAGATTCAATTGTCAATTTCATGATATCATTGGTAATTAACAACGGAGCTCATGTCACCCAAAACTGAAACCAACACTTGCCTTACAGGTTAACCTTTCATTCTACCATTTTTTTTTATTATTTTTATTATTTTTATTTTTTTGATTTTCTTTATGAACAGTACGCCAAGGAGGGGAATCAAATCTGCACCTATAGGGAGCAAACCTATGGTGAAAACTTGTCGCCTAAATCTTTTCTCATGTCAACTATGGGGAATCGAATCTTCATCTATAGGGAGCAAACCTATGATGACGATTATGCGACTTATTCTTTCAATTCTTCTTTATAACTGATGCTAAAAATTTTTGTTTTTCAGGCTGGTTCCTTTCATGCTTAGTGATTACCAAGTTACCATTTAATATCGAACTGAAAACTTAATGTGTAAGTGAGATCTGATATGTGCAATCCTGGCTCAATCAATGTTTACAACTTCTAATCATGAATTAACAATTCAAACTTAAGTGTGAAATCTACCAGACAACTGAATCCAAGAGTCATAAATTACTCACATTCTGTATCTTGTAATTTCAAAATCACAACTATCCTTCAAAATCACTTTGAATTCAATAGAAATTCCAGAAAAAATTTAAAAATTTTCACAATTTTGCTCAAGACCAAGAAAATACTGATTAGGTAACCTAATCTCCCACCCCCAACCTAAAATCTACATTGTCCTCAATGTAAAAGAAATAAGCATGCGATGTAGATGAGACAACGAGAAGAAAAGAAGAGTGAGGGAAAGATAGTACCTGGATGAAGAATCAAGAGGCTTTCCAAAAATATCAACGTAAAAGTAGGTCAGCACAAGAGAGAAATCAGTAAACTAAAATAAAATCACAAAAGAAAAACCCTACCTATACCACTTTCGCAGGTGCTCGCGATTGCATTTAGCGTATGCAACAAGCCTTTAAACCCCTAGGTTACCCCTAGTGGACGAGTTGTAGTCTCGTGAGGGTTTGCAGTAATATTACCCACAAACATTGAACTAACTAACAGGAAAAAGAAATCAAATGAAACGCTGGGTTGCCTCCCAGGAGCGCTAAGTTTAACGTCTTCAGCCAGACAAAAACGGACCATGAATTCATTAATCTTTAAGACCAGGGTCCGCCAAAGAACTTACCTCAACTTGTGGTTAACCAATCCCAGACAAGTGATGCGAGTTCCCATAAACTGTGCTATCTGAAATGAGGTAATGACACTATCATCAAACAATTTAAGGACTTCTGCTCGAACAACTTCTTCCATGTTAGGATCATGCTTCCTTTGTATTTTACGTGACATTTCCACAGCATGATCCTTACATACAGTGGGGCACACTCCTTGTATTTCTGCTATCTTCCGTTCAATTGCTGCCTTATATGTTCGAAGAACATTAAGCAACCTGTTCTCTTTTGCCTTCTCAGAGTTAGAAACTGTGCTGTCAGGAAGAGTCTCAGAGGGATGAAGAGGTTCCACTTTCGCTCTCCATTTTTCAGTCTCCAATATCGGAGTAGAGTCGAGCAGTGCATTGACTTCGTGGATGGGACTATCTATGTCAAAATCCGTGCCATGTTGTGCTAAGCAGGTCTCAAGTGGATCTTCAAAAGATTTGAGGAAGGAGTCCTGCACTAGACTATCGATCATGTCCACTTCAAATATGTCGTCCAAATCTGCGGATTGTTGTCCTGCATTAAAAACATTGAGTTTAATATTCATGTTACCAAATGACAACTTCATAACTCCATTCCTGCAATTTATAATAGCATTAGATGTGGCCAAAAATGGACGACCCAAGATGACTGGGATCTGACTATGAGGATTCTGAACAGGCTGAGTATCTATAACTATGAAATCCACTGGAAAATAAAATTTATCAACCTGAATTAGTACATCTTCAATAACACCCCGGGGCACCTTGACAGATCTATCAGCTAGTTGTAATGTTATTTTAGTCGGTTTCAACTCACCAAGTACTAGCTGCTCATAAACCGAATGTGGTAACAAATTGACGCTCGCCCCTAAATCAAGTAATGCTTTCCCGATTTTATGATCTCCTATGCCGCAAGAGATGGTGGGAGCTCCTGGATCCCTAAATTTAGGAGGGGTGTTATGTTGAATCATGGAGCTGAGCTGCTCTGCAAGGAAGACTTTCTTATGAACATTCTGCTTACGCTTTTGAGTGCATAAATCTTTAAGAAACTTAGCATAAGCAGGGACTTGCTTGATAGCGTCAAGCAACGGGATGTTGACTTGCACTTTTTTAAACACGTCCAGGATTTCATCAAATGTTTCTTTTCTTCATTGGTGCCAGACGTTGAGGAAAGGGTGCTTTGGGCACGTAAGGTGGCACGTCAGCGGCTCTTGGAGAGTCAGAGAGTTTTTGGACTTTGGATGCATTGGTGTGTCTCTCTGCTTCACCTTGATCTTCTGTTTTAGAATTTGATTCATCCCTAGGTATCTCTATTTTGTTGTCAATCTGTTTGCCTGACCTAAGGGTAATGATCGATTTGGCTTGCTCATGGTATTGCCCTTGGTTGGAATTAGAGCCAATCTCATACTGTCCCTTTGGATTAGCCACAGGTTGGCCAGGGAACTTACCCTTCTCTCTCTCACTCAATGTGGTAGCTAGTTGACCCATTGTACTTCCAGCTTGGCAATGGATTGCGCATTTGCATGTAAGCTTTGCTGGTTGGCTAGTAAGGTTTGTTGGGTGTCTTTTTGGAATTGGAGAGAGCTCTGCATAAAAAGATGGAGTGTATCCTCAAGAGATGGTTTCCTTGATTGTGCAGGCAATTGTTGATATTGCGGAAACTGCTGAGGTTGCATAGGAGGATTTCCAGATGGTCCTTGTTGTGGTCCTTTTGCCCAAGAAAAATTTGGATGCCTAGCCCACCCTAGGTTGTATGTGTTCGAGTAAGGATCATTCCCAGGTTTCTAAAAGGTGTTCAAAGCATGAACTTGTTCAGAGAGGAATTCTAGAAATGCTGCACCAGATGGGCAAGATTACGTAGGATGGGTAGGACTAGAACATATGGCACAAGCCTCAGCTTGAGTTGTTTGTGGAGATCCATTATGTAACATTAGAGCATCAACCTTTTTTGTCAGGCCATCAATCTTGGCATGGAGATCTGGCGTGACTCCTATCTCATATATTCCACCTCTCTTTTGTGGTTGAGAACTTCTTTCACCTCTATGTGAATAGTCCCATTGTTGGGAGTTTTCACACAAGGTTTCAAAGAATTTCCACGCTTTGGTATCGCTTTTGGTCATGAAGGACCCTCCACTGGTGGCATCAACCATGCGACGGTTCTGGGGTGTCAGACCGTCATAAAAGTATTGAACTGTTGCCACTTTTCAAAACCATGGTGTGGACATTTAAGAAGCAAGTCCTTCCATCTTTCCCAACATTCATGAAAGTGCTCTCCCTCTTTTTGTGTGAAATTAGTGATTTCTCTACGGAGAGCATTAGTTTTGTGAACAGGGAAGAACTTGTTTAAGAACTTCCTAGACAATTGGTCCCATGTAGTGATAGACCCAACTTCTAGAGAATTCAACCATGCTTTCGCCTTATCCTTCAAAGAAAAAGGAAACAGGCGTAGGCGGATCGAATCGTCTGAGAAGTTTTGGAACTTAAAGGTGGAGCAAATGTCTAGGAATTCTTTCACATGATGATATGGGTCCTCCTTGTCTAACCCATAAAAGGAAGGCAACAACTGTATGACCCCAGTCTTGAGTTCAAAGTGTGCTGCCGTGGTGGTGGGCAACACTATGCATGAAGGCGCATTGAATTGGACAGGAGCTGAATAATCTCTAAGAGTTTTAGTTCCATTCTCTTCTGCCATTTCAAATAGGATGTTTCTAATCTTCTATGAAAAGTTCTTTCTATTTCAGGATCAAAAGGTGCTAGTTCTATATCTAGAGATCTACGTCCTAGCATAAACTATGTATGCAAGTAAGAAAGAACAACTAACTAAAGAAAACTAGAACAGAACTAAAGAAATAAAACTATGAGATTCTAAAACAAGTTAAAACTATGTAAGTAAGAATGGGAAGAAAGAACCCGAAAAAAGAGATGATTGATGTCAGAAGATTTAAGAAGCTCCTCCTTCACTTAGTAGCTTTCTTCCTCAATTCCTGAAAATAGAAACAAAGTCAAATCAAGTTTCCTAAAATAATGAAAAAAAAAAATCCTAAGCAACGGTTAATTTCTAAAAAGAAAGTTTCTAAAAAATAAAAAGAAGAGTTAGTTTCTAAAATGGAAAGAAATCCTAGAATTAGAAAGTTACTAAAAATAAAAAGCTAAAAAAGTTTCTAAAAATTCAAAAGAAATTCTAGAATTAGAAAATTTCTAAAAAGTAAAAACCTAATTCTAAAAATAAAAATTAGAAAAAGTAAAGAATTTAGAAAGGGATTACCAGATTAGAAGTTTATCTCAGGACCCTACAAAACAGGAAATAGGTTAATTTCTAAAATAAAGAAAAGAACTCTAAGTTAGTAAAATCCTAAGCTATGAATTATGATAAGAGAGAATCCTAAATTCAATTTGGACCGAAACAGTCCCCGGCAACGGCGCCAAAAACTTGTTCACTCCCCAAGTATAGGGTTGTGATGTAGTAATAAACTCGGTAAGATCGAGGTCGAATCCCACGAGGACTGGTCGTCACAATTCAAATTTGTGATTCTCCTTAACTAATCCAACAAATAATGGAGCGAATTACTAAGCAAATTTATGGAAAATAACTATTGAGAATAAGGAAGAAAATTCAATCAGAGGAAGCACTAGGACTTTCGAATCCACCCCTAATTATCCTAACCTTTGTTTTGTCTGTTAATTCACCTTAATTTAGATTGATCTAACTTATCTAGAGAAAGCACAATCTGTGTCCTTAATCGGGCATACAGATTGTCTAATTCCTTTAAGCAATGCCATGAAGAACATATCCCATGTCCTTAATCGGGCATATGGAATATGCAGTTCATTAAAGCACCCTGTTTCTTCCTCTACAGGAACCTGTTCATGATCAGATACAAGCACCTAGAATAAGCATCCAAACCACATCCATCCATAGACTCTGATCAAAGTTCATAGATGGAGAAGTATAGAATTTAAAACAATCAAGCACACTAGGGAAAGAAACAAATCAATCTAATTAAAGTAAAATCAACATAGAACAATGGGTGTTCAAATTAGGGGTTTCATCTCAGCCCTAGCTGAGAGATTAGTTACCCATAAAATCCATTAAACAGATGGATAAATAAAAATAAAAATTCAAAAAGAAATATCAAACCATTTCTCACTCTCTTCTTTCTTCTCTTTCTTGCTGTAGATCTGGAAATCCTCCAATTTCTGAATGTCTTTCCCATGTCCAAGACTCCTTTTTTATAGCTGCTGGGAAGCTGGATCAGTGGCAGAGTTGTAGCAGGACATGGAATGAAAATTTTCGCAGCCATGATCGGTGGGCCCCACAGAAGTATTTTCTGAAAAATCCACCCTATCCATTGGATTCAGGACGAAATTTCAGTCAAGAATTGGTGGTTTTGAACATCCATTAACGCGGCCCAGAGAAGAAAATACAGAAAGATCCGATTTGAACGTTGCAGGGTAGCCCTTTTGTGGCCTCTGTATCACACACATGTGCACACATGGTTGCAAAGTTTCTACATGGGTTTGTAGTATTCGCGGCCCTCTATAAGATGGATGGATTGGATCGGCCGTACAGGCCATGGGTGGGGCCCACAACGCTTCGTAAAATGGACCAGCGACGTCCGTTCGCTGCTGCGGAAACAGGGATGCGAACGCTGTCCGTTCTAGTGGGGCCCATCATCATATTTATTTGCAAAATCCAGCCCATCCACCGAATTCCCCTCAGAATTTTGGTTGGAAATATATGATTTTCATCTATTGTGATGAGGCCCACATGGTTTTCTGTTCCACCGTCCAACCGACATTTGAACGGCTAGATTTTACTCAGGATGACCGTTTGCAATTCTGCCACCTAGGCAGTGATCATGTCCTTCATTTAGACCTGATGGACAGTCCGGATTGGCGGTTCAATGGACGGTGTGGACCCACAACTTCAACGCTCGATCGGACAGCGTTAACGTTGTAACGGCTGTCGCCGTTTTTGAATTGAGAAGAAGAGGGTTGGTCAGCACTTGCGTTGACCGACTCAGCCGTCCGGTGCACACCGAGTGCACTTGTGCATTGTGCACTCTCCACTCATGTGGGGTCCACCTTGATAGTTATCGAAAATCTAATCCGACCATCTGTTTTCTCACCTCATAAAAGACCAAATTTGAGGCATATCCAGATTGTAGGTGGGCCCAAAATCGATGGTTTGTGGGATGATTTGTCCGTTGGGGCACTTCTCGAGATATCCAGAGGTTGAAATTTAATATGTATGGTTAATTTATGGCCCTCATACCATGTATGAAGTTTTGAACTGATCGGATGGCGGGAAACATGTGATCTTGCATTCTGTACCTTTTTCGGGCTCCTTTGGCTTGCTTTCCTCAGATCCCAGGCATGTAAAATCTTTATTATTAGTTCTCTGGGGTCCATCCCGTGCTCAGGTGGCTTTGGATCATCAAATCCATGCTTTTAATCCTCTTTTCAGTCCAACGCTCATTATTACGTCCTGCAATGAAAACACGATTAAAACATTCCAGTAAGCCTTATCAGGTATGTAAATTTAGGCAATTACTGGGGTCTGATATGTAATATTCGACCCTGATCATATGGCCACTATCGCCGAGGCCTTGTCCCATGGTGGTAGTGCGACTCCACCTACGACATCTGCACATCCTGATGAGCATTTTGAGCCTCCTGCTCAGTTTGAGGATGTGCCTCTGCCCACATCCGTCGCACCTCATACTGGAGATGTCGGTACTCGTGGTTTACTCGAGCGATTTCAGCGTTTGAGGCCTCCCTCATTTAGGGGTTCTCACAGACCCGAGGAGGCGGAGTTCTGGCTAGACTGCATCTCCAAGATGCTACGGATGTTGCACTGTTTAGAGGCAGAGTAGGTCGAGTTGGCTTCCTTCATGTTTGAGAGGGAGGCCAGTTTATGGTGGGACAGTGTGCTGCGGACGGTCGCAGTAGATTTCGTGTGGACCTGGGAGGCTTTCGAGTCTTGGTTCCACGAGAAATACTACCCGCGGACTTATCAGCACGAGCGGGAGGATGAGTTCCTGCGCCTCAGGCAGGGAGGCATGACGGTGACGGAGTATGAGCACCGCTTCATTGAGTTGGGCCGCTTTGTCCCAACTATCCTCGTCAATGAGCAGATGAGGATGCGTCGCTTCACTGGAGGCTTGCGACCCGACATACGGTCGAAGCTATGCTGCCTCAGTATCCCCACATACGGGGCGTTGGTCCACATGTCTATGACGGCCGAGCAGGATGTGGACCGATTGATCAGATCGCGTGGTGCTACGGTTACGAGGCCACAACAGGATTTACAGAGCAGGCCTATCTTAGGAAAGAGGCCTCATGCTGATTCGCCTCCCAGGTCCGCAGCACCAGTTGTTTCTATGAGACGCCCACTTGTGACCTACACGTTTTACGGAAAATCGGGACACCCTGCTGAGAGCTGCTTCTCGCGCATGAGGGCTAGCAGATTTGCACCACCGCAGAGATTGGATCGCTCTTATCCACAAGCCATATCAGCTCCACTGCTACAGACTGTTCCTACACATCCTTCTTTCCGACCTCCTGTGTCGCGCTTCAGGCCGCCACAGCGACCCTTGGCTCCTCAGCAGAACCGTCAGCAGCAGGCTCGCGTGCACACGCTTGTTGCCGAGGCACTTAAGACGTCGATCTCGGCTCCGACGGCTTTTGAGGGTACAGCTTATATTCATAGTACTCCCGTTTCTATATTGGTGGACATTGGGTCCACTACTTCTATTATTTCTTGTGGGGCGGTGAGACGTCTATCTTGGCATACGATTCCCACTAAGGGAATGAGACTCACTACGGCTACTGGGACCTGTTCGGATGTTACACGGTTATGCGAGGGTTGCTCGATAGTTTTGGGTAGCAGCACAGTGCTCGTCGACCTTATTGTTGCTCCACTATGGCACTACGACGTTATCTTGGCATGGATTGGCTCGCCAAGATGAGGGCGGAGATAGATTGCGACGCTCGGATCGTGACTGTCTATGGACCTGATGGCACAACTTTCACGTTCCCAGTGCAGGTCAGTTGGCCCTGCCGTGTTGATTGTTATGCTGCTTTACTTGTGCCAATTGATGGTCCGACATTGGAGGGTACGCCGGTGGTTCAGAAATTTGTTGGTGTGTTTAAGACTATTCCTGGTTTACCTCCTCGACGTGAGATTGATTTTATGATTACCCTTACGCCTGGTGCGATGCCCATCTGGTTGCCGACTTATCGTATGCCTCCATGTGAGATGGAGGAGCTGCGGAAACAGATTGACGAGCTTGTGGAGAAGGGTTTTATACGACCTAGTGTATCTCCTTGGGGAGCACCTGTGTTATTTGTGAAGAAGAAGGATGGGTCGCTACGGTTGTGTATTAATTACCGTAGGTTGAACCAGGTCACGGTGAAGAACAAGTATCCTTTGCCCAGGATAGATGATCTGTTCGATCAGTTGAGGGGGGCGAAGTATTTCTCAAAGATTGATCTTCAGTCAGGGTACCACCAGTTGCGCTTGAGGGAGGAGGACGTACAGAAGACAGCCTTCAGGACGTGCTTTGGGCATTATGAGTTCTTGGTGATGTCGTTCGGCCTTACGAACGCACCAGCCGTGTTCATGGATCTGATGAACCGAGTATTTCGGCCCTTCCTTTACCGATTCGTCATCGTCTTTATTGTAGACATTTTGATATACTCTACGAGTCGGGAGGAGCACGAGGAGCACTTGAGAGCGGTGCTGGGTACACTGGAGAAGAACCAGTTGTTCGCACAATACAAGAAGTGTGACTTCTGGCAGGAGGAAGTCAAGTTCCTGGGACATGTAGTGTCCAAGGATGGGATAACAGTGGACCTTGCTAAGGTAGTCGCGGTTCAGGATTGGCAGCAGCCTGAATCGGTTACTGAGGTGAGGAGTTTCCTTGGTCTGGCTGCGTATTACAGACGCTTCATTCGGGATTTCTCGAAGATCGCCAGGCCATTGTCTCAGTTGACTCGGAAGGACCTGAAGTTCGCCTAGAATGAAAAGGCCGAGGCAACTTTTAAGGAGCTGAAGGACAAGTTGACGTCCGCCCCTGTGCTAGTATTGCCAGAGCAAGGGGAGAAATACACGATATATACTGAAGCGTCTCGCGTTAGGTTGGGTTGTGTTCTGATGCAGAAGGATAGGGTGATTTCGTATGCCTCGAGACAATTAAGGAAGCACGAGGAGAATTACCCTACACATGACCTGGAGTTGGCAGCTGTCATCTTTGCATTGAAGCTCTGGAGACATTACCTCTACGGAGAGAGTTCGAGCTTTCTGCGATCACAAGAGCCTTAAGTACATATTCACACAGCGAGACTTGAATATGAGACAACGCCGATGGATGGAGACCTTGAAGGACTTCAAGTTCGAGGTTTCCTACCATCCTGGCAAGGCGAACCTTGTGGCAGACGCGTTGAGCCGCAAGAAGGCGATCGCATTTGCGGCACTGCTGATGATAGCCGAGTGGGACATGATGGAGTTCGTGCAGGACTTCGAGCAGAGACTCACTGTCGAGGAGCCATTCGAGTGTGTTGCGCACGTTCGGGTGCGGCCCTTTATTGACGACAGGATTGTTGAGGCCCAGAGGGCGATATACGGCTGTCTGAGCTTCGAGAGCAGGCTAGCGACGCCGAGGACTCCGAGTGGAGAGTTGGTTCCGATGGGGGTTTACGATTCCATGGCCGCCTATGCGTTCCTGATGTGCCTGACTTGAGATGCGAGTTTCTCGAGTTTGCCCATAACTCGAAGCTTGCGATGCATCCTGGTAGCACGAAGATATACCAGGATATGAGACGGACATATTGGTGGGATAACATGAAGGCCCACATTGCTGAGTACGTGCCAGCAGGTCAAGGCAGAACATCGCCGACCTCCTGGACTGCTTCAGCCCATGCCCATAGCGGAGTGGAAGTGGGACTTCATCTCCATGGATTTCATATCAGGGCTGCCGAAGACGAGGAAGGGACACGATTCCATTTGGGTGATTGTGGACCGTTGACCAAATCGGCCCATTTCCTCCCTATCAGAGTTACGAACTCTGCAGACGAGCTGGCTAGGTTGTACATCAGAGAGATCGTCCGTCCACGGGTTCCTTTAGAGATCGTGTCGGACAGAGACACGCGGTTCACATCTATCTTCTGGACTCGTCCAGGAGGCGATGGGTGTGAAGTTGAAGTTCAGTACGGCGTTTCATCTTCAGACTGATGGGCAGACAGAGCGGGTGAATCAAATTCTAGAGGATATGTTGCGAGCATGTGTGTTGGACTTCAAGGACAGTTGGGATGACTGTCTTCCGTACGCAGAGTTCATCTACAACAACAGCTTCCAGGCGACTATTGGCATGACGCCATATGAGGCTCTATATGGTCATCCTTGTAGAGCACCGCATTGTTGGGCCGAGGTTAGCGAGCGTAGTCTGATTGGCCCGGAGTTGGTACAGGCGACTACAGAGAAGGTCGACATTATCAGGCGTCGATTACTTACAGCGCAGAGTAGGCAAAAGAGTTACGCCGATACGAGGCGGCGACCGCTGGAGTTCAAGGTCGGGGATGATGTGTTCCTTCGAGTTTCCCCTATGAAGGGAGTCCTTCGGTTTGGGAAGAAGGGGAAGCTCACACCGAGGTTTATCGGTCCATTTCAGATACTGGATCGAGTGGGTGATGTGGCGTATCGTCTCGCTTTGCCCACACCACTTGCGTCTGTACACAACGTATTTCATGTATCTATGCTGAAGAAGTACGTTCCTGATCCTTCGCATATCATCAGATGGGAGCAGGTACAGCTGAGCGAGGATGCTACGTATGAGTTGCGCCCGACGCGTATCCTTGACAGGAAGGAACAAGTACTGCGTAGCAAGGTCATCCCACTTGTGAAGGTACTATGGACACATCATGGGAGACTGAGACCGAGGTCAGGAAGAACTACCCTCAGATTCTCGAGGAATACGAAAAGGTATAAATTTCGAGGATGAAATTTTTTGTTTAAGGGGGGTAGATTGTAACGACCCGTAAATTTTCGTACTCTGACTCGAGTACCACCTCGACCAGAAATTAATTAGGATTAAATCCTTTAGAAATTTAACAAAGCTAACTAAGTGCAAAACTCGATTAGCCATGAAATCCGTTGGGATCGCTTTACATACGATCTGCAAGACCCAAAACTTGCAGAATCAGTGACTCTAGGTTACCCTAAAGTTTAGAGCCAAACTCATTACCCGCCTGCTCTCGGGAATGAAATGAAACTTCGTATTAGGTCTAGATCGCACATCAGGAGTCCGATTAACACGAAGTTAAGGAACCAGGACTGCCTCACTGGGCTTGACAATCATCTCAAAAATCAGGTCCAGCCGATGTCCCACGGCCATTCGTTTGGATTTGGAGCGAGGGAGTGTGAAAAACACTATTCCCTTTACAAAATAAATATCTGGAATAGTGATCTGGCACTATTCGCTTGCGTGTCAGTATTAAGCAACCAGACCGTCAGAATCAGACCAAATTACACCCTCGGATTAAGAAAAATTTCAGGAACATTTACATGTACTTGGAATTTCGGATCGTGGCCCACTGACCGTTGAACAGAAAGTGGTCCGCCACGTACGATCTAGAAATCCGATCGAGTCGAAAAAGTCCCACATAGATCCATGTGTGGTGAGCTTAAGTCTGACGTTTGGCTCAAGGAGGGCCACCAGAACCTCTCTTTTGAGCTGGAAAGTGACGAAATACCTATATTAGCAGTAACCCTTGAACCTGAGTCTATTTTGGGGAGGTTTTAGGCTATAAAAGGAGCTTAGAACAGCCCCTCTCATAGCCATACGAATTTGGGATAAAACCCTAGAGAGAGAGAGAGAAAGAGAGAGAAGAGCTTGGGATTTGTGGGAGAACTTCCTCCTACTGCTTTCAGATATCGCACGGCCTACACCGCCTCTTTCCTAGGCTCTCTCCGACGGTATCCACTCCGTTTTAAGGTGAGAAACCCTAACCCTAGGTCTGATTTGAAGTATATAGACTATAGATTATGAAAAGGCTAACCGATTCCGCTCTTTAGGCTAGAAAACTCCCGAATACAGAAGCTCACCAAACCTTACAGATCCATTGAGATTCCAAGGGCAAAGTTGAGGACTTTAGGTGTATAGGTTACGGTTTTCAACGCTTTCAATGTCAGATAATGATAGATTCATGATCTGCATGCAATTGCACATGTACAAAGTGCTTTCCGTTTCCTGCTTCGAATAACGTTGTAGAATATGGAATTTCACATACTCGAGGTATACGTAGAAATACTGTATACGTATTTTTTTTTTGGGAAAATGTTTGACATGTTTATTTAATGTATGATTATATGATATATAGATAAAATACTAGTTTGGCGAAAGGAATCGACGAAATACAAGTTTGCTTGTAAATACCAAGTATGTTGAAATTGTGTATTCTAGAAATACCGCATATGTGTAAATTTTGGAAATGCAATTGTAATGATTATTTGTTGTATGATTATAGTATACATGGATAAAATACTCACTTGGCGAAAGGATAGCCCTAATACGTATTTCGCTAACATACGTCATGTATGTTGGAATAGCGTACTCTAAGTGTTTGTGTAAATGCTTGTGTGTGTAAATGCCTGAGTGTTAGTGCCTTAGAGAGGTGCTGACATGGAATTCCTGACTACCTTAGAGACACGTAGGATACCCTCCATGTGGTGGTTCGCTATAACCACTCACTTGTGATGTATATGTAATTGTATCCCTATTTGTATAGTACTCTACAACATGCTTTACAACATGTTTACTTTTGCTCTACAACATGCTTTACTTCATGCTTTATAACATGTCTTATGACATGCCTGTTACATGCTTGTATTACTTCTTTATCATGCTTTACTCCACATGCTATGGATGAAGATTGATTGAGTTTGGGACTATGCCCATAGTCCAGACATTCGGTATCAGACTTGAGGTTGTGGCTGAGATTCATGTCGCCACAAGGGGTGTGTCTAACGAACCCAAGTCGTACTCCGGTTGGCGATAGTGGTTGGCCACACGGAGTGCTTTTGCCCTCCATATCGCCCAACTTGTTGTGCGCTCGAGCTAGTCTGACTAGTCAAGTAAACCGATATGTTGAATGTGTGTTCACCATGTTTGGTCGTTACTGCTTGAACCTAGGGTACCAAACTTACCAGTGGCGATCCCGTTAACCATGGTACCTCGATCCGCTAAGACTCATGAGCCGGACATGGTGGTATGGGACACCGTGGCCGAGCTGTCGGCCTATGCTGGGGCCAAGTGCCTCCCCATAGTGACCATTGAGCAACCTAAACTCGTGAGCCGAATACGGTGGTATGGGACACTGTATTCGAGTTGTCGGTACTTACAGCGAGAGCCGAGTACGGTGAGACTTGTACTCGTGCTGACGGACGACGAGTCCTCCGTAGTATCTTCGAGTATACTCCAAGGGTCTGTGATTGGCGACAAGTATTTCACAGCAACTAGAGTATGAGTTGAGCCGAGTACGGTAAGACCTGTACTCGAGCTGACGACTAGTGATTGAGCTGAGTACGGTGAGACCTGTACTCGAGCTGACGGCTAGCAATTGAGCCGCATACGGTGAGATCTGTATCCGCACTGACGAGTGACGAGCCCTTTGCGATGCCTTCGCTATGCCTCTCAAACCATAATATCGTATGAGATTAACTAGGATTGACGACCCTAGAATGGATTATGTTTGGGAATGATACAAGGGAGGTACCTTAGTTTCCCAATACTGTTGGTTGAAATGGACTAATAATAACTCAGTAATCATGATCATCATCGCACTGCATGTGCTTAGTAGATGTGGCGCACTGAGGGAGTTAAGCATTCGCGAACGTAAGATGATGTCACATGAGGGTGGTTTGGCAAGGGCATACAGCATCATGTCATTTCATTCTCGCACTTAATAAGAGTAGTTAGAATTGTTTGATTTGTACTGCTTTATCATTACTGCTTGATTGAATTGATAACATGTTAACCTATGCTTTATTGTTCCACTGAGTTAGTTACTCACTCCCACGTTACGGGACGGTGTTTGCAACACCAACCAAACTCTATCGCAGTTATAGATGGCGCGACGGTTCAGGAGCCGCCGGACTTCGACGAGAGACCGAGGAGGAGGATTCCAGATGATTTTCATTTATGCAGTATTCGGACTGCTTTGCTTAGGCCGATAGCATCGCGGGAATTACAGGACACATCTTTAGATTGTATTTTGATTTTTGACTCTAAAACAGTACATGTATATGGGTGCTCAGTTAGCGATCATACTCTGATGTTCATAAAATATTTTGTTTCCTTACATACTTCAAATATACAATTTCAGTCTTCCGCTTTCCTTTATACAATTGAACTGGAGTATGAATTACTGTTTTGGTATAATCTCATTCATGTTTATTGCTCTAACTCAGACAACATCTAACCATCATTGTGTATGTTGCATAAGTGATGCGTTGGAACTCGGGAGTTGAGGTCATACTCGACCCCCGAATTTCAGGGCGTTACAAACATCCTTTGCCCAAATACCACCTGAAATCCCCAATTACAAAAATCCTCAAGATCCCTAAAATTCTAAAATTCCCAAATCCCTAATTTGTAATATCAGAAAATCCTCAATTTGGGGTCCACATTCAAATCTGTAAGCCCTAAAATCCCCAAATCCCTAAATGGGGGTCCACATTCAAATCTGTAAGCCCTAAAATCCCCAAATCCCTAAATCGGGAATCCAAAAATTACTAAATCCCCCAAATTCGTAAATCAGCATTGAGATTGAGAGAGAGAGAGATACCTCGAGTTTGTGAAAGAATCTTCAACCGAGCTTCAGAGAGAGAGAGAGGGCATGCGTGGGTAGGGAGGGCGTCATTTCGTCTCCCTCCCTTCTTTGGATCAAACACACAGAGAGAGGTTAAGGGACGGAGAGAGAGACAGAGGGTCGAGAGAGAGAGAGAGAGAGAGAGAGAGAGAGAGGTTTGGGTTTTTGGGGAGGGGCAGGCGAGAGAGAGAGAGAGAGAATGGGTTTGGGTTCTGGGAGAGGGGCGGGTGCGCGAGAGAGAGACTAGAGGAGGGATTTGGGTTTGGGAGGGGCGGGCGCGCGTGGGACTTTTAAGCGGAAATGAATTTGGGTTCTGGTTTTCTCCGTGGGCCGCACCATGATGTTTGTATTTCATCCATGCCGTCCATCTAGTTTTCTAGATCATTTTATGGTATTAGACCAAAAATGAATTATATCCCAATCTCAAGTGGACCACATTACAGGAAATAGTGTTTAATGAATTATGACCATTAAAACTTTTTTGAGGCCATAAAAGTTTTGGATCAAGCTTATATTTGTTTTTACCCTTCATTTGGGTCTGTGTGACCTAATCAAAAGATTGGATGTCAAATAAACAGTACAGTGGGCCTCAGGAGGATTTTAATTATGGATGTCCAATCAATATTGTTTTCCTATGGTGTGGTCCACCTGAGATTTATATTCCTCTCATTTTTGTGGTTAAGCGCAAAAATGATCTTTAAAAATGGATGAACAGAATGGAGAAAGCACATACATCATGGTGGGGCCCATAGATCACTGACCACTAGCCACGGGGCTGTAGCAGGGGGAGTAGCCAATCCGTTCCCCTTTTAAGCTTAGTTTTTAAGTCTTGTGGGGCCCACCGTGATGTATGTTATTTATCCACTCCGTCCATTCATTTTAACGGATTATTTTAACAGTTGATCCAAAAAAGAAGTCAGATCGAAGCTGTAAGCGGACTACATAACATATTAACGATACAAATTTATTTTTTATTATTTCTTATAGTGTGGTCGACTTAGACCTTTGATATACATAATTTTTTGGCTCATCCACTGAAATTCTATATCAGAATTGATGGGCGGTTTAGATTAAACACATATATTCCAATGGGCCCCATGGAGCCCCTTAAGGTGGGTTATACCATCTAAAATCATGTAAAGAAATGCCTAAAACATATAAAATCACTTGGTGGGGCCCACCTAAAATTTTGATGCATATGAAACTTGGTCTGACTCCTCATCTATGAGACAGATATAATGGATGGGCTTGATTTGTGAACCACATAAAAATCCTCCTAAGGCCCACTATACTATTTATTTGACATCTGATATGTTGATTAGGTCATACAGGGCAGATGAAGGGGAAAAACAAAAAATCAGTTTGATCCAAAACTTTTATGGCCCCAAAATGTTTTTAATGGTTGATGCTCATTCAACACTGTTTCCTGGAATGTGGTCCACTTAAGATTTGGATATATCTCATTTTTGATCTCATACCGTAAGATGATCTTTAAAAATAGATAGACGACATGGATTAAACATATACATCATGGTAGGGCTCACAAAAGTTTTGGATCAAGCTGATATATATTTTTTCACTTCGTCCAATTTTTTACACCTAATCAATAGGTTAGATGTTAAATAACCATTACAGTGGGCTCTAGGAGGTTTTTAACTAGTGGACATTCAATAATAATAAAAAAAAATCATGGTGTGGTCCACCTGAGATTTAGATCTATCTCATTTTTGAGATTAAGACATAAAATTATCTTTTAAAATGGATGGACGGCATGAATAAACACATACATCATGGTGGGGTCCACATTGCACCGACTACTAGCAACCTAGCTAGTGGCAACGTAAGTAGCCAAACCACGTACGCTTCTGGATGGAAGCGGATTGCGTATAGAGTAACTCGGTACCCTAAGCGTACTGAGTAAATCCTGTGGGGCCACCATGATTTATTCATTTATTCACTATCCCACTCTTTTCTATGGTGGGTCCACTTGAACTTTGGATTTGCCCCATCAGTCAGATGCACCATTCCATGGTGGGCTACGAGCTTAAAAATAAAGTCTCAGGTAGGCCATATATATTTTTGGATGTGATTTTAAATCATAAGAACTCAATAATCTCAGGTGGGCCATACTAATCAAAACAATGAATTTATGGCCCCTCGAAATGTTTTAAATGGTTAACGCTCATTCAACACTTTTTCTTGTAATGTGGTCCATTTTATATTGGGATATGCCTCATTTTTTGTCTCATGCCGTAAGATGATCTTTAAAAATAGATGGACGGCATGGATTAAACACATACATCATGGTGGGACCCACATAGCACCAACCACAAGCCATTGGATGGTGTCAGGGGGAGTAGCCAATTTGTTCCCCTTATTTGTGGTGTGGTTCATTTAATTAATCTTTGGATATGAATCATTTTTTAGATAGTTCTCTAAAATGATCTCGAAAAATGGATGAACAGTGTAGGTTGATCCCGAATTTTCATTATTTTAAGACTTGTGGGGCTCACCATTGTGTATGTTAATTATCCACTCCGTCCATTAATTTTAACGGCTCATTTTTAGGGTTGATCCAAAAAATGAGTCAAATCGAAGCTGTAGGTGGACCACACCACATACTAATGTTATAAATTTATTTTTCATTATTTCTTATGGTGTGGTCCACTTAGACTTTTAATATTTTCTACTTTTTGAGCTCATGCACTGAAATAATATTTCAAAATTTATGGATGGCTTAGATAAAACAAATATATTGAAATGGGCCCCATGGAACCCCTTAAGCATCGTCAGTCTCTAATAAGATCCTATGGGGAGGTACGTTTTAGAGCTTAAAAATAAAGTCGATCCATGACTTGGGTGGGCCACACCACATACTATAGTTGAGAGGGTTACCCTCCCATTAAAACATTCATAATCATTTATTGGGCCCACTTAGATGTGCTTCATAGATCCAGCCCATTCATTATGTGTGTCCCACTCGGATGAGGAGTCAGACCAAGTTTCATGCACATCCAAAACTCATGTGGGCCCCATCAAATGCTTTTATATGTTTTAGGGATGTCTTCACATAGTTTTAGATGTTATGGCCCACCTAAGTTTCGTATACGACTGATTTTTGGACTTAAAGGGGACACATCAAATGCATGGTGTTGATGTTTTACACACATCATGGTGGGGCGCACACAAATTAACCTCATGGGAAGTTCCCATGAGGTGACCTTATAGTACCATTTCACTACTTAGGTAATTCCTTCATGGGTGTTACTCTAACTATGTAGGGCCCACCTTAATATATTTTATGAATATCGACACCGTTCATATATTTTCCATCATATTTTAGGATGTGATTTCAAATCATAAGAACTCAATAATCTCAGGTGGGCCATACCAATCAAAACAATGATGAATAACTATTAAAAACCTTTTGAAGGCCACAAAAGTTTTGGATCAATTTGATCTTTGTAGTTTACCTTCATCTAGATCTTCTTTACATTATCAACAAGTTGGATTGCAAATAAACATTACTAAAACCTTACGATGGGCTCTTTATAATTTTTAATTGTGAGGTACTATATTATCATTCTTTCCAGTGGTGTGGTCCACTTAAGATTTAAATCTACACAATTTTTTAAACTCGCCCCAAAAATGGGTTGGAGAAACATAGGGGCGGCAAGGATATACAACACATCATTAAAATCTCACTTTTGTTATCTAACTTTTCAATTTTTCTTGTCAAAATACAACATCTAGCTTTCTTTTTTAAAAAATATATATTTTTTACAATTTGTCAATTTTTTTCACAATTTTGTTTCATTTTTTAAATTTTCTTTTTCAAAATATCATTTTTAAAATCTCACTTTTGTTATATAACATTTCAATTTTTCTTGTCAAAATACCAAATGTAGTTTTCTTTTTTAAAAAATATATATATTTTTACAATTTATTAATTTTTTCACAATTTTGTTTAATTTTTAAAATTTTCTTTTTCAAAATATCATTTTTTTTATCGAAATCTTGTTATATAACTTTTTAATTTTTCTTATCAAAATACAAAATCTAGTTTTCTTTTTTAAAAAATATATATTTTTTTACAATTTGTCAAATTTTTCACAATTTTGTTTAATTTTATAAATTTTCTTTTTCAAAATATCAATTTTTTTATCGAAATCTTTTTTTTTTTTTTTTTTTTTACAAAATTATCAACATTATTCAAAGTTCTAAATTTTTTTTTTCAAAATCTAGATTTTATAAAATTACATTTTTTTTTTCAAAATCTAAATTTTTTTCGTAAACATTCTTAATTATTTTTCTAAGCTTTTTAACTTTTTTTTATTTTTTTTCAAAATTTATAATTTCTTTTGTTCTTAATTTTTGACCTGAGCATTAGAGACGGTTTAGGACCGTCTCTAATGCAGACGGTCTTTGACAGTCTCAAATGACCACTATAAGACGACTAAGGACTGTCTCTAATAGAGACGGTCTTCGACAGTCTCAAATGGAGACTGCTAAGGACCGTCCCTAATACAAACTATTTTTTACGGTCGATGACCGTCTCTAATTGAGAAGGTCCTTGACAGTCTTAGATTACCAATAAAAGATGTCCAATGATCATCTCTAATACAGATGGTCTTTGACCATCTCTAATAGAGACGGTCTTTTACAGTCTCAAATGGAGACAGCTGAGGACCGTCCCTAATACAAACTATTTTTGATAGTCTCACATTACAGGAAAAGATGGCCAATGACCGTCTCTAATTAAGACGGTCCTTGACAATCTCAGATTACCAGTAAGAGACGGCCAATGACCGTCTCTAATATGGACAGTCTTTGACCGTCTTAAATGGCTGCATATAAGACAGTCAGAGACCGTCTCTTATTCCAGACGGTCAATGGCCATCTTTTATCCTCAGTTAACGACAGTTTTTTGACCGTTTTAAATGATTTGTGGACGTTTAAATTTTTAAGACAATATTAAGGACGGTCAAGGGCCGTCTAAAAGTTTAGAGACGGTTTACGACCGTCTCTAAAGTGTCTTTAAATCAAGCAATTTTAGAGACGGTCCAAAACCGTCTCTAAATTCGTCATTTTTTCCATTTTTCACGTAGTGCCATAAATACATTACATCAGGCCTGGCCCAGAGCCTCAAATACATCACATGGGCCTCGACCATGGGCCTCAAATACATCACAATGGGCCTCTCCTATTGGCCTCGAATAGATCACATGGGCCTCATCACACAGGCCTTAAAATATACAACAGGTGGGCCCTACACCTGGGCCTCAAAACACGCAGCAGGTGGGCCCTGCTCATAGGTTAAAGATACATCCTGATGGGTCACATGTATATCAAAGTGGGTCTCTCGAATGGGCCACCAAATACATTAAAGTGGGCCGCATCACCTGGTCCGGCATAGATATACAATACATGCATCACGACAGACCGCACAAATAGACGACATAGATATACAATAAATACAACACGGCGATGATAAAACAAATACGCCATGGTGCATTCCATGGACGGATAGCAAGGATAAGACATACATCATGGTGGTCCCCACCACTGTCAAAGGTATGGATAGCGTGAATATATATATATATATATATATATATATATATATGCCATCGAGGTGGGCCCTACTCAGCACCGTCCAAATGAACGATACAAGACATCAATATGGGCCCCACCCGTCCCGGACGGACGAACTACTTGAATAAAACACATATATAATGGTGGGGTCCCACAACACGTCCATGCATAGATGGTGTGGATATAAAATAAATACATCAAGTTGGGTCCCACTCCCATAGGTGCCACATGTCTGGGGTGGGCCACGCCCTAAACAGATGGACGGGGGCGGATATAGAACACATACATCAAGATGGGCCTAATCACATGGGCCTCATATTGTAACGCCCCATACTTTCGGAACTCGGGTGGTACCGAGTAACCTTACGTAGTGTAAGTACGAATCTAGCTCAAGTGAATGTTTACATGCATTATAAAAAAACATCCAACCGTTGAAAACGGTTCCCATCCATATATCATGTCATCCATCCGCTATTCTTTGAGACGGACCTTCACGTCGTCAAATAACCTATCCTTAGGTTTCTAAGTTCATTAATAAACAGATCCAACCACCCATCGTAGATTTAAATCCAATGACCACAAGATCCACCGTCTGCTAAGGCCACGGCTTCCTGCGGGGTGATTTGGCACTTACCTACACGGTATAACCACCCAACTCTAAAAGGAATGGTTAGGGTCCATCCATGATTGCATGAGGACACTTAAAAGCATTAATGAAAAACATACTTCAAGCAATTAATGACTTATATAAAATGTATGGTAACGATCTGCGATAATATAAAGTATATATGACAGAATATACGAATGGTAATAAATAATAATAATAATAATAATAATAATAATAATAATAATAATAAGAATAAGAATAAGAATAATAGTAACAACAACAACAACAACAACAACAACAACAATAATAATAATAATAATCATAATAATGACAACAATGGAATTATTCTAATAATAACATTTAGTGTTCTAAATTCACAAGAACAGGTGTCACAGTCATCTAAATGGATCCTTGGAGCTTTTTAACCATTGACATTCAGTTTTGAAATCATCTGACCATCAGATTGATGGGAATCAGCAAATAGGACCCGAATCCATCTGTGGAGCCCACCTGAAACTTCAGATCTACCTGAAAATTTTCTTAAGACCCAAAGTAAGCTCCTAGGAATGAATGGACGTAGTGGTTTTCATCCAAACATCATGGTGGACCCCACACAAGTGTTGGCATGTGCACCAGGTGCGTGCACTCGCAGTACACTAAGTTGGGAAGCTTGGTTAGACTGCACTGACCCGTTGTCTCTCCAAAAATGGAAATTTCTCTCTCTGTTTGGCTTCGACAGCGGACGGACGAGCTCCCGTTTCCCTTGATCAGTGGCCCACCTGCACGGTCCATCTGGACAATCCAAACTATCCATCTGACAGTGGACACACGTGTAACCAAAACCCACAAGTTTCATGTCATTTGACACATGTAAATGCACACGATTCCGTGTGCAAACTAGTCCCAAAAACACAAAATTTTCTAAAAATGGAAACTGATCACCTTGCCAAGAAGGCAATCCATGTGATCTCTCCCCTCTCCAATTCCAGCCGTCCATAGCAGGCAAATCCTAGCCCTCCAGGCTAGGTTTTTCTTTTTATAAAGAGAATGAGAGAGGTGTTGGCCGTCTTCCTCCGACTAGCAAACCCACCCTCCAATCATCCACCAAGCTTCCATGAAGCTTGTTTTCAAGCTTTCAAGGGTCCAAACGGACCATCCCTAAGGTCTGGATTGGAGGAAGAAGCTCCACATCCAAATCCGCCATTACCGACCCCGACTTTCTTCCTTGTCCTAACTCTAAGTGAAACCGAGTAAGGTAACTTCTCTCTCTATCTCTCTCCCTCTCACTCTTTCTTTCGTTATTGATGACGACGACGATTGTATGGCAAACTTGATCCACGGTCCACGAGATGGACCCCACCTTGCAAACGGATTAGCTGGGTACCTCACACCAGTTACATAACTGGTGTATTGACGCCACCAGGCTCTGTGGGTCCCACCGCTGTGACGTCAGCAAGTGTCGTGGGACCCATCATCTGCATCTTCCAAGAATAGGACAGGTCGTAGCCCAGCATGATGTATTTGTTTCATCCTATATCATTCATCTATTTTAGGCCCACACAGCGGCAGTTGCCGCTGGACCCTTTAAAAAAAAGTAATAATATATAATATATGTTATATTAATATTATAATATAATATATAAGTACATGGTGGGACCCACCTAATGAGGAAGTAGATTGGCTGGGGTATTGACGTGTCAGAGGTTCTGTGGGTCCCTCATGATGTATGTATTTTATTCCACAACGTCCATCTGTAAAACGGCTGTTGTATCGACGATTACCAAGTTATGTGGGTCTGACTAAGGCATGTGTTATTCAACACCTTCCATCCATTTTGCTTAAAGTGGGACCCCACCTAGATGTATGTTATATCTCCATCGTCCATTTGATGGGTCCCCTTTATATATGAGGTGCCCCCAAAAATCAGCCATACACAGAGCTCGGATGGCCCACTCCATCTACAACCTTGTGAAGACATGTTAAACCATATAAAATCTCTTGCCGGGGGTCCCTCTGAGGTTTGGATGCACCTGAAACTTGGTTTGACCCCTTAACCTAGTGCGACACACATAATGGATGGGTTGGATTTGTGAACCACAACTTGGTGGGCCCAACAAATGAGTATGAGTGCTCTAATGGTGGATGAACCTCCTAATTGTTGTTCATGGTACGGCCCACATAAGCCACATATTGACTTGATTTTTGCCCCAAGCCCACCATGATGTATGCGTGTTACACACACTGTCCATTTATTTTTGGGTCGTAGGCCTCATTTCCCAGAGAGGCCCACTTGTTGTACATATGAGACCCATTATGTTGTGTCAAGCCGATTGTGGTGTATATAGGTCCATGTGTGAGGCCCAATTCAGGACTTAGTTGTGGACAAACTCCAGGCCCAATTTACAACTACCACCCTTATTACTATTATCATAATAATTTTTAATATAAGACATGATCGGCCATTGGTAGACTATTTGCACTGATGGTAAATATTATAATTATAATTATTAAATAGTAATATTTTAATTACCATCCTTAAATTTTACCATTGGTAATGGACTGTACTAGTTGTCACTATCATAACAATTGTGATTACCAGATTAGCTAATACTAATTGTATCATTAATGTTAATAAGTACCTGGTAGCTATTATATTAATACTTATCATGACAATTATGATTACAAAATTGGCTAATATTAATTGAATCATTAATGTTAATAAGCACCTCGTAACTATTAAATTAACCCTTTAATTAATTGTACAACTAACTAGGGTCCAAACCCTAAGGTCCGAGTCTAGACCTAGATCCTTGGGTGAAACCCTAAAACCAAGGTAATCTAAACCCTAAGATGAAAACCCTAATCCTACATTAGGGCCCTAAGATAAATAATTTAAACCCTAGGTTATAATCTCAATCATAAATAGTGTGTAGAACTCGATCTAACTATGTAATTTCAAATTCATGATAGGAATCGATTATAAGGGACCACACGTCCCCTAGACATGCCAGTAGGCGATCCAACTATAAGGTGATGATTCTTCCCCTTGAGCTTTCCATCTTCCTCCTTTATAATCATATGTGTTAGCTGGTGGAAATTCAATTGTTGTATTACATACTTTACGATTATCCTATATAATTGTTCATGCTTGTGTTCCTTTTTGTGGGTTGCTTATTGAACTTAAACAGGTACATTAGTGAGAAATTCACACATACGAATGTACACCCATACTTGGGATGTAACTTGACTAGTCGTGATCGTAATTGATCTTCAATTTGGTGGTTATTGGGTGATGGTCTAGATGGATCATTAATACGGGCCTACCATCCAGGGTTGTTGTGCTCAATGATTTTTAAGGATGGTTTTCATCGTATGGTTTTGATATTCGCCCTATGTGGCATATTTTGATACTCGCCCTACATGGTTCTGTTTTGATATTTTTCCTATATGGGTTCGGTGTTTTATACTGTGCAACCATGTAATGGTAAGCCCCATATACTGTAATATGATTGGCCACTAGTCGACTAGTTTCCATTAAACATCCCAAGATGGTAGTCTCATGGGCCGGGGATGGTGGAATGGGACACTATGCTCGAGCCGTTGGCCTACGCTGGGCCATGTGCTCCCCGTAGTGATCGTGAGCTTACTTAAATCGGTTGGTTGCAATTGGACTAATAATGGGTTGGCAAATCATGCATACATGGCATATTATGATGACTTGGATCACTTTGCCCTGCGATTACGCTGAATGTTGCGCTTATGACCAGTCATTCGATTTATGATGATGACTTGGATCATCATGCCCATGCGATTACGCCAAGTGTTGCGCTGATGACCAGTTACATTCTTGCCTCTTTGGATGTTTTACCTGGGGCAAAGACCGTCTGGATGTTTTACCCGAGTCAATGATTTCATGGCTGACGACCCTACTGTCTGTCTGGATGTTTTACCCAAGAAAATGATTGCATTCACGCATCCATGCATCTAATAAGACTGCATTTATTCTATTTGGTTGTTTGGATGTTTTATACTATATATTATCTAATGCGGCGGTGTGTAATCTTGAGGGGAATTCACACTGAGTTGGCCACTCATCCATTAAATATACAACCATATAGGTAGCACAGGTGGCTTTAGTGATATACATGTTCAGACTTAATGAGGAGCAGGGTACGATTGCCAGAGATGCATGGCTGTATTTACCTGGAGGAGCTGCATGATCTTGCGGCTTATATTTATATGCTTTCTTCTATTCTTCATGTATTAAATCTTGTAAATCTTGTACTTGTTAAATTCAAAGGCATTGGTTTGTATAAGTCATTATGGGCAACCTCTTGTATATTTTAAATGAAATTTGGAATTTCCCTTTTATGCTTACTTGTCCATTCTACGCTCATCTGCTTACTCTGATGAAAGATAAAAGAAAAAAATATTATATCTAACCATCCTTTAGGGTTAACACTTGAGTTTTTGGAAAACAGGTCGTGTACTCGGGTCCCGAAAAGTCGGGGTGTTACACATATATATATCGAATAGGCCGCACCAATTGGACCTCTTAAATACAACAAGTAGGCTGCACTACTTGAGCAGCCCATTCATTCATCAATAGAGATCATTTTAAAGCATTATCCAAACAATGAATCAGATCAAAAGGTCATCTGGACCATGCCACTAATAACATCGGTGATAATGATCAACATATCATTTGGACCGCATCACAAATGACAGTGGAGATAGTGATTTTCACCGTTAGAAATTTCATACAGCCACCATAGCATTTATTTCCCATCCAGACTGTTCATAAGGTCATAAAGACCTGAATAGTGAGGAAAACAATTATAATGTTAGTTCAAAACTTCTATAACCCAAAAGGGGTTTCAATAGTATGCATTCAATTCCACTGTTTTGGCAGTGTGGTCCACTTGATATTAAATCAATCTTATTTTTAGTCTTAAGCCTTAAAATTATCTTTTAAAAGGGTTGGACGGTTTGGATACAACACACGCATCAGCGGCCCCATATAGATGGACAACCTAGATAAAGCACATACTTCAAGGTGGGGACCACACTAATGGAACGTGAGGAGTACATAAATCAGTGGGTCCCACCATAATGTTTATTTTCCACCCAATCTGTTGATAAGGTCACATAGACCCAAATGAAGAGGAAAAACAAATTTTATAATGATCCAAAACTTCTGTTACCCAAAAAGTGTTTCTATGGCAGGCGTTTAATACCATTGTTTCCTGTGACGTGGGCCACTTGAGTTATGTACATGGCTGATTTTTGGGGGGCCTACCGTTTTGGAATGGGGCCCACCTAATGCACGGTGTTGATGTTCCACCCACATCATGGTGGGGCCCACGGTTGGGACCCACAGACATCCAGTGCAGGACGCTGCTACATCCTGACGGTCAACAGCAGTGCCTACTGCTGGTGTTGTTATTTATTTATTTATTTATTTTTCAAGGATTTTCATAGGTGGGACCCGCATCAGAAAAATCCTCCCCAGCCATTGGATTTTATGGCTCGGGACAGACCAAACGAGCCTAATATACAGTAGGTTTTGGCGGGTAGAAACATCAAGGTGGATTTCAACAGTACAAACACTATTTTCTATGCTACGACCCGCCAGATAGTCGGATTGACCTCATTTTTTGGCTCAACACCTAAAATGGGCTGAGAAATAGGATGGACGGCGTGGATTTGATCCTTACATCAAGGTAGGGCCTACATAAGCAGCCCACCCCAAAAGCTCAAATAAATATTTTATTTTATTTTATTTGTTAGCTTGTTTGTACACACCCATGTCAGTATACGCACTTCATGTTATCCACACCCTAATGCCCTCACGTCCAGTGTCCAAGGACGCTGGACAGCATGGATAAACACAAGCATCATGGTGGGTCCCACATGGTTGTGGCCCACCTGTTTAGATCAACATGATATTTGTGTTTTTTTTCCATCCAGGCCCACTAATGGGCTAGACGGTGTAGATCCAACACATCCGTCAGGTATGTCCCACATGAAGGTGAATGACATGGATAAAATATATGCTTCATGGTGAGACACACACACCAGATGGGCCACACACCCCTTCATCATCATTATCATACAGAGAGAGAGAGAGAGAGAGAGAGAGAGAGAGAGAGAGAGAGAGAGAGATGTGAAAGGGGAGGGACCCCGCCACTAATGGGCCCTCCCTTAAACAATGCATACATCATGTGGGTCCCATAATAAGTGGCCCCAAAATTTGAGATCAACGGTAGATCACCCAACTCTTGCACTTCTCCTTGATCCCTTAGCCTCCTTAGCTGCAATGCTCAACTTTTAACGGTGGATGATGGAGTTTTGATGGTGGGGATGAGAGATGAGAGGGTGGGCCACACTTGTTGATTTGGGAGAGCTTGGGAGGGCTTGGACATGTAATATTTGGGTTGCTTGGGAGATTTTTAAGAAATGAGAGAAAGGGAGAAAAATAATAGATAAAAGAATAGATGGATTGGTGGGTGTAAGGAAAGGAGATGGGGAAGCATGTGCTTAGTTGAAAATTGTGTAAAAGAGGGATGGTGAGGGGAGAGAGAGGGTTGACTTATGGGAAAAGAAGGAGTGGGTTGGTTGTACTTAGGGTAAGGTGGTGTACTTGACTTGATTTGATGGGACATGTTATAGAGATTCCCTCGAAATTTGCAACGCGTGGCGTTTCTTCGGAATGAACGCGGACCCACATCTTTTGGCCTAGGTATCGGTTCAGTACGCGAGTCACGGCATTAGAACCGCAATGAATAACAAGGATGGCTACAAGTTCTGTCATTTGGAGGGTTGCTAAGGTGCGAATTTCAGGTCGAGCCGACTTCGGTATGCAGGACTCAGCTTAGATTCAACGCAAACATTTGATACAGGTCGAGGGTTGCCGGAATTCGTCTGGAATGACCAAGGAAGCCTACAGAACGGTATGGACTATGATACGGGCCTCACATGAACTGTCTTGAAAAATTTAAAGCGCGGGAAATTCTTTCATGACAAGGATGGCTACAAGTTCTATCATTTGGAGTGCTAGTTAACGAAACCTTGGTCCGATCATTTTTGTCTCAGTGCACATTATCTAGGGGTTTTGAAGATGACTACGATGGTCGAATAGTTAAAATCACCCCAAATCACATTTCAACTCTTATAAGAATACCATTGAGCTAAACAACCCTCTAAATTAAACCTACCCACTAAAGCAAAAAGGGCTGTTTGGACCAAATTTTTGTGCAATGGAAACAATGCACCTTGGGATCATGGGAATGCATTACGGGCCACAAATATGTCCCATGATTATCATATACTCCATCTGATTTGTATTTCTAATACCTATCCTAGATATGGTAATCATATTGAGCTTACACCTTTCATGGTGGAGACCCTATATCACATCGATAAAGGGGAACCATTATGCCTGCCTACCATGATATACGATGAAATCATTTTAGGATTTGTGTCTAACTCTACAGCAATACCTTTCAGACATTTGTTGTGTAAGTTGGCCCATTAATGCGGATTCAGGATAGTTGAAGGTGAATCTATATCAGTCCCAAAAATCAATATGAATAGTATCAGGAAAATGAATCTCTCTTCTGTGAATGAAACTGATAATCCAATATCGACAAAGAATAGCTTCCAGGGAATGAAGATGAAATGGTTAAAGGAGGCCTAGATACTCATTCACCAACCTCAGCTCTTACAACTTTTACCCCTCAGAAGAATGCTCGCATGAAAATTTTGGAGGAACAATCAAGACTTGGTGAGATGATGAAGATAATGGAAGAAAATCTCCACTCACTCCAACAGTCGGTGGAATAGATTGCGGCACATCTGTCATGCCCACAAGAAGATATTGTTGATGGATTTTCCTAGATTAACTATGTGTTAAGATTAATAAATATATTTTTTTTCTTTTCATGGATTTTTAGATACTGTAGTTTACAGCTGGAAACCTATTCTTCTTGGTATATGGATGCATCATTCATCCATTTTCTTAATAACTAACTTTCCAAGGAAATTGGAGGACTCCAGCTTCTTTTTTGTTATATTGATAAATTTGTTAATGGAATCTAATTTTGGAGATAAGTTTACCTAAACTTGCATATGCATAATTTAATCTTCTGCTGAAATATTCCACCTGCATTTAATGTTATACCTGAAGATCTGGAATTTCATGTTGTGGCTTCAATATAAGCATCCTCCTAAACTTAACTGAACATCATTATTTTTGCTTAATATTTCTGAAATATGACTATAACACAAAAATGGTTAAAGACAAGGGAAAGGCTCCTGCGAGAGGAGAAAATTCCTCTAAAAGAAATAATCGCTCTCAATATTCAAATCCTATAGAAATGGCTATGTTGAACAAAGTTGTCCATGACAGATTGATCAGATCCCTTCTTATTAAACCATTTGGGATTAATCTCTACTTAGGATCCACTAGATGGGATAACCTGTTGTATTTTGGAGGAGAAATCCAATATGACCTCATTCATCAGTTTTTAAACTCCTATCAGGACACAGAGGGTGATCCTCCATTAATCAGCATTAACTACATGAACAAAGTCAAGGAGATCACTCCTTCAATGTTGAGCTAACTATTGCATCTCAAAGTCATACACACTCTCTGGACTGATCGTCCTTTGAATCATTTAGGAGTCTGGGGAGAAGAAACCCGAGCATTGTATGATGGCTCCACAATCCCCCGGAACAAATGGAACTTCTTCCATTCATCACATTTGGACTTAACTATGAAAGTGATTCACAACATTCTGAGTACAAATTCATACCCATGCGAAGTTTTCAGAGATACGATATCTCCTTCTGTTCTGAATATCCTCTATGACATCCTTCAGGGGATTGAGATCTGCCTACCCACCCTTATCCTGAAACAATTGATCCAAGTAGTCAAGGGCAATCATTGTACTAGCCTTCCTTTCCCTAGTGTCATCTACAAACTCTCAAAATTGCTTGGGTTGCCACCTACTCATGATACAGTATATCCTATCATGTACTTCACCAAAGAAACTTTAATTCAACTGAATGTGCTTGCAACTACACTTGAAGAAAATCAGGAATACAAAAGCGGCAACGAAGCTCAAGATACTCCCATGGCCACTAGATGGGATTTATGGCGTACCCCAGTGCCTACACCAAGTCTATTGTCAATCAACACAGGGCACCATCTTTGCCAAAATGATCAAATTTGCCTTCTCCTCGATGGATAGTCGAATATTGAAGGCCGTCTCCAACAATGCAAAAATCGGCTCTTTGGAATTGAACTGCATCTTGACGCTCTTCAATATACTTGGGAGCATATTACAGAGTTGCTCTTGTCTCAGCGCACTTTTATCCCTCCACATGGAGGTGGATCTTCTAGATGAAGTTTTGTTGCTATGTTGTTGTTAATTAAATCTAGATAATTTATTTTAATATGTTGGTTTTGGTATGACCTTAAGGGCTTAACCTTTAAATTTTTAAATGATGGATGAATCTACCCAAGCTTGGGGTAGTAATTTTGATGAATTTATCATGATATCTATTCGGCTCATGTTAGATATTCCTTTTATGATTATCTTTTCTATATAACATATGATTTAACTGCTTATGATGATATATTTTATTGTTTGGATGATAGTCTTTACGCTTATATCATTATATGATCTATCTTCTTTTTATGCTCTGGATTATCATCTCTATGTTATTGGTTTATTTTTTGGTAAATCATTTGCCAATAACTGACAAAAAGGGGAAGAAGAAACCTACCCACCAAAACAATATTTGTTTTTTACAGAAATTGTTTTTTCCCTTGTTGCAGGTTATTCTTGGTAGACACTAAGGGGGAGCAGCATGATTTTGTATTACATGTTAAGTCTTAAGTTGTAAATTTTTATGTTTGATATGTAATTCTTATTGTTTTGGTATGGACCATGACATGGTCGTATGTTAGGTTGTTTTTTGTCACGTAATTAACAAAAGGGGAGATTGTAAGTGCCCCTAACTTTGCACACTTGTTTGTCAATCACGTGACTAGTTGTGTCTTGTAGACTAATGAGTTCTTGACAAATGAAGACCGGCAATGCAACTGGATCAAAAGCATCGAAGCCACATTGAAGATAAAGAACTGCTTCTATGATCTTGACCTTGCAAATAGATGATCCCAACCCAAATAAGAAAACCTACTTAGGTCATCTATTCGAAGCTAATTCCAAGTTCATATTTTCTATCCTTTAGTCTAGGCTTTACCAATTCCCAAGTTGATGAATGATTAAATGGACGAATAAGAAAATCTATCCACTTTCGGTAGGACGAAGGTGCCATCAAATAGCACCTTCGGTATTACCGAAGGGGCTCAAAATAGTCCAGCAAGATTACAACGATAATTCGGTGTCACCAACTAGATATTTCGTTGACACCGATTGCCACTGACGAATAAACTTCAGTGCCATTAAAAGGGACCTTTTTCATTTAACAACTTGTGGAATTAATTCGGTACTATCGATGATACTGAAGTTGGCTTCGGTAGCACCATAAACTAGTCGTTTTCTATCCGTTGGAACTTTTTATCTATAAAAGAGGCTTGTAGAAACTGGCAAAATTAGTGGAAATAGGCATCATAAAGTCTCTAGTGTATCCTAAGCTTATCCTAGTCTATCTAGACTCTATTCGTACGAGGTTTATACTCTCTTCATTGTGATCTTTCACTTCTATGAGCATTCAAAGCTCCTATTAATGAAGAACATAAACTCGTGCCTTCTTTAGAGTACAAAGGCCAAACTAATAGGAAAACCCTTTGTCTTTTAATACTCTAGAGCATCCATAAGTTGAATCCCTTAGAAAATCCACTCATTATCCTAGAAAGGAGAATCAACCAACTCCCATTACCTTGGTCACCTTTATAGGTACATCTTATGCATGGTTCTTTATCATGAAGCCAAACCAATAGGAAAATCCAAGCTACGCGAATAGGGGAGCACTGGGAAGCTGATTCAAGTACGTGAGCATGGAGATCAAACAACCCAAGACGAGTTATAAAAGAGAACTCAATCTGACAAGTAAGTATCATAGTTAAGAGTTCAAATTTTAGTCTCTTTTTTCATGTAGGATTGAGGCTAAGAGTTTTCTATCAACAAACTCGATTATGTTCCTTGTGTGGGACCTTGGCCGGTGGGCTTAAACGTAGGTGTCTTGTGTTGGACCTTGGCCAGTGGGCCTAAATGTAGGTGCCTTATGTGGGACCTTGGTCGGTGGGCCTAAACGGAGGTGCCTAGTGTGGGACCTTGGCTGGTGGGCATAAACGTGGATTTTTAGTGTAGGACCTTTACTCTTGAGGAGAGCATAAATTTTTATCCTTAATGTAAGACTGTAGAGGTTTTTGGTGAACCTATTTTAAAATCATTAATAGTGAAATCTGGTGCACTCTGGGATTGAGTGTGGATGCCGGGAGTGGAGTAGGCATGTAGCCGAACCACTATACATGCTTATATTTAGAATTGTCATTTGTGCATCTGTTTAATCATGCTTATATATACTTGAATGTTTTAACTTCTCATACATGATTGAATGAATTCAATCAACTGATAGGAAGCACATTCCACACACAAGCTCACAACCCTAGGCTAGTTGTTGTATCTACATATCTTCAATAACCTTTGTGATTAGATCCTTCAACTGACTTGGAAGTCGTTGGAGTTATATTGCCTTATTTGCTTTAAACTGAATGATTATTTAAGTTAGGCAATCAAGACTTTAAATACCCCCCCCCCCCCCCCCAAGGACCCCCAAGGACATTGTCTCATATTCATTCTTCAGTATTAGTGGTATAAACCGTAATTTTAGAGGATTTCAGATAAAAGAACTCGACATTAGGGACATATTACCATGACCCAAATTACAAAGTTACAATTGCCAAGGTGGTAGCCAAGAAACCACTCGTATGCTTGGCATTGGTCAAAGTGGAGTCGACCGCATCAATCGCACTCAAATCTCAAAAGGTTTACACTTTTAACATCATAAGAGTCGATGAAATATTTAAAATTTTGTTGGCTGAAAAGTTTATTAGGATTCTTATGAATCATAAGATACCTTCGACCGATGAATTACAAAAGATCGAATATTACAAGTGGCACAAAAATCGGTCTCGTTTGACTAAAAATGTGTTGTATTCAGGAACGTCGTCCAAGATAGCTTCATCCACAGGCTGCTGAAGTTCCTGAAAAAGGTGAGGAAGCTACGTTGATCGATACAGATCTATTCCCACCCAACATTGAAGTCAATATGGTTACAACAAATCTAAGAAAGCCTAATCGGCCATGACTGAAAGTCTATCTCAGTACGACCAACCAAGAAAACATGCTACAATGACCAGTGTGAGGGTGACGTTGGTCTTCCCATTGGAATAATGCTCGACCAAACACAATTCGACAAGATACGCAGGGTTCACAACTGTGCAACTGATGTGTCATTGAAGAGCTCGAGTTGAATTGAGAAACTGTCTAGCACTGTCTTTTGAATCTGTGTAATTCATCAATGCCATTACACGTCCTTCGATGGCATTGAACTTGGCTTCGATGGTATCGACATCTCCTCAATGGTATCGAAGAATGCTCCAAAGTGTCCAACACGAAATCCATAAATTCGTAATTTTTACGATGAGATCAAACTGGCTTCAATGACATCGAACATGTTGAGGGTCAAATATTGCATATTGGACCCCATTTATTACATGGTTTAATGCACGTGATAATACTTAAATGTTCTATTTTAATCATGTCTGTGTTGCAAGGTGAATTCAAGAGCTTAGATTGAAAGGATGCTGAAAGCATGGATTTAACGCTAAAAAAATCATCAAAGCCAGTGGAGAGATCGACCATTGAGAGTTTAGGGCCACCTGATCTCTAGATACGCCTAAATTTTGGACTCAACTCCTTAAAATTAGGAGGAGAAACAGATGAGTGATGTGGATTTTCTATGAAAATAGCAAAAGTGGGCCCCACTTGCAGGTGCATGTGCACATTACACATGCACTAGCGACACACCGAACCAGTGGAGTCGGTCAGCGTGAGCTGACCCAACTCCTACTCGAATTCAAAATCCCGCCCCTGTAACGGACTAACAAAGGACTTGCGGTCCTTCTCGGTGGGCCACCATTATCATCTAAGTCAATGATCCAAACCGTTCATTGCATCCAGGAGGTCAAACCAACTGTACCCTGATATGCTGCTCGATTTCCTCAAACATTACATGTACATGAAGATTCAAACGCAAGATGGATGGCAGCAAGAAAAATCCTATGGGCCACACCGAATTTGAGTTGTACCATGTCATCTCCAACCGAAATTTCACCACGAATCCAAAGGACGGAATGGATTTCACTGCCGGCACTGATCATGGGCCCACCAATCATCACAACACAAGAAATGTGCGCAGGGCCTGCGTCCGAGAAAATTAGATGATCTGGCGTGATAGACGATCAAAACAGGGACCAAGCTGATGATCCAGACCATCTAAAATCCAAAGATGAGGATTTCGAACCTTCCCATGCAGGAAGATTTGAAAATATGGATGATCCTTCATCCCAGATCTACATCAAACGCAACTGTCTATGCATTTTCGCTGCGTGCGTAGTTCGGTTCTGCTGCGAATTGAACTGCAGAAACAAAGTCGGTTCTCTAACTCAAACCAACCTATGGATAGTAATCCTATAAAGAGAAGAAAAACGGAGAGAGAGAAAGAGAGAGAGAGAGAGAGAGAGAGAGAGAGAGAGAGAGAGAGAGATAGAGAGAGAGAGAGAAAGGGCATCAAGGAAGAACGTGAGCAAGAGGTGGAAGCAGAGATTGAGTGTGGAGAGGCTGTCGTTATCAAGAGTTCTTCCTTCCTTTTCTTCTTAATTGTTTTTTTTTAGAGATTTTAATTAAATCATGTCTATGATTAGCTAAACCTCTTAGCGAGGGCTAAGAGGTGAAGCTTGTAGCATGATGGGTTGTTTTCGATTGCTTTGGTTCATGTTGGTTGAACTCTCTTTGATCTTAGTTTGATTATAAAAAATACTTTCAGTTTATTTTATGATTTGTTGTGACTTAAATTACAATGAATTTGCGATAGCTTTGAGTATGCTCTTTTTATTGGGATTTGTGAAATTAGGAAATCCTGTTGTTTGCCATCGTCTCCTGGGCATGGTTGGATGATAGAATCCTCCCTAATTTTCACAATTCTCTCATATTGGCTTTATGATGGAATCAATTCTAGTTCTAATACCTTTCATCCATTGAGAACTAGATCAAAGGAAGTTCAAATTTGGTTTTTAATGAGATATCTTCCAATTGGATGAAGATGGGACTCTGATTCCAGTTGTGTTCATGAATCAAGCATAGATCGCCCTGATCTCTAAAAGTGGATCCTTGGAAACCCTAGTTTCCCACTTTTGAATTTCACAAGTTTTTCATTAAGTAGTTCATAATTATTCTCACTACTTTCAGATTTAGACTTACATCTTCTTTTAGTTCTAGTTCTAGTTGTTTTCAGAAAGCATACGAGATTAGTCCCTGTGGATTCGACCTCGGTCTCACCGAGAATTATTACTACATTGCAGCCCTACACTTGGAGTTGTGAATAGAACACTCCTTTGATGGCATAGAAGGGTGCTCAAATATGTTCGACAAGAAAATTGGATTTTTCTTTATTTTTGCAGTGGATCGAACCACCTTCGATGGCCTCAAACACTTACTTCGATGGCATCGAACTGTCGAGTTTAACACTTTCGATTTTCTCCACTTTGCAACTTCGGATTTCTTCCTTCTTCACTTGATTTTCTTGGATCTTGGACTCTTGAATTCGTCAATCTTGAGCTCTATAGATCCAATCCTTATCTTGGCAATCCTTTGAGCATCAAATCATCTCCTTTAAGTGTCCTTTTCTCCTTAGATCCCAAAATCAACTTGTAAGAGAAAACATGTGTAATTAGATCGATTAATCGCAACCATGTTTACAAAACCAATGCATAACACGGGAAAAGTACGGGAAAAGTATGTAATATTTCAAACTCAACATCCCTACATCAGTTTGTGATCTTCTAGAATTAGAATAAAGTTGAACTGGTCTTGGCCGATAATAAACCCTTCTTGGGCACTTCAGACGCGAATGAAGCTTATTATTATGGGGAAGAAGTATAACCAATTCAATTCACTGTGAGGAACAAATTTGGCCGACTAACTGGAATATCCATAGAAAAGAATCCAAATAGTGTTGTGCAGCCTATTGTATAAGTAATTCGACCAGTTGATAACCTGCTGGACATTGTCCCTTATCAACCAATTCTACGTTGTACCATAAAAGAAATTTTATGATCAGTACATTAAGAGATAAGCAATATAAGACAAATTTCACAGTCAGAATAAGAAGGCTTAAAGAAAGCTTGAAAGATACAAATGATGGTTCTCTTGCGAACATGGTCGATATAGATGTCTCAGTCGAAGAAGAGAGCACTATGCTTAAGGAGGCTCCTAAATAGTTAGAGGATTCTCGGCCTCAAGTTCAAGATCCTTTAATGGAAGTCAACTTAGGGACCAAGCAAGTGTTCACAACCCCAAGTGTAGGGTCGCTATGTAGTAATAATCTCGATAAGACCGAGGTCGAATCCACATGGATTAATCTTGTGTGTATTATGAAAGGAACTAGAAGTAAAACTAGAAGAAGATATCAAGCTAAATATGAAATTGTCGAGAGAGTAATTGTGAATTATTTAACTAAAACTTGTAAATTCAAAGGTGGGAACTAGGGTTTCCAAGGATCCACTTGTAGCAATCAGGGTAATTCCTTACATGATTCAAGTAACACAATTGGAATTGGAGTCCTATCCTATCCAATGGGAAAATGTAGCAATTAAGATCAAATTTGAACTTCCTTTGACCTAATTCTCAAAAGAGGAGAATTATGATAATTGGCAGGGATTCCATCACCAAACCATGCCCATGAGACGATGGTAAACAACAAGATTTTCCAATCCCATAATCTTAAAACAGGAAAAGAAGATACTCAAAGCTATTGCAGATCTACTGTAATTTAAGTCACAATAAATCATCAAAAACTAAAAGTATTCCTTAAATATCAAACTAGAATCAAAGTAAGTTCAACATAAAAATGAATCAAAGCAATAAAAACATCTTATCACTCTACAAAGCTTCACCTCTTAGCCCTATCTAAGAGGTTTAGACAACCATAGACATGATTGGAACTAAAACCCTAGAAAAAATCATGAAAAACTAAGGAAGAAAGGAAGAAAAACGCTTGGCAACAGCTCTCCACCCCTGTGTTTTGCTCCTTCAAACCGTAGATGATGCCCATAGATGCCCTAAGAACTCCTATTTATAGTTTTACAGCACCTCCTTTCGCACCAACTTAGAAGAATCTAGAAACCGCCTCAAATTTACGCAGTCCACATAAAATTTGCGTAACAGTTCGAAGCATCGAAGGTCTTTTGATAACACCGAAACTGGTCCAGAACTGTCCAGCGAGTTTGGCTTAAAAATCCTGCAATTTTCGATTCCACCTTCGATACATCTAAGTACATTTGATATGATCTTTGATGCATCGAAGGTCTTTCGATATGATCAAAGGCGATTTTGGCAATTTTTCAGAATTAGACTTTTCTGGTCTCGAAATCTGTTTTCAGGACAATTTTTAGGATTCCTTTTCTTTGCTTCAAGTCTTCGATTATCTTCCTTCATCACTTGGTTTCCTTGGATCTTTGGCATGTGAATTCTTTAATCTTGGTCTCTTAAGATCCATCCCTTGCCTTGGTGATCTTTAAGCATCAAATCTATGTTTTTAGGACCTTTTCTAATCTAAGCTCTTAAATTCACCTTGCAACACAAACATGATTAAAATAGGACATTAAGCATTATCATGTTCATAAAATTAAGTAATAAATGGGGTCCAATATGCAATTTTTGATCCTCAACACAATTCCCAACCAGCATTTTGCTAGTCCCGAGCAAAGTATGCGAAAAGCAAATCTCAATGCTTAATGTCAGAAATCTTTTTCAGAAAACAATCTTTTGCGCACTCAATGATGAATGGGTATAATTAAGATACGAAAGTGAGATTTTGAAAACCTAAAACCCAATCACATAAGCAACCAATCAAACAAGTTTTATATCCACTCAATCGAAGTATAATTTGTATATCAAGTTTTTCAATGTACTCAGTGAAAGTTAATTTACTTCTCGTACGAATACTATCAATTCATCATGTTAGTTATGCTCATCACTTCAAGATCATTTTGAAACTCAAGTACTAATTTCAAACTTATCCTCTTTTCCTTCTTTTTTCAGTTTTTGATTTTATATCGATAGTCAGTTTTTATTCATTCTTTTTATTTTTGCATTCTTTTCCAGATTTTTCATTCTTTTCATTCTTTTTCATGAACTCTCTATCAATCTCCTGTTTTTAACTGGTTCTTTTCTTCTTTTAAGTGGATAAAAATCTCTAGACCTGATTCTCGTCATCTATCAGTGATTCATATATTGACGATCAGAACTTTTAGTATATCTTACAGAAGACAAGTTGAATGTGTTTTGTGATTTAACATGATATTAAAACTTGCTCTTAATCAATTGAGCGTAAGTACTTAAGTGATAACTTATTTAGATGACTAGACTTCAGTAATTCAAAATTCAATCTCTATCTTATCATACTTAAAGCATTCTTAAGTACATAATCCATCGCTTCCCAAACAGATTTCAACTTAAAACATTGAAAATTTTCAAAATTTTTGTTCAAAACTGGAAAAACCTGAGAAAACACTAATTAGGTTACTTAATCCCCCATTCCCAACCGAAAAATCTACATTGTCCTCAATGTAAAAGAAATAAGCATGTAATGCAAAAGAGGTAATGAAAAGAAAAATGCAAGTGATGAAAAGATAATACCTGAAGAAGAAATTTTTAGGCTTTTCCAATGATCTCAGTTTGAAGATGGGTTATCACAAAAGACTCAAACATACGATAAGCAAACTATCCTAAAACAACAAAAAGCAAACTATCCTAAAACGGCAAAAAGCAAACTATCCTAAACAGTGGAATGTAGTAAACCTAACTATACCTCCGTCAAACTAGGAAGTCAATCCTGGTAAATAGGATCATTCATAGGTATAAACCTGCCCTCTGAATTAAAATTTTTAACAAATGGCTTTAAGCGATGTCCATTCACTTTGAAGTCATTGCCATTGTTTAGATTCTGAATCTCAATGGCCCCATGAGGATAGACATTAGTAACAATGAAAGAGCCGGTCCAACGAGATCAGAGCTTACCCGAAAAGAGATGTAATTAGGAATTATATAAGAGGACTTTCTGACCTGGTCTGAATGATTTTCGAAGAATGTGTTGATCATAAAACACCTTCATCGTGTCCTTGTAAATTCTAGAGTTCTCGTACGCATCGTTACGGATTTCTTTAAGTTCATTTAACTAAAGTTTACATAGTGAGCTAGCGCTGTCCAAATTAAAATTCAAATTTTAATAGCCCAGTAGGCTCTATGTTCCAACTTCACAGGCAAGTGGCAAGCCTTCCCATAGAGAAGTCTAAAGGGAGACATTCCAATAGGAGTTTTAAATGCAATACAGTAAGCCCATAAGGCATAGGTCAATTGGATTGACCAATCCTTACAGTCAGGGTTAACCATCTTTTCCAAGATGTGTTTAATTTCCCTATTGAAAATCTCAACTTACCCACTTGTTTGTGGGTGGTATGGAGTGCTCACTTTATGGGAGATACCATATTTCTTCATTAAGTTCGTAAATGGCCTACTACAAAAATGTGAACCTGAACCGGGAAAGGATGTTCTCTTTTAAGAATTTAATAACCATTTGATGATCATTGTTCCCGCACAGGATCGCTTCGACCCATTTAGTTTCATAGTCTACAACAATCAAAATATATAACTTTCTAAAAGATTAGGGGAATGGTCCCATGAAATCAATGCCCCAACAATCAAATGCTTCAATGATCAGAATGGGGTTCAAAGGCATCATGTTTCGACGGGACAATGCTCCCAATTTCTGACAACATTCACAAGCTTTGCAAAACTCATGAGTGTCCTAGAACATAATAGGCCAGTAAAAGCCGCACTGCAAAATTTTCATCGTGGTCTTTTTAGCAGAAAAGTGACCATCACGGGCCTGAGAATGACAGAAGGAGATGACACTTTGGTATTCATTGTCTGGTACACATCTCCTTAAAATTTGGTCTGGGCAATATTTAAACAAAGATGGATCATCCCAGAAGAATTTGCATACTCCAGTGAATTTTTTTTCTTACATTGCGCAGTCTAATGTGTCAGCGTGAAACATGCATCAAGATAATTAGTGATATCCACAAACCAAGGTGAATGGGAGAATTTGAACAATTGTTCATCAGGGAACATGTCATTTATATATGTTGTCTCAAGGGAATTAGAGAGATCAAGGCAAAAAATATGGTCAGACACTACGTTCTTTACTCCCTTTTTATCTTTTATTTCTAAATCAAATTCTTGGAGTAAGAGGATCCATCTTATCAGGTGGGGCTTAGCATCATTCTTAGAAAGAAGATACTTGAGCACTACATGATCTGTGTAAATGACGATCTTGGATCCGATCAAGTAGGACTTAAATTTGTCCAAAGCGAACACTACAACTAAGAGTTCCTTTTCCATAGTAGAGTAGTTCACTTGGGCAGGATTTAGAGTTATACTTGCGTAAGGAATAACATAGGGTTTCTTTTCTTTTCTCGTATCGCACATAGGTTCAAAATGAAGGCTCCAATCAGGTGGCTACATGATAAGTGTAGTGGTTAACACGCCCTTAAGCTTAGTAAAAGCTTCATGTCATTGCTCAGTCCACTCGTTTGGTGCATTCTTTTGAAGTAGATTGCATAAAAGATGAGAGAGGTGACTAAAGTCCATTATGAATTTCCTGTAAAAACTGGCATGTCATAAGAAGGATCGCATGTCTCGTATGTTCTTAGGTGGAGGTAAGTTAGAGATAAGATAAATATTAGCCTTATCTACCTCATTTCCCTTGGACGAGATGATGTGTCCAAGGACAATTCCCTACGAACCATGAAATGACACTTCTCCCAATTCAGTACCAAATTCTTTTCCTCACATCGCTTCAGCACATATTTAAGATTCTCCAAACAATCGCTGAAGGATGGACCAAAGATAGAGAAATCGTCCATGAAGACCTCTAGATATTGCCTCACCATGTAAGAAAAAATACTCATCATGCATCGCTGAAAAGTGGGGGGCATTACATGGTCTGAATAACATCCTTCGGTAAGGAAAGGTGCCAAAGGGAAATGTGAATGTGGTCTTTTCTTGATCTTCAGGGGCTATATCTATCTACTTGTATCCCGAATACCCTTCAAGAAAGCAATAATATGAGTGACCAACTAGCCTTTCCAAGATTTGATCAATGAAAGGCAAAGGAAAGTGGTCCTTCCTGGTGGCTGTAATCAATTTCTGGTAGTCAATGCACATTTTTCAACCAGTAGTCACCCTAGTTGGCAAGGGTTCGTTGTTGGCATTGACTATTATGGTGATTCCGGACTTCTTGGGAACCACCTGAGTTGGACTCACCCATTAACTATCCGATATAGGGTATATGATACCTGCATCTAATAGCTTAAGAACCTCGACCTTAACCACTTCCTTCATGTTTGGATTTAGTCTATGTTGTGGTTGCCGAGAGGTCTTCCCATTATCCTTTATATAAATGCAGTGAGTACAAATCGATAGGCTAATTTCCTTGAGGTCCGCAAATGACCATCCAAGGGCTCCCTTGTGCTCAATGAGAGTAGAGATGAGCATACTCTCATGTTCTTACTCGAGGTGGGAAGAAATCACCACCGGGTATGTCTCATCTTGACCTAAATAGTCATATTTCAAATCAGAGGGCAAAGGTTTTAGCTCAAGCTTTGGTGCCTTGAGGTTAGATGGTAAAGGCACTACATCAGTTTGGGACAATTCTTCAAATAATGGCCTCCACCGGTTAACTTCAAGTACCGGCACGGTATCAAGCATGGTTCTCATCTCCCTAATCACATCATCATCAAAATCATGGGAATGGGTTAGGCACGTCTCTAGAGAGCCAGATGATAAAGTCAGAAGTGTTCTATCTTCCACGAAAGAATTAATCAAGTTAACATCGTGGGCAACATCATCATCATCTAACTGTTTGCCCATATTGAAAAGGATATTCAACTCCAATGTCATATTTCCAAAAGACAAACTCATGACTCCATTCTTGCAATTAATGATTTTATTTGATGTGGAAAGGAATGGGTGACCAAGAATGACTGAAATTTGAGTGCTCATGTCCATGATGTGTTGAGTATCCAGGATGATAAAATTTACCGAGTAGTAGAATTTGTCAACTTGGACCAACGCATCCTCAATTATCCCTCTCAGTACACGAACTGAGAGATCAGCCAGTTATAATGTGGTTCAGGTGGGTTTCAATTCACCCAACCCTAACTGTTCATAGACCGAGTAAGGAATCAGATTTACGCTCGCTCCCTAAATCAAGAAGTGCGTGCTCAATGCGGTAATTCCCAATTACACAAGCAACGGTTGGGCTACCGATATCTATGTATTTCTGTGGCACATCTTGCTTTAAGATGACACTCACTTTTTCAGTTAAAAAGATTTTCTTTTGAATATTTTACCGTCTTTTGGTCGTACATAAGTCTTTCAGAAATTTGGCATATGAAGGTATTTGTTTAACCGCATCTAGTAAAGGAATATTGACCTTCACTTGTTTCAACACCTCTAGAATTTCTTGAGAGTTAGAGAGAGATTTTAGTGCAATCAACCATTGGGGGAATGGTGTAATCGGCTTACTTTGGAGTTTCGGCTCTAACTCTTATGGAGTGTTGCTAGGTCTATCAGTTTCATCTACTTCCGGGTCCTTAGACTTTTCAGCCCTTACTGGAATAGATTTGTCAATTATCTTCCCACTCCTAAGAGTGGTGATAGACTTAGCTTGCTCCATTTGATTTGAAGAGCTTAGATCACTTATTTCGTATTATGGTTTAGGATTGGGGAAAGGTTGGGCTAGAAGAATCCCTTTTTTCCCAATTAAGTTTTTTGTCCCATGCCCTTATATGGCTTTTGAAAGGTCTTGAAGGGTTTGCAATATACTCTGAGTGATAAGCTCTTGGATTTTAATATATTTCTAGACCGGATTCTCTTGAGGTTTCCCTTGATTCAAGAATTGGTTAGGGATTCCTTGAGGAGTAGCAGTTTGTCCCTTCCTCCAACTAAAGTTCAGATGATTTCTCCAACTAGGATTGTATGTGTTAGAGATGGGTCCACTGAAAGGTCTTCGTTAGTTGTTCACAGCATTCGATTAATCGTTCAATGCCTCTTGAAAAGTGGGTATCGTTGGACAATTTTTAGTTGTATGTATGTTGTAAGCACAAATACCGCAAACAACTTCAGTAGCCTTATCCTTCTTAAGTTTCATGGCCTTGACCTTCCTTGCGAGACAGGCCACTTTAGAATTTATATCATCATCCTCTTTCAACAAGTATATCCCACCTCTCTCCCTTGCTTGAGTAGGTTTAGATCTGGTGTTTAGTTTTGGGGAGATGTCCCATGATTGTGCAGTTTCAGCAAGTTTGTCAAAATAATCCAACACCTCATCGACATTTTTGTTCATGAACTCCCCATTGCACATCGTTTCAAAGAATTGGCGCATGGAAGATGTCAATCCATTGTGGTAAAAAGTTGTTATGTGCCACATTACAAAACCGTGTTGTGGGCATGAACTGACAAGATCCTTGAACCGTTCCCAACATCAAAAGAATGTTTCATCTTCCTTTTAGGCGAAGTTCATGATCGACTTCCAGATGGTGTTCGTCTTATGGTATGGAAAGAATTTTTTTTATGAACTCCTTCATCATATCATTCCATGTGCCAATAAATCGACATAGTGAGTGCAACCACATCTTAGCCTTTTCTTTTGAGGAGAAAGAAAAGAGTTTTCAGCCTGACCGTATCCTCAGACATGTTAGGAAAGTATAAAGTGGTTATAACTTCGTCAAATTCTTACAAGTGCAGGTATGGACTTTCAAATTCAAGTCCAAGGAACTTTGGAAGGAGTTGGATCACTCCAAGCTTAATATCTATGTTTCCCGTATTTTCTGGAAAAAACATACATGAGGGCATGATCACCCCCGCTGATTGTAAGTAATCTCGTAAAGTACGAGGCGGGGGTGCATGGTGCACCTCATTCTCATCCTGGACTTCTGTAACTCATGGTTACAGTTGATTCATCGGTTGATTTGCAACCATAACCTCAATTAACTCCGAGGATCTCGAGTGGTGTCTAATCCTGTTATGGATAGATAACCCCTCAACTAATCCTCCTTCACTCAAAAGACGTCAAGTATTGTCACGGACCCACTTGGGCATGAAACACTCTCAGCCCTCAATTTCAGATTCTAACCTAAACCTAAAAGAAAGAAGGGAAATAGAAATATAGAATTAGAAAGAGAGAGAGAGAATTAGAAAGAAGTTACCAAATTGGAAGTTTTTAGTTTAAGATCATGCAAAACAAAACAAAATAAATCAGTTTCTAAAAACAGAAATAGAAAGATGAGTTAGTTCCTAAAAAAGAAATCCTAGAATTAGAAAGTTTCTAAAAATAGAAAACAAACCCTAATCTAAAAATAGAAAGAAAGAAAAATTGGAAAGAGATTACCAAATTATAAGTTTCTATATTAGGATCCTACAAAATAGGAAAGATAAGTTAGTTTTTAAAAACAAATTAGGAAAGTTTCTATTTTAGAATTAGAAACTAGAAAAAGGGCAAGTTTCTAAAAACAAAAAAAGGAAAGTTTCTAAACCTAGAATTAGAAAGCTAAGTTACTTTCAAAAATAACTCTGAAAAACCTTCATCCTAAAAATAGAAAAAACCCTAATCTTTACCTAATTTCAAAACTAATCAATCTTAGAAAAACATAGCCGTTAATCCCCGGCAATGACACCAAAAACTTATTCACAACCTGAAGTACAAGTCGCAATGTAGTAATAATCTCGGTAAGACCGAGGTCGAATCCACAGGGACTAATCTTGTGTGTATTTTGAAAACAACTAGAAGTATAACTTGAAGAAGATGTGAAGCTAAATCTGAAATTGTAGAGAGAGTAATTGTGAATTGTTTAACTAAAACTTATAAATTCAAAGGTTAGAGCTAGGGTTTCCAAGGATCCACTTGTAGTAATCAGGTGACTCCTTACTTGATTCAAATAACACAATTGGAATTGGAGTCCTATCCTATCCAATTGGAAAATATAACAATTAAGATCAAATCTGAACTTCCTTTGACTTAATTCTCAAAAAAGGAGAATTATGATAATTGGTAGGGATTTCATCACCATGTCTCAAAATAGGAAAAGAAGATACACAAAGCTATTGCAGATCTACTATGATTTAAGTCACAATAAATCATTAAAAGTTAAAATATTCCTTAAATATCAAACTAGAATCAAAGTAAATTCAACATAAACATAAATCAAAGCAATATAAACATCCCATCACGCTACAAGCTTCACCTCTTAGCCCTAGCTATGAGGTTTAGCCAACCGTAGACATGATTGGAACTAAAACCTTAAAAGAAAGCATGAAAAAGTAAGGAAGAAAGGAAGAAAAATGCTTTGTGACGGCTCTCCACCCTTGTGCTTTGCTCCTCCAAACCCTAGATGATGCCCAGGTGACCTTGAGCATAATAAAACTTGAGATCTTGATGTAACTTGAACTTGAAAGCTTCTTGAAATCTTGAGTCTTGAAAGTCGAACATTCTCACATTCTCGAGTCTTGACTTGTGAACATTGCTTGTCTATCGAAGCTGATCTTGTGAGACTTTTGTCTTGACTTGACATACCATTTGTAGAGCTTTCTTCTTCACATATGCAAGCTTCATAACAAGATACATACAATGTCTTTTAGCACCTCAAATTTGACAATATAGTGAAGCTATCAACTATAGCACTTACAATCTCCCCCTTTGTCAAATTAGTGACAAAACAAACAAGATATATTTCATAAAATAGAATTTCTGGTTAACGAATCATGCACCAGTTAATATCAACCGACACATATACCTAATCACATGAACCTGTAAATCAATTCAATATATGTTTCACCTCAACACAAGTACTCCCCCTGAGTCAATATATCTATTAAACACCCACCATTCTCCCCCTTTTTGTCACAAGAAGACAATGGAAGTAATGAATAAATAGTTGAGGAGTTTAAAAAGAGATAATTCATAAACAGAGATAAGTCATAAGTAATAACAAGCTCACAAACAGAAAGAGAGTAGAGATATAAAATTATTACAGTCCAATAAAAAAACTGAGCTAATTTGAGCCAGATGAAGGAGCAGGTATGGAAGGATCAAGTTGATGCATGCCCTTGTTCAAGCGCCTAAGATATTTGCGCATATACTTGAACTGTAAATCATGGGCAACATTCATGTTATCTATCTTAACATTCATATTTTCAACCTTCTCCTCCAAATCACGCAAACGTGCATCAAAGTCAAATGGTGCATAATTAGGATCATTTGCGGAATCAGAATCAAGTTCGTCAAAAATATCATCCATGTTAAAATCATCAGGAGGAAGATCATCAGCTTCTTCCTCTATCCTGCTTCGGCACCAGCATTACCATCACCTTGACCAGGAAGCATATCCAGCTTCATTTTATTAAGATTAGTATTGTTAAATATCAGATGATGGATAGGAGCTTCTTCAACAGGCATGTCGACTAACATATGCTTAGCCAACATAGTCATCAAATAAGCAAAAGGGATGTCACTGTGACCTGGATGGAGTCGAAACTGAATAATGTGGTGACAAATCAAGGATGGTAAACAAATATTAACACCTCTAGCAACAGCATGAAGAACGCGAACCATGAAGGACGTCAATTCAGTTTTATTACCAGATCGAAAATACAAGTTAGACACAAAAATCTTGTAAAGAATTCTGTATTTGGGTAACAAAAACTTTGAGGGAAGTGCATTCCCTTTATGCATCCATTGAACGTCCAAATTACATAAGTCTCTAGTAAGCATGCGTTTTTCAGTTACTGAGGGTTTGTTAGATAAGGTATGGATAGGAATGCCCTCATCATTCACAGGAATTTCCATAAGAGCTGAAATCAGATGACGATCAACATAAAAAAATTCTTCTCTTGTGGCAATATTAAAAGTTAATTTTTCCAGTGAAAAAGTACTTATGCATGCGAACATGGACTGGGCAATGGACCTGTATGCTGGCCCATCCTAATGTAATAAGTTATCCCAACCTATAGTCTGAAGAATAGGGAAGATATCAAATGGAGCAACATGATTAACTAAAACTGGATGTTCAACAATAATATTATGTAATCTGATGTCCCGAACATAAGACGGATCATCATCGGGGGCCCGAAGATGACGCTTAGTAAGAGGAGTAGATCCGGATGAAGATGGACCACGGGATGTTGTCCTTTTACCTCTACATGCCATTCGCAACAAGGATTTCAAGAAAACAAAGAGTTGCAAAGGATTGAGAAGTGGATTTTCTCAAATCAGATTTTGGGAGTAAAAAAATCTCAAATCTCAACAAAACTAGAAATAGACAACTTCAAGAAAGAAATAGAAGCAAACTTGACATAAATTCATAAGAAATAAGCAAAATGGAACACTAACCTCGAAGGATTTGGAAGGTGGGTTCGATTGGTTGGGCGTCGGCTAGTCAGAGAAGAAAGATGAAATAAGGAAGAAATAAAAAATTTTCCAATTTAAGTCAATTACTGCGATTTACGATTGGTCGTGGGTTGGCTTCAACCGGTCGTGCCACGACAGGTTGAGGAAATCCTCGACTAGTCGAACATCACCAAAAATCTGATTTCATGCATATTTCACAAAAAATTGAATTTTAATCTAGCAAATATATACACTATGATACACATAGGCATAAATAATCATTTTAGAATGCACATGCCCAGATCAAATTTCATTTTGTTAAACCTGCTTTTGTCAAGCGGTTTAGTGAAAATGTCAACACGTTGATTCTTGGTAGGGATATATTCCACAGATATAACTTTTTCTTCTACTAATTCACGAATATAATGAAATCTAATGTCAATGTGCTTAGTACGAGAATGCTGAATTGGATTTTTCAAAATATTTATGGCACTGGTATTATCACAATATAATAACATAGAATCCTGTTTAATTCCATAATCACTTAGCATACAATTCATCCAAACAAGCTGAGTGCACGCATTACCAGCTGCGATATATTCAGCTTCGGCACTTGAAAGTGATATAGAACTTTGTTTCTTGCTAAGCCAAGAAACTAAACAGTTTCCAATATAAAAGCAATCACCACTGGTAGATTTTCTATCATCAAAATTACCAGCCCAGTCAGCATCCGAGTACCCAGCTAATTGAACACTAGTCTTACAAGGATACCAGAGACCGAGATTAACAGTACTTGCGACATATCGCATAATTCGTTTAACAACAATTAAATGCGATTCTTTAGGATCAAATTGATATATAGTGCAAATACCAACACTTAAAGCAATATCAGGTCTACTAGCAGTTAAGTAAAGTAAACTACCAATCATATTCCGATATAATTTTGGATCCACATTTTTACCTACATAATCTTTTAAGAGTTTCAAGGTTGTACGCATAGGAGTATCAAAATTCTTACCATTCTCAAATTCAAATCTCTTAATCAAATTCATAGCATATTTAGATTGAGAGATGAACATTCCATTAGGTCGTTGTTTTACTTGTAACCGAAAGAAATAATTCAATTCCCCAACTATGCTCATTTCAAACTGAGATTTCATCAAATCTACAAACTCAATAGTCATGTCAGTACAGGTAGATCCATAAATAATATCATCAATGTAGATTTGAACCATTAAGATATCGTCGTTATGTTTCTTAACAAACAATGTTTTATCAACACTTCCCATTTGAAAGCTATGACTGAGTAAAAACTTAGTCAATTTCTCGTACCATGCTCTGGGAGCTTCTTTTAGACCATAGAGAGCTTTTTTAAGACAATATACATGATCAGTAAGCTTAGGGTCTTGAAACCCTGTAAGTTGTTCAACATATACTTCTTCATGTAAATCGCCATTTAAAAAGGCACTCTTTACATCCATTTGAAAAATTTTAAACTTTCTAAAGCATGTAATGGATATAAAAAGTCTGATTGATTCAAGACGAGCAACTGGGGCAAAGGTTTCATCATAATCGATACCTTCAATTTGAGTGTATCCTTGAACAACTAATCTTGCCTTGTTTCGAATGATATTCCCAAGCTCGTCAGACTTATTTTTAAAAATCCACTTTATTCCGATAATATGTTTATCTTTAGGTCTAGGAACAAGATACCAGACATCATTTCGAACAAATTGATTAAGTTCATTTTGCATAGCAACTATCCAGTTTTCATCAGCAAGAGCTTCTTTTACGTTAGATGGTTCTATCTGGGACGTAAAACATACATAATTACATATATCCTCAAGTTGTTTACAGGTACGCACACTAGTGAGAGGGTTTCCAAGAATTTGTGTGGTTAGATGATCTTTAATAGTCCTCAATTCAGAATTAGGCTGATTAGATGAAGTATCAGGTTTATCAATTACAAGAACTTCATCATTATCTGGATTGAGACTGCTATGTTTATGCGATCATCGATAACCACATTAATGGACTCTTGAATCACACCGGTCCTTTTGATCAGAACCCTATAAGCTCGACTGTTTAAAGAATATCCTAAAAATATCCCTTCATCACTCTTTGTATCAAACTTTCCCAGATTTTCACGATCTCGTAAAATATAGTACTTGCAGCCAAAAACTCGAAAGTATTTGATAGTAGGATTTTTATCGAACCACATTTTGTATGCCGTTTTATTATTACTTTTACTGGTGTAAACCAGGTTAATGATATAACAAGTTATATTAACTGCTTCAGCCCAAAGATTCTTAGAGAGATTCATGTTATTCAACATGACATTAGACATTTCTTGAAGCATTCTATTTTTCCTTTCAACTATATCATTTTACTGTAGAGTTTTAGGTGCTGAGAATTCATGTAATATTCCCTGGTCACTACAGAACTTCTCAAAACCGCTATTCTCAAATTCAGATCCATGATCACTACGAATCTTACTGACTTGAGTACTCTTTTCAGTTTGAATCCTTTTGAGAACCTTTTTCACTTTTTCAAGGGTTTCTAATTTGTCCCTTAAGAAAACAACCCATGTATATCTGGTAAACTTATCTACAATTACCAAGATATATCTTTTGCCACCTCGACTTTCCGTCCTTGTAGGTCCTACAAGATCCATATGGAGAAGCTTGAGTGGTCTTGATGTGGTATTGGAATTCACCTTTTTGTGTGAGTTCCTTGTTTGTTTGCCAATCTGACATTCACTACATATTTTATCAAATTTTTGTAGTTTGGGTAGATCTCTTATAAGTTCTCGTTTGCTCAATCTATATAGATTTTGGTAGTGTACATGTCTAAGACATTTATGCCATAAATCAGTATCGTCTGTATGGACCATATAACAAGATTGACTAGTTGAGCTGGATTCACTTACATTATAGCAGTTTTCAGACGTTCTACGTCCAATTAAAATTACCGAACCCTTGTTATTTAGAATCTCACAACTTTGATTAGAAAATCTTACACTATGGTTATTATCGCATATTTGAGATATGCTAAGCAAGTTGTGTTTTAGACCTTCAACATATAAAACATTTTTTAACAAAGGGAGGTTATGAAGTTGAATCGTACCTTGGCCCATAATCTTGCAGTTGCTGCCATCACCAAATGTGACTGAACCATCAATCATGTCTTAAAGATCGGTGAATAAAGCCTTGTCGCCTGTCATATGCCTTAAGCATCCACTGTCTAAGTACCACTTCGAATGGCTTACATCTTTGAAAGCAATGTGGGCAACCAAGCAAGTAACTTTAGGAACCCATTTCATTACTGTTTTGGGTTTAAGAGTATAGTTGGTCTTCTTGTATTTGTGATTTTTGTACGAGTGACCCACTGAGTTAGATTTTAAGAGCTCCTTAAGCAAATCAACTATTTTTTCAGATAAAGGATTTTGGTTTTGATTTTTGTAATTGATATGGTTACTTCTGGTTTTGAAAGATTGAAAAGATTTAACAATTTTATAAAACTTTTGACTTGAACTTTTCTCATTTGAGTTAGAGGATTCCCCTTTTACAAACTTGGGAGTAGTATTCTTCTGTTTAGGAGAAATATTTTTATCGTAGCCCAAACCGGATCGGTTGCCATATTTTCTTGATCTAGTTAAAAGTTTTTCTAATTTTAGATCACCTTGGGCATACCTCCATGTATCCTTTAAACTCAAAAGAGAAGAGACTTCCAGTTTAAGTTTATCATTTTCATATCTCAGATTTTTAATAAGGGTGGTTTTGAAATCTTGTTCACTTTTGCATTTTTCAAAACAATCTGAAAGATGAGATTTTTTTTTAAAACAAGAGACTCAAATCTTTCTCTAAGCCCTGAAAACCATTCTTTTTGAAGTTTTAGTTTAACGGCAATTTTACAACTTTCCTTGTATAGGGCATTACAAGCATTACAAGCATCTTGAAGATCTTCTTCATTATCATTATCACTATTCAGATTTTCTTCACTGGTTGAATCATCATGATCTAAAAAAGTGAACTTGGTTAGAGTCATAAGGGCCTTAACTTCATTGCCTGACTCGATTTCAGAATCTTCTGATTCAGAAGAGGCTTCAGTGTCAGAAGATTCATCCCAAGTAGCCAACATTCCTTTCTTTTTAGGTTTGTCCTTTTTAGGACACTTGTTTGCTAGATGCCCATATTCTTGGCAGTTGTAACATTGACTATCTTTCAAAGATTTTCAAGATTTAGATCTAGATTTAGATCTTTTCTTATCATTTGATTTTTGAAAATCAACATTCTTTTTACTTTTGAAAATCTTGTAAAACTTTTTCGCTAAAAGAGTCATATCGACTTCAGAATTTTCTAAATCAGAATTTTCTTGAGAAACACATTTGGAAGACTTAAGGGCTATTGATTTACCTTTAGGAGTTTTAAAATTTAATTCATAGGTTTGTAACGAACCAACTAGTTCTTCTACCCTCATATTGTCCATATCATGAAGTTCCTGGATCGCGATTACTTTAGAATTGAACCGTTCAGGTAGTGAGCGTAGTATCTTTGCACACACTTTACTTTCTGAGATTTTATCGCCAAGACCCCACATAGAGTTCACAATGTCATTTAATCTAGTGTAGAAGTCCATAAATATTTCATTTTCCTCCATATGAATTTCTTCAAATTTGGTTGTGAGGATTTGGACTTTAGATTTTTTGACAATTGAAGTACCCTCGTGTGTCATTTCTAATACATCCTAATCTTGCTTCACAGTATCACAGGATATGATTCTTTTGAACTCATCCGGTGATAGTGTGCAAGTGATTGCATTTAGTGCTTTTGCATTGGCACTACTCTCACTTTTCTGAAGAGTGGTCCATGAGAAAAATGTGTTACTCTCATTGATTTTGAACCATCGATACCAGTCACTTTAGTGGTAGGTGGGTTCCATTCAGTCATTGTGACAAGCCACACATTTTCATCCATTGATTTGAGAAAAATCCTCATCCTGGCTTTCTAATAGGCATGTTGGAGCCATCAAAGGGTAGAGGCCTAGTGACTGAACGGCTATCAAAATTTGACATAGATCGTTAGCTCAGGAAATTAATCCAAGAATAACAAATAAAAGCGAGCTATTAGGCTTTAATACCACTTGAAAAGGCCAAGCTATATGTCTAAGAGGGGGGGTGAATAGGACAATGACAAATTTAAAATAATTACAGCGGAATTTAATAATGAGATAACTAAATAAAGTAAATCAATTCACAATGCTGAAATGAAAAGCAACCTCAATAAACAAGTATTGAGAGGTTGATACAAAAGTTGTTCTAAGGACAACCTTACACCAAAATCCAAAGTTTATGGTATGACAACCTTATTTCTAGAAAGGTCTTTATATCAAGAACTCAAACCGAAGAGAAATAAACAAAACTATACAGAGGAATAAAATGCAGTCTCAAATATTGATTGTTCTAAGGACAACCATGCACCATAAAAATGGCAGGGCAACCTTGCTAGAACAAGTAGAGAAATTGAAACTCAAACTAATAAAGAAATAGCAAGAGATAAATTGCGGAAATATAAATCTAAACTATAACAACATTCCTCACTAAGCTTGAAATAAAATGATTACAACATTCACATCCACATACATTCCACAACTGAATAATCAAATATAGGAAAATGAAACACACATCCACATAACATAAAGAGTTATAGTGGTTCGCCTATGTGTACACCAACTGTTCAAAACAGCCACACAGAATGCTACTCCACTCCTAA